>CM041780.1:193919776-194289326 GCA_023374045.1 Limonium bicolor
TTTCAGGTTGTTGATCATTGTTGAAGCTGAAGAGCAGAACGGTTAATTGGAGTTTCACTTTTTGTGTACCACACATGGAGTTCATTGGTTTTAGCATGAGGATGTGTATGGTCGTATGGTAAGGTTAGGTATTTTTTCAGGATTGGGTAGACGCTCACTTGTCGATGTTTATGATTTATGGATTTAGTAGGATGTATAGGAATTTCTCGTTATCACTGCGGTTAGCAGTTGTGTTTATTTTGGAAGTTGGATGTAGTTTGGCTATGTTGCTCGCATGGGCGAGTAATGGCCGGTGACACCCGAGTGAGTTTTGTAATTGTTGGTTATTTTCCGCTGTGAGACGTTTATTTATTGCTACGTGAGAGATTATATCGTGATTATGGAGAGGGGTGTTACAAAAGTGGTATCAGAGCGGAGTACCGCTCTGATGACGAGATAATAGGTTAAGACAGTGAGCTTAGGACTTGGGAAATTATGGAAACATTTGGGAGGAACGAGACGATTCGTCTTAGAAAGATATTGTGTCTAGTAACGCGAATTGCGTGACCGGTTAGCCTTAAGGCAACTTAATATCTATTTGGTTGTGTACGGTAGTTTACCGAGTATTTACGTGACATACTGTACTACAGATGTCTGGCGGGACTAGAGGGCGTGGTACAGGAAGAGGTGGAGGCGGTGACCCCGACATTCCAGGAGTTGCGACGGTTGCAGCCGTTCTTGCACAGCTGGGTACTCTGATAGGAGGAGCAACCAGCCCACCCGCCACAGCCCGGGGAAACGAACTGGCTGAAGTCAGTTACAGAGACCCGACCACCTACATATTCTGGGGAACCAGACCCCGTAGCGTTGGAGCGTTACATTGTTGAACATGAGAAAGCATTTGAAGCTTTACAGGTACCAGACGACAAGAAGGTCGCCATTGCTGCTTTCCATCTGAAGGATGCAGCCAGCACTTGGTGGAGGTTGGTCAAGGATCATCACCTGGCTACGCCCGACTTTTCGTGGGCTGCCTTTGTCGAGTTGCTGAGAGGGAAGTACTACCCAGCACATCTCAAACAGAAGAAGCGCCTGGAGTCCGAGACACTGACCCAAGGAGGTCTGACCGTGGATGAGTATTACGCTCGATTCATTGGTCAGCTGGACTTCATTCCCGGTGTGGATTACTCAGAGACCGTGAAGGTCGAGAAGTTCCGGGGAGGACTATTATTTCGCATTCAGATGGCGATGGGTGCTACCCTCTACACTACCATCCAGGTGCTAACATGAAAGCCATAAAATTCTTTACTTACTACATTACCAATTAACTTTGTGAGAACTTACCAAGGAGGTTCCAGGAGTGTTATGAGGCTGCCTCGAGGACGGAGCTAATGCTCCAGACTCGGGAAGAGACTCTCGGGGCCAAGAAAAGGAAGAACCCTGAGGGAGAGTCTGAGGGTGGAGGAGCATCTCCAGGCGAAAGCCAAAGAAGGGAAAGTAAGGACTTATTCCATTTCAGATTATTTATCATATTAAATACCTTAGAATGCTGACCCGAAATCTTGAACAGGAAATTCTTTAAAAAGAAAGGGCAGCAGGGTCACCAGGGAACAAAGGGAAAAGAGCCCGTCCTTCGGTTGACCGGCCCAGCTATAGATGCTAAGCCTCTGAGATCCGCACCTCCTAAGGGTGAGAACACCTACCTCTTAAATTAAATTGTAACCTTAACCTTTATACCGCAGATTTTAACTTAAACTTAAATACTACCATCAGGCACCGGACAGCCCCAGCGCCACTTTTACTGTAAGCGTTGTGGGAAAGACCATCCTGGGGTCGACTGCGAAGGCCGCAAAGTCGAGTGTCGGTGCTACCACAAAGAGGGCCATAGGGAATTTGAATGCTGGATGAACCAGAGAGCCGTAATTACCGACCACCAAAGAATACTCAGAAGACCTCAGCTGGAGGATCTGGAGTACTACGAGGCGGTCAGGATGGCCAGACATCTACTGATGCTGGAGCCTATAAAGGCAAGGGAGTAGATAGGGCATGAATACCCTAACTCCATGAGACCGCTGGTGGAAGACTTTGTTTACTTACTATGTTGTGTACTTGCTTTGGATGTTAGAAGGAACTATGTTATAAGTATGTGGGAGTGAGTCATTGACCACTCGCCTTTCTGTGTATGACTTTAGAGACCAGATTTGGGAACTTGATGCGAGTAACTTTGAAACCTGGACGAATTATATATATATGAGAACAGGATGTTTAAGCTTACATTAACATGTAGCCATACTCGACGACGCAGAGTCAATGAGACCGGTAACGGTTGAACCAGAATTACCACCTGCATGGCGCACTTGCTACTGCAAGCGCTATGACAAGAAAACCACTGAAATTTCCATCTGCCTTGCGCACTTGCTACAGCAAGTGCAGCGACAGCAAGTGCAGCGACAGCAAGTGCAGCGACAGCAACAACAACAGCAACTGCAAATGCAACTGCAACAACTACTACTTTTTAGTCTTTTATTATATGTATAAAAAAAATGTTTTCTTTCAAACTTTTTCATACAAACCCTGAGATTAGAAACTTATGCAACTATGGAAGGACCGTTAGTCCAACCACTGCAACTGGGGAAACCATACAGCCACTATGACTGTAAACCACACCAGTTTAAATTGTTGGGAATTTTCAGATAGGACTTATTAGCCAAATACCATCAGTGTATACCCATTTGATGCTAGTCACTACTAGTGATGAATGTTGAGTCCTTATGGACAAGCATACCCTTGTGGATGCACCACCGTCAGTGAGGATGGTTGGGGAGTGAAGAGCCAAGTTGCTCAAGCTATTATGCAATCTACAATGCATCCAATTACATGGATGAGGGGACGAATATGAATTATGGATGAGATATGATCAGAAAAAAAACAGGGAGAAAAAGGAAAATGTGTTGTACTCAATGAGATCAAAAAAAAAGGAGAAACAAGTTTGCTAATATAGCACGGATTTTACTTACACCGAGTTGAATAATACCAGTCTATGGCACAAATTACCACGGATGCCACTAAGGCAATAACACTTATTACACGATAACTGATAACATGAACTATTACACAAAAAAAAGCAAGCAAAAAGGAAGACAAAAAAAAAGAGAAGGAAGAAGAAGGAGAAAAAAAAAGGGATATCCATCAGAGGGAGATTGACAACAGAATACTTCACAACAACCGTGTGACAGACATTACCAGTTTACTAAACGAGACATGGGACGACCGCACTCCGTTAGGAGCATGTGGGCCTGACAGACTTATTTATGAGTTAGTCGGGTAAGTAGTAATGTATCAGTACGGTACCCCATGCAAGTAGACAAGTAGTGTTAGGAACACGAGAAGTAGTCAACTCCATACTACGGACAGTAAGACGGATTACCTCGAAGATGGACGAGAAGAGCCGCAGTTAAACCAACGGGCTAAAGAAATCAAGAACCTTCAACAAAAAAAAAACAGTAGACAGTATACAGTGAAGACAGGGAAACAGTTCAAGGACAGGAACCCAAAAAAAAAAAGGAAAACCCATTATGGACGAATAATATGTAGAATCCTCATAAGGATCAAGTAAATTTTTGTAATCCAGAGGAAATCTACCAGATGATATGGATATAAACGCGTGACTACGCAAGGAGAAAAGATAAAGCTATATGATAGCAGAAACCTTGCTCAAGAAACAGTGGATTCGGAATGTACCACTCACAGGATAATTCGCACATCTTATCTGTTTGACTCATGGATATTAGCTGCTGAGAGTTTACGCCTTTGCACTCTGTATGACTGAGTGTTTTGGTATTGCACTCGTGCAGTTATTAATCTAGTGGGAATGCAGAAAGATAAAGTAGATATCAACACGAGTGTGTATAAAAAAATAATAACTACACAGTGTGTTACTCTGGAACAAACCTACCAGGAGACATGGATGACAAACATCATCTTTGTGGACATATAGGCTGGTACGTCTTAGTATTACAAAGACAAGTGCAAAGAGCACTAAGTACTAACAGTACCCAATGTCATATTACATCTCAAACTGAATGTCAGTGAGAGAAGACACACGCATATATACTAGTGATCCAAACGAGTGGATTCACAGCAATAAAAAAAGAGGAAAATTGAGCCTATGTTCATGGGTCTGCACCCCATACGGAGCGAGTGGGCCCATAAGAATAAACTTGGGAGAGAGCACAAATAGATCAGTGCCTCACCCTTTATGCATTGTGGAGCCCAGAAGGGCTAGAGTCATACCCGTCTCTCTGATATGAGGATAACCACGAGTTGGGAACCTTTGAGAGCCAAGTATCCAGCGCTCCTTATTGAGCGGCTGTTGTATACTTGTGGGGTACGGGGGCGTAACCCTTTTTAAGGGGGGTAGAGCCTCTTGGATGTGCACTTGTGTGCACTAAGTTTTGTTTGTTTCGTATGCATTGCATACAAAGAATTGGTGGTGTGCGGGGCATACGAGGTTTGTTTGTTTAGTATGCATGGCATACAGTGAATTGTTTCGTATGCATGGCATACAGTGAATTGATTTTGTTGGTTATGTTTGGTACGCGGGGCGTGCGTTGTTTGGTTTATTTGATGCGTGATGTGCACTGGTATGTATGTATCTCACGAGATACTTGTTTGAATGTTGTGTTTACACCAGGTGTGTAACACTTTTTCTTATGCTATTTGTGATATGTATTCATATTGCTTTATAGAATGATTACATATGGTATCGCCTAGATACGAAATGAATCATTAGATATGGAATGTGGAACGATGGTATGTTATGGACACCTCAGGAAGGTTGTCAGGGTTGGTAGAACTGATAGGAAATAATGGTGCTGGTGGATCACCTATATCCATATGTGATTGAACTAACGCCACAACGTGATGGCTATGTGTGTATAAGCACAATACGATGTGTGTAAATGATATATCGCATAGATATACATTATGGGAATAATGGGTAGTTATACATTTATATACTTACCTATTTGATTAAGAGACTTCGGGACGAAGTCTTTTTAAGGGGGGTAGATTGAAATACCCCAAACTTATTAAACATGGATTAAATATTTAATCACATTAATTAAGGCCTAAACATGCCTTAAAAGTCAACTGAGAACAACAGTGGTCAACACAAAACAAGATGTTGCACCCTTTGACTGTTAAGGGTAAATAAATACCCAAATGAACTTCTTAGGACCTAAAAATTTGTCCTAAGTTTACTAACATAATATTAAACATATTATAATTGTTGGACAACACTCCAACACAAAGAACAAGCACTTTCATGCTTCAAGGTCAAATAGAGCAAAAAGGTGCTCTAAGAAACCTTAAAAATCTAATGACCTCTAAATGATAAAAAATTGGACACCATGATCAAATATCATGTAAGGAACACAACAAAACCGTTGTCAAAGAAAACAGAGCTCAGAAACACCTGGCGACACAAAATGTGCACTAAAACTCCTTAAAGCACGTTTTTGTGTAATCGCCTTCTAAATTGGTTTTAAATGGGCTAAAAGGTTATAAATACCTTTAAATATAATAAAATATCATATTATATGATATTAGGAATTTAATTCCAAGAATTTACGAATTTTTACAAATTTAATATTAAAATATTAATAAAACCCTAAAGTGGGGCCCGTTTGGGTCAACATTGACTAAGTTGGTCAATGTTGACCATTGACCACGAAATGGACTACATAAAATCAGATAATTAAGTCTCTTAACAGACCAAGAGACAAGTCCCATGTGACAATTAAATATAGTCCTTTACTTTTGCATAAAATAACAAAAAAGACATACTTTACCTTATAAAACAAAAAAGGTGGGCTCCACTTACCTTACCCATGTGAGCCAGCCGATTTGGAGCCTCCATTTGCTCCTCTTTTCCCTTGTTACACGGTGCTCCAAGCTGGTACAAGACAAGAAGAGATGAGTCATCTTTCATTAATTGCTTAAAGTAACATTTAAGCTCCATTATTCATTCAAATTGGAATCAATTATGTACAAATAATTCACCCACTTCCTCAATGTAGGCCGGCTGCCCCCTTGTCTTGTCTCCACCGAATTTCCAACATCAATCAAGACTTGATGAGTCACCAAGTCACTTAAATCATTAAAAATGCAAAAATGTGCTTTAAGCTTAATTTAGGTCATTCTCTTCCATTCCTCCTCTTCAGCCGAGTTTGCTCTGTCCTTGAGCTCTCTTTGGCTCCTCTCCACCGTAGGTAAGGGTTCCAAGCTCCATTGGAGAGAGTTCATGCTCTAGGTAAGCTCTTAAGGCATAAAATGCCCATTTTCTTCATCTTTCTTTCCTTTTTCGATTGATCTAGACTCCAACCTTTTCTATACATCTATGTAGAGTGTTTTGGAGGTTAAAGGAAGATTGATTCTCGGCCATAACAAGATCTAAGGAGAAAATTTCAAGTCTTGACCATTTAAGGTAAAAATGTGCTTTAAGCTCATATCTTTTGATTCCCTTCAAGTTCGGCTGTGAAACTTTGCTCCTAGCCTTATTTTCTTCTCCTTTTCATGTAGATTCAGTTGGTATACCAAGATCTACAAGGAGTAGCTAGATCCAAGCCAAAAACACCATTTTTGGCATCTTAAACAAGGTAAAACTTAGCTATCTTCCAAGCTAATTCACCCACGGTTTTATACCTTGTTCTTGAGAGTGTTTTGATACTCTTTCTCTTCTGGAAAAATAGGGCCGAAGTAGATCTACATCAAGCTTGAAGATCTAAGGTAAAAATCCATGATTTTCATGACTTAAATTACTTCTTATGGTTAGATCTTGCTTGGAGACTAACTAGGCCTTGTTTTCTGTTTGAAAACATGTAAGAGAAGCTTTGGAGAAATTCTCCTTAAGGTGGCGAATCCAAACAAGGATTTACCTAAGCTAAATCAAGGTATAAATCATTAAACATAACTTTGCTAAGTTAAAATGTTCTAAGCTATTCTAATAATTGCCGTGAGTGAAGAAGAAAAACAAGGTCTTGTTTGACCTTAAAATGTTTAAGAATGGTTTAATAAATTTTATAACTAATTAAACAAGCATAATTGTCAAATTTAAGACATTATGTGGAAGTTTGGTAAATAAATAAAAGTGTGTGGTGAGGCCGAAATCTATATGTATTTTTGGGACATTTATGTGTAATTTATTTTGCAAGACAATGTTTGTAATAAGGCCATGTATTTTAGGCCATTTTATTTATGCATTTACAAGCTTTTAAGTAAGTTTAAGTGGTGAAAGATAATTACCGAAAAGAATGAGGGGTTATGGTGTAATTAAATTAAATTTGGGGGCTTTAGAATGATAAGGCCGAAAATTAGAAGTAAAAAGGAGTTAAAATAAAGTTTATAAGATTTTATGAAGTTTTGGGGTTAAATGGTAATTTTTGAAAAGTATGGGTACAAACCGTGAATAAAGGAAATTAATAGTCAAGGAAATATTAAGGAGGTCAACCTTGACCATATGCTAGGTTTTGACCAAAATAAATAAGTTAGATAACTTATTTAAGGTGTTATAATAAGATAAGTATCTTAAGGTAATATTTTCATAACATATGTGGTAAATATGTTATTACCGAAAATAAAGGGTGTAAAATGGTATTTTAAACACCCATGGGCTATTAGGAATTTTTAGGAATTTATTTGATGGATTTTGGAATTAAAATGAACTGTATATGTATAATATATAGTTATTATGTCATTATGACACTTTGGAGAAAAATAGATGGTGGAATGGTAAATATCGAAAGTATATGGGTTTATAAGGATAATTATAACCCTTTGGTGGAATTTGGTGATTTTTAGAATTATTAAGAGAATTTAATAAGTTATGTGTATAAAATATAGTTTTAATGATATGGTAAACTATATGTTATAAATAGGGCCAAATGGCAATTATAGAATAGCACAAGGGCTGTTCGGAATTTACAAAAAATAACCATAGGTTATACCCTTTTTATAAGTTAGAAATGTTATATTAAATGGAATATATAACATGGTATAAATTGAGGGGTGATTTTGTAAATAAAGGAAACTATGATTTATGAAAAAGAATATGGTTTTGATATGGTGCCCATGCGGCAATAATAAATAGTTTGGTATAAAAACCATAGGTTATTAATTAAAGGAAATAGGAATATCATGTCAAATGATATTAGAATATGGTATAACATTACATGATGTTATGTGGTCAAACGGAATTTAAATAAAGTTAAGGGCTATACCGAGTTAATAAGAGTTGGAAAATGAATTTTAGACTAAGGTCTATAATGTTATAAATGTTATAACAATTATATGGGTTAGATGGAATTAATATAAGGAAGGGTACCACATAAAATAATGTGACAAACTATAAATGAATGGGATTTATAACTAAGGTATTTATGGAATAAACCTTAGGAGTTGTAAAGTACAACATAAAATGTTACATAATATTAGGATAACATCTTAATATAAGTTGTACAATACAATACAACTAATGGGAATAATCATCTAACATAAGATGATAAAATGTAACATATGATAAGAGTTTATTAAACTCATGGGAATTACCTACGTGGTAATATATACATACACAAGGATAATGTATATAAGGTGGATATAGATATTGGTTGGAAACCATATGATTTAATGGTGGTGGTTATTTTAAAAAAAATATTATAGTTATGAACTATAAGTTATGAGTTTTGGATACAATAAAAATAATAATGTACTACAATCATGCATGAATATATGCAACTATAGATATGTACCTAAGCTAGATGGTGGACAAGATTAAAAAAACAACGAATTAAACTTAACATTGAAATGTTTGACGTACGCGTTTAAGTAACAAACCACTGTTTTAGAGAAACCCGTAACGAACAACTGTAGAAACAGGGGTGAACTGTCGGGGTTACTTATTATTCGGAAATACCGGATGTAGTTAGTCATGGAGACTGACTTATAGTTTATTACCGTTAGATTGTACTTCTGACAAGACGCTCTCGACGAGCTAGCGGACTACACGAGCATAGGATCTTGCTGATTCATACTCCACCGTAATACAATCAGGGTGAACGGTATGTAAAGGGGTTTGATCCGAGTTGTCCTAAGGTTGCTCCTTGGGCTCGATTTGGTTGATATAACTTGTATGTTGTTATTGTCTCTGATTGTCTCTGAGGGCTTCCTCAGTTCAGACTTCTGTGTGATCTGTGATAAAGATTGTTTGTCTGAATGTGATAATTAATATGCATGAATTGTATATTTATAGCTGCTTATTATTTACTGTTGTCGAGTTAACAGTATTGGTTGTATATATGAACCTATATATATAAAACAACTAGCGGCTACGGTGCTATCTTATATGAAATATAAGGAACGTAAGTAAAACGTTGTAGCACTATGATAATAACATATACATATTATCTGAGACTTTTATACGGAGCTTGGCCTTTCTATACGCCGCTCTCGTATCTAACACTGGATCCCGAGTTTACAGACTCCGGATTGGACTAATGACCTTATATTCTGTGTTAGAAAATTTGGTAATGCGATGCGATGGTATAATTAATTAATTAAGGAATGGAAGTAAGCAAGAGATGTGGTCTCTTGTGGGCTCGCTGTGATCACACAAACGGTACCAGGATGTCCGCGTACGGGTCCGTAAGTATCAAGAAAATTCCCGTGAGCTAGAAGGCTCGTTGGTCGGAGACTCTACCGTTGGAGTGGCTACTGCCGTGGGTGACCCGCCATAATATATGGGTAACTAGAGACATGTCGTTTTAACAAGACATTGTCACTAGGTATAACTGAACAACTAAAACAATTGAGACTTATACAGTGGCGAACAAATACCATGGACGAGACTAATACTTGTTTATTATTCTCGTTGTTTCGCTTTGTTGTTCATTGGTTATACTTGTGGTTATTTATTGTGTGTTGATGGTTGGATGGAGCCTACAAGGCTAAGGTAATTAAATATGAAAACTGTACGCTACGGCGAATGTACATTGTACATTATATGTTATTTCGATACGTTCGATATATAATGTGGTTGGGATATTAAATGATGTTTGGATATTGGATGGATGGTTGAATGTTTATGGATATTTGGATGGATGGAAATTTATTTGCATGATTAATACAGTATTGTTTATAACTGTAAAATGGTAAAGCATGAAACCAATCTAATAATAAGATGGTTAAAATGACAAGTGACCATTAGGGTCCAGGCCCGGCATACTCAGCGTCTATCGCTGATACTACACCATTTCAGGTTGTTGATCATTGTTGAAGCTGAAGAGCAGGAACAGGGTAATTGGAGTTTCGCTTTTTGTTACCACACATGGAGTTCATTGGGTTTAGCAATGAGGATGGTGTATGGTCGTATGGTAAGGTTAGGTATTTTTCAGGATTGGGTAGACGCTCACTTGTCGATGTTTATGATTTATGGATTTAGTATGATGTATAGGAATTTCTCGTTATCACTGCGGTTAGCAGTTTGTTTATTTTGGAAGTTGGATGTAGTTTGGCTACGTTGCTCGCATGGGCGAGTAATGGCCGGTGACACCCGAGTGAGTTTTGTAATTGTTGGTTATTTTCCGCTGTGAGACGTTTTATTTATTGCTACGTGAAAGATTATATCGTGATTATGGAGAGGGGTGTTACAAGCGGTCTCATGGAGTTCAGGGTATTCATGCCCTAACGACTCCTTTCCCTTTCTGGGCTCCAGCATCAGTAGATGTCTGGCCCTCCTGACCGCCTCGTGGTACTCCAGATCCACCAACTGAGGTGTTCTGAGTATTTCTTGGTGGCCTGTAGTTACGGCTCTCAGGGTTCATCCAGCACTCGAACTCCCGGTGGCCCTCTTTCTTGCAACACCGACACTTAACTTTGCGGCCATTGCAATCGATCCCAGGATGGTCCTTCCCACAACGCTTGCAATAGAAATGGCGCTGGGGTTGTCCGGTGCCTGATGGTAGTATTTAGTTTAAGTTACAATCTGATGATATAAGGTTAAGGTTACAATTGAATTTAAGAGGTAGGTGTTCTCACCCTTAGGAGGTGCAGATCTCAGAGGCTAAGCATCTATAACTGGGCCGGTCAACCGAAGGACGGGCCCTTTACCCTTCGCTCCCTGGTGACCCTGCTGCCCTTTCTTTTGAAAGAATTTTCTGTTTAAGGTTTCGGGTCAGCATTCATAAGGTATTTAATATGATAGCAATCTAGAATGGGATAAGTCCTTACTTTCCCTTCTTCTGGATATCGCCTGGAGATGCTCCTCCACCCTCAGACTCTCCCTCAGGGTTCTTTCTCTTCTTGGCCCCGAGAGTCTCTTCCCGAGTCTGGAGCATTAGCTCCGTCCTCGAGGCAGCATCATAACACTCCTGGAATCTCATTGGTAAGTTCTCACAAGGTTATTCGGTAACGTAGTAAGTAAAGAATTTATGGCTTTCATGTGTAATACCTGGATGGTAGTGTAGAGGGTAACACCCATCGCCATCTGGATGCGAAACAACAATCCCCCGGAACTTCTCGACCTTCACGGTCTCTGAGTAATCAACACCGGGAATAAAGTCCAGTAGACCAATGAATCGAGCGTAGTACTCATCCACGGTCAGACCTCCCTGGGATAATGTCTCGAACTCATGGCGCTTCTTCTGCTTGAGATGCGTCGGGTAGTACTTCCCTCTCAGCAACTCGAGAAAGGTAGCCCACGAAAAGTCGGGCGTAGCCAGGTGATGGTCCTTGACCAACCTCCACCAAGTGCTGGCTGCATCCTTCAGATGGAAAGCGACAATAACAACCTTCTGGTTGGCAGGTACTTGTAAAGCTTCATAGGCCTTCTCATGTTCAACAACGAAACACTCTAAGGCTACGGGGTCTGGTTCCCCTGAATATGTAGGTGGTCGGGTCTCAGTAACTGACTTCAGCCAGTTCGTTTCCCTGGGCTGTGGCGGGTGGGCTGGTGCTCCTCCTATCTGAGAACCAAGCTGTGCGAGAACGGCAACAATCGTCTCAGCAACTCCTGGAGTCACGGGGTCACCGCCTCCACCTCTACCAGTACCACGCCCTCTAGTTCCCCCAGACATCTGTAGTACAGTATGTCACATAAATAGTCGGTAATTTACCGTACACAACCAGTAGATATTGAATTGCCTTAAAGGCTAATATATCACGCAATTTGCGTTACTAGACACAATATCTTTTAAGACGAGTCGTCTTGTACCTCACAAACGTTTCCCATAATTTCCCAAGTCCTAAGCTCACTGTCTTAACCTAATTTCTCGTCATCAGAGCGGAGTACCACTCTGATACCACTTTTGTAACACCCCTCTCCATAATCACGTAGTAATCTCTCACGTAGCAATAAATAAAACGTCTTACAGTGGAAGAATTAATAACAATAACAATACTCACTCGGGTGTCACCAGCCATTACTCGCCCATGCAAGTAACGAAGCCAAACTCTATCTAACTTCCAACATAAACAAACTACTAACCGCCGTGATAACGAGAAAACTCCTATACATCATACTAAGTCCACAAACCATAAACATCGACAAGTGAGCGTCTACCCAATCCCAAATATACACAACCTTACCATAATACAATTCACCATCTTCATTGCTATACAAACAACCTCCCTGTGCGGTAATCAAAATAAATTCTAATTACCCTGTTCCCGCACTTCGGCTTCGACAATAATCAACAACCTGCATAATGGTGTAGTATCAGCGATACACGCTGAGTATGCCGGGCCTGGACCCTAATGGTCACTTAGTCATTTTAACCATCTTATTATTAGATTGGTTTCATGCTTTACCATTTTACAGTTATAATCAATACTGTAATAAACTTGCATAATATGCATAATCATCCATCCAAATATTCATAAACACTTAACCATCCATCCAAACATTCATTTAATATCTCAAATAACAGTTGTATATCGAACGTATCGAAATAATAGCAGTATAATGTACAATGTACAATCACCGTAGCGTACAGTTTCCATTGTTAATTTAATTTGGCCTTTAAGGCCCCATCCATCCAAACCATGTTTAATTAATACCAGTTGGGCGTCATGTTAAGACAACCCTAAAACCTCACCATGGACAGTAGTCCTCCCGTACACACAAAGGTGCTCATTTCGCCAGAGGTCCGGAGGCCCCTGACTATTCTCTTTTGTCTCGTAAGACGTCCATATAAAGGTCGTAGCCACCTGACCCACGATCCAAATAGGGCTCGTTGGGTATAAACCTGGAGCGGAACCCAATCGGGAACCCCTCAGTGATCACAAATGCGCAACCAGGTAGTTCGTAAACTACACTGGATTCCTCACCTCAATCTCACACCATCTTTCTCTCATAATGTTTAAGATATGCTCTTAGTCTTATGGAGAATATAATTATCAATTAGCTGCCCAATGGGTCTCACGCATACCTAGAAGTAATCTAGGTCATATTCATGTTCGAGATCCATGCTCTAGAGACCGACAATGTCGTGACTCGTACCTAAGTGTTTTACTTAGGTTGACATATACTTAATATTAATACTATGGTATTATATCAAGTAACCGTCTTGTCATCACAATAACGTATATATATGTTTATATAAGTCGATCTATAGTCGACGTAGTGTTAGTCCCGTAGAACGCTCGTGCATAAATAATTAATGCAGTAACACACATAATCACATACACGTATCCAAAACACTTAACACACAAGTGATATCAACCAAATCCGAGCCCAAGGAGTTTCCTTAGGACAACTCGGATCAAACCCCTTTACATACCGTTCACCAAAACCTAGGATGCGCAGTGTAGACCACTAGCTCATCAAGCGTCCTCGTCTGAAGTATGATCTAAACGGTAATAAACTATAAGTCAGTCTCCATGACTAACTACATCCGGTATTTCCGATTAACAAGTAACCCCGACAGTTCATCCCTGAATTCCTACAGCCATTTGCTACGGGTTTCTCTAAACCGGTCGGCTTTGTTACTAAAACTCGTATATCAAAACATTTCGACTATTAAGTTTAATTCATTATTTTTCTTTAATCTTATCCACCATTAAACTTAGGTATATAACCTATAGTTGCATGTATGCATGCATGACTATGTTATATTGTATTATTTTTCATATTGTGTTATTTTTCATATTGTATTATTTTTTCCACCATCCTTTATAATACATTGTATTACATAATCCATTATCTTAGCAAATTATATTTGCATTCAAAACTCATAACATATAGTTTGTAACTATTTTTGTAATACCACCACCATTATATTATATGGTTTCCAACCATAATATATATCCATCCTTATATACATTATCCTTGTATATGTATATATTTACCACATAGGTAAGTTTCATGAGTTATAAAACTCTTATATTATATGTTATATTTTATCATCTTATATTAGATGATTATTCCCAATAGTTGTATTATATTATACAACTTATATTAAGATTATTATCCTAATATTATGTAACAATTTATGTTGTATAATTACAACTCTAAGGTTGTATTCAATAAATACCTTAGTTTATAAATCTTATTTATTTATAGTTTGTCACATTATTTAATGTGAATATCCTTACTTATATTAATTCCATTAAAAACATTAACACCATATAATTGTTATAACATTTATAACATTGTAGACCATAGTCTAAAATTCATTTTTCCATCTCTTATAATTCGATACAACCCTTTAATTTATTTAAATCCCATTTTGACCACATAACATTATGTAATGTTATACCATATACTAATATCTTATAATATGATATTTTTATTTCCTTTAACTTATAACCTATAGTTTTTATACAAAACTATTTATTATTGCCGCATGGGCACCATATCAAAACCATATTCTTTTTCATATACCATAGTTTCCTTTATTTACAAATTCACCCCATTATTTATACCATGTTATATATATCATATAATATAACATTTTTAACTTATAAAATGGTATAACCTATGGTTATATTTTTGTAAAATTCTGAACAGACCCACCAAGTTTCTAAAATTGCCATTTGGTCCAATTTATAACATATAGCTTTATAATATCATTAAAACTATATATTATACATATACTTTATTAAATACCCTTATATAATTCTAAAAATCACCAAATTTCACCAAAGGGTTATAAATATTACTACTAACCCATATACTTTCTGTATTTTACATTTCCACCACATCTTTTATTCTAAAGTGTCATAATGACATAATAACTATATATTATACATATATAGTTTATTTTAATTCCAAAACCAACCAAATAAATTCCTAATAGCCCATGGGTGTTTATAATACCATTTTACACCCTTAACTTTCGGTAATAACATATTTACCACATATGTTATAAAATTGTTACAATTAAATACTTATCTTATTATAAAGCCTTAAATAAGTTATTTAACTTATCTAATTTGGTCAAAACCTACCATATGGTCAAGGTTGACCACCTTAATATTTCCTTGACCAACAATAACCATATATTATGGTTTGTACCCTTATTTTTCAGAAATTACCATTTAACCCCAAAACTTTATAAAATCTTATAATTTTTAATATAAACTCATTTAAACCTCAAACTTTCGGCTTAAATATTATATAGCCCCCAAATTTAATTTAATTACACTACAACCCCAATTCCTTGCGGTAATTTATTTTTAGCACCTAAACTTAATTAAAAGCTTATAAATGCATAAATAAAATGGCCTAAAGTACATGGCCTTATTACAAACATTAGCTTATAAAATAAATTACATATAAATGCCCAAAAATGCATTAAACTCTCGGCCCTTACCACATATTTTCCATATTTACCAATTTTCCACATAATGTCTTAAATTTGACAATTATGCTAATTAATTAGTTATAAAATTTACTAAACCATTCCTTAATCACCTAAGGTCAAAATAAGACCTTAATAAACCATTTCTCTCACGGCACAATTATATATATATATATATATATATATATACACATATAATATACCAAGTGTAGGTTTAAGTGATTTATACCTTGTTTTTGCCTAGTTAAGGCCTTGTTTGGCCACGGCCTGCTTAGGATAAAATTTCCACAGCATCATTTACATGTTTTCCAACAACAATTAAGGCATGGTTAGTCTCCAAGCAAGATCTAACCATAAGAAGTGTTTAATGTCAATTTTCAAGGTAAAATTTACCTTAGAATACCATGGTAACCAAGCTTAAATTCGGCCTATATTTACAGAAGTTAAAGAGCATCAAAAGAGCTACTAAAACCAAGCTTTAAACTGGTATAACTCAGATTAGAAGATGGCTAATTTTTACCTTGATTAAAATGCCTAAAATTGTGTTTTTGGCTTGGATCTGGGTATACCTTGAAGTTCTTGATATACCAACTGAATAAGTATGTTAAGATGAAGATTATAAGGCTAGAAACAAAGTTTCACAACCGAATTTGAAGGGAATCAAAAGATATGTGCTTAAAGCACATTTTTATACCTTAAGAACAAGCTTAGATTTCTCCACCTCCTTCCCTTGTTACAGCCGAGATACACCCTCCATTTAACCTCCAAAACAACCTAAGAACATTGATGGAAGTGGTTGATGCTTAGCTCCATGGAAAGAGGAAAGAATTATGAAGAGAATGAACATAAAATGGCTTAATAAGCTTACCTATGTCAATTGTTGTTCTCTTCTGAATATGGTGAGTTACCCACGGTTTGGAGAAGCAAAAGAGAGAGTGTGCAAGGTGTGGTGTCGGCTGGGACTGAAGCAAATGAAGAAAGAAGACTAAATTTGCTTTTAAGTTAAGTTAATGTTATTTTATGTAATAGTAAATGGTGACTCATCTAATTAGTTAGATATTTTGTGTTAAAGCTGAGTGAGCTGTCTTCCATGCTCCCATGCTGCCGACTTCTAAGGGGTAATGGTGGTCATTCATTGACCATTGACCATACTTAGTCAATATTGCTTAAAAATGCACTATTTGGGTTACTATTCATACCAAATTGCCCATTTTGATTTTTATTTTCAAACTTTGATTTAGATTTTATAATATAGTCTATCATGTCAAATTAATGATATAAAGGATATACTCCAGTCTTTAAAATGACAAAAAGTCATTATCTTAGAGCTCATACACAAAAACGTGCTTTAAGGTATTTTAGTGCACATTTTGTGTCGCAAGGTGTTTCTGAGCTCAGTTTTCTTTGAGAACAGTTTTGTTGTGTTCCTTACATGATATTTGATCATGGAATCCAATTTTATATCATTCAAAGGTCATTAGACCTTTAAGGTTTTCTTAGAGCACATTTTTGCCCTACTTGACCTTGAAGCATGTAAATGCTTGTTCTTTGTGTTGGAGTGTTGTCCAACAATTGTAATATGTTTAGTTATGTTTTAATAAGCTTAGGACAAAGTTTTAGGTCCTAAGTAGTTCATTTGGGTACTTATTTACCCTAAACAGTCAAAGGGTGCAATATCTTGCTTTGTGTTGACCACTGTTGTTCTCAGTTGACTTTTAAGGCATGTTTAGGCCTTAATTAATGTGATTAGATATTTAATCCATGTTTTATTAGTTTGGGGTATTTCTCAGTCCGTGTGACCAGCTTGTCACTTGACTTTGGTTAGGCCGTGTAACACCCCATCCGACATTTACATACTTACAATAAACTGCAGCGGAAATACAAACCTCTTCACATTACTTAACTCGTTGGTGTTACACGCCGTTAGCCACCCACGTGGCTAACAAGGCTAGTCCCTATACATTGTACCGGTCTGATGGGCTAAATTCCCGAGCAACTACACATTATTATCCCTTTCCATTGACTACAACAACAACAACATACACCTTATCAACTATACCGAGTATTTATAAACTGGTGCCGACAACAATATCGGTCTTACTACACCTACTGTATATATATACTTAAATGAATACCCTTGTATAATGACTACCCCGTCCTACTCTCGAACGGCTTCCAGCTCTCTGTACCTGAAACAGGAAAAGAAGAGAAAGGGTGGCCCCCAAGGGGCTCAGCACCTTTGCTGGTATGGTAATCCCGCAGCCCACATGCTACCGGGCCACGCACAACTAATTTTCGTCTTAGCATGCGGTTGATTATTTTTAAATCATACATGCAACTGTAAACACACAACACATAATCATTCGCCTCAACGGGCTCAACAAACGGATAATATATCCTTACTTAATAAGTCACTCATGGTATTCATCATCCCTAGAGTGTTCCTCCTCTAATGGAGCTACTTCCTTAATAGACGACACATACCCTTAAATCGGGTTATCCTTAAACGCCTCTTATCACAAACTGGGAATCATATCCATGATCCACACACTCCACATTATACAACCTACAACATACACTACATACAACACTTAACAACACTTTGCACGTTTCCACGTGCACAACATAATACCGCAATAGATATTGCATCACAACAAAAATACATAACATAACGGGAGTGGTTCTCTTAGGAACCGACCCAAACATTGTTTATACACTGGTGAGCCTAGAGAATGTTGCCAGTCTCATGATATGCTCGTTATACAATAATAACAACACTCATTACCGTCCTAATAGTTGGACGAGTACTTAAGTTAAGGCGGTTTCGGGTTTGGAGGCCCGAACACACCACACAAACACATGTTCCCCCTAAACCGATCATAAGTCAGAATAGCTAAGCTTTGGAGTAAGCTAATGGGAGATCATAACCCGTGAGGGAAACAACCATAACAAAGAGAAGGGTAAGGCTAGGAAGGATACCCTCTCCCAAACAACGCGCGACCGGCCAAACCGGATTCCTCACTACTGTTAGTACATACTTACTTTAGATATTAGTTAGAACCCCACTATGGAGTCTATCATAACTACACACCATACAGTTACAACTGGGTTAAACACACAAGGGAGATCCCTACATTCACATACGCATATCACACAATTAACACACACATAGTCGTGGTTAGTACGTCCCATGGTTCGGGTCGTTTACTCCGAATACCGAACTCTCATGTGATCCTAGACTCAGTTAAATAAGGTTAACACTCCCGAGGTTAAATGGTATCGGAGTTGAACACGCCACATATATGAATTACTGTAAACTCATTACATGTTTTATCTTACAACGTGGCAAACATACAGAAAAACACATTGGCATACAAGCCGGTGTAATCCGGTAGGACACAGGTTGCAAGAAAACCATACCTGTCACCGGAGTCCACTTTACCACGTCCACTTATGTTCCTCGAGCGATTCTCGAACAACTGTTAACATCACATGTTTTTTTATTAACATCGGGGTTTGCTTGATTATTTAATGTCTAATGCTTAACTTTCCCCGTTAACTTTGTTACATAACTTTACATTTTAACTTGTTTTTACTTTTACATTTTGATACAACTTTTTACCCACTTAATTGCCATTTAAACTCACCTAACATGTCCATAACAACCTTATAACATCATTACCTATCAATCCCCATCATTACATATCATTTCATAACCTTAAACCATGTTTTTGGTCCGACCGGACTTGCCGACCGGACTTACCAAGTCCGGTCGATTCCAGAACACTTTTCCGTCAAAATTTTTCTACTCCGACCGACGGACTTGTAAGTCCGGTCCTATGTCCGGTCCATTCCAGAGACTAATTCCCACAGGGTAAACTGGGCCCGACCGAACTTGCAAGTCCGGTCGCAAGTCCGGTCTGCCCCAGATCTTTGTTTTCCTTTTTACATTCAACTCCAAACTTCTCCCCATATATCCTAGTATACCCTAACCTCATTTAGGCACTTCAAACACCCCTTTATCCATGTGCTAAACTCTTTAAATCACTCACCAAAACCATTTATCATTCACAAACTTCTTACAAAATTCCTAGCACTTGGAATGTTTTCTCCTTAAGATTTCTAGGTGGTATTTCACCTATAATGACCACTACACTAAAATGCTTCTTCACCTTCATAACATCATCTCCCAAGCATCTCCTCTTACTAACCAAATCCTCTTTTCACAACTTCTTGAATTCCTTCCTCAAAACCTTACCTAAACATCATTTCTCCCTTGTACATCAACATTCCTAACCTTAAACAAACTTCTCCAAGACTTAAATACATCCTCAAAACACACATTGAATTCCTAGAACTTCCAAGATAACACCTAAATTCTTGCATCACTCTAAATCACCTTAATACATGTTTTCTTCTCAAGTAAACATTTATTCACCTTAAACACTTCCTAGTTCACCAAGACTATTTAAAACACTTAGAACTTCTCACACATTTTCCCAAATTTGGCCATAGCTTCTCTTGTATATACTCACATCCAAACACTTAGGTTTTTACCTTATTTCATTCAAGAACACCTAAAATCCATTAAGAACATTTTTACACACAAACGTCACACATTAAGCACTACATCACAATATAGTGCATAACTTAAATTGCTTGGCACTTAGGCCCTTAAATAACATGGCTCTTAGGCCCTTAAATTGCATACACCATAAACACTGAATTTCCCACATAAATAATGCCTTTGACCTGCAAATACATACACCAATACATATGTTCTTTTACTAGTCTCCTTGAGAACACTTTACTAGGTCATTCACCATTTGCTCTTTAGGTAGTTTTAACAAGCATTATAAGCTTATTTCTCCTAAGGCATTAAACCACATTAAGATAGCATATTTACCTCTTTTCCTCCCAAATTTCTTTCTTGTTTCCTTACAAAACCGGTAAGGCATTTGGTTCCTTGCCAACTACTAAACATTATACAAACAACATAATGAGTATTCAAGCTTTAAGCTCCATCTCATTGTAAACCCTAGGTTTACATCATTTCAAAACATTAATGTAGTTGTTTTACCTTAATCTTTGAAGGGTGTTTTGAATATCTATGAAGAGAGGACTCCACCTAGTCCTTGAAAGATTCAAATGGAGCTAGAACAAAGCAACACAAGGAGCTCCATCAATGAATATTTTCGGTCACACACAAAACATGGAGGAAACTTGATTTTTCTTTGAGATTCCTTACCTAGGAGCAAAGGAGATCAATAATATGTGGAAAGACAAGCTCAAGCTCCATCAATGGTGGAACTCCATGGCACCGAAATGGTGATCTTGAAATTTTGAGAAGATAGGAATGAAGAGCTTGATGAGAGGAAGAGAATGGTGGTGTTTGTTTTTGATTTGGTTAAGTGAGCTAGGTTTTACATGTGGTCAAAGATGGACTTCCATGGTGGTATTGTGTATTACCGAGAGAGAACAAGAAGAAGAGAGGAAGAAGAGAGTGGAGCCGTGTGAAATGAAGAAAGGAATGAGAGAAATGAGATAAGTTTGCTTTTTAGAAGATATTTGTGTTTATAAAGCAAATAGTAACTATATTAGTCATCTTTATTTCTTTAACAAGTTAACAAGTGAGTGGTGAGTCACCACACTAAAGAAACCGGCCCCCTTTATTATAGTGAGGGTGTTTTAGTCTTTGTTGACCAATTTAATTACTTATAACATTATGTGTTACAAACTAGCTTATAAAAATCACTATTCACAAAACAAGGCACATAGAAGTGAAAATTTTGATTTCCCATTGATATAGACTTCCAAATGTGATACTATATAGTACACATGTTAATTAAAGAGTAATGATGGACATTTAGCCATTCAAGACTCATTTACAAGACAATTTTTCAAAAACGTGCTTTAAGACTCCTTAAAGCACATTTTGTGTTTTAACTTGTTTTCAAGCTTGGTTTTCTTTGGTAATTGATTTAATATGTTCATTAACATATTTATAAGGTATAGGTATGACCATTAGGTCTTATACAAATTTATCCCAAGCTTAGAGCACATTTTTGCTCATATTGACTTTAAGGTATTTCCTTGTGTTTTATTTGGTTTAACTGCCCACCAAGATTTCCTAAGGACTTATTTAGCCTTATTAAATCATAATTGAATATTATTAAGTCTTGGTAGGCTCTTTGGGTCCTAACCAAGTTCACTCATAGCTTAGAGCATGTTTTTGCTCAAACCGTGTCTTAATGCTTTATTGCATTTTACTATGATTAAAATTGTTCACTGATGTTACTAAGGCACTTTTTAGCCTTTACATACCGTAGTTTGATATTTAAACCACATACCAAGGTTTGGGGTATTTCAGGCCGTGTTGGTAGACCGAGATGATGACCGAGTTTTCGTGATCCTCAATCTTTTTGACAATGTCACTGATTCGCATGGTGTATCCTTTGACATCCTCGTGCGAGTGCTGTCGTATTCTTATGAGGTCGGCATACGGCTTCTTGGTTCGCCGCTCAGCCACGAAGTGGTAAAAGAAGAGTCGCGAGAGCTGTTTGAAACTGTGGATGGATTTGTTTGGTCAACTTGTGAGCCATGTGAATGTCGTTTTGCCAAGGATGATGTGAAAGAGGCGACAACGGGTGTGGGCGTCGATGTGGGCCACGATCATGGTGTACTTGAAGCGAGACAGGTGCTCGACAGGATCTCCCAAACCATCATATCACTAGTACAGAGAAGTTTCTTTTTTTGGCGGTTCAGAATCACCGAAAAGGTTTTGGATCTCTTTTCGGCGATTTTGGAATCGCAGAGAAAATAGAGTAGTTTCAATGGTTGTGTTGACCAAAACCGTCCTAAAATGGAGCAAAAGAAAACTGGTGTTGAGTGGCCATTTTCGGTGGCTGTGTTGTAAAAACCACCGATAGTATGTTAAAAAGACCTATTCTTGGTGGTTTTTACTATACAACCACTGAATTATTTTTTAAATTTTTGTTTTTGTTTTAGTTCCCACATTTTTCAATAAACCTGTTAATATGCATCCCTCATTAATATCACAAATCTCAGCGACACATTTCCGAGGACCCCGTTCTTCTCCATTCCAAAATTACCAACAATATGTACAAAACGAATTCTTTATACACAACCACTAACACACCAACGCTTCAAATGGTTACATGACCATACATAACATTCAAAAACACTTTCAACCAGATACACCTAATTGCCAACAAATGTCAAAAGTTCTAAAAAACACTTTGAACAATGGTGATCAAATCTAGCCAAATTCAGGTACATATACTCCGCTCAATCCTCTAGCATAAAGTTGATGGTTTCTACAATGTAGCTTCCAACACTAGTTAATACCTTTAAAAAATAAAAGAAATTTTATGAAATGCCACTATATTTTTGGCATATTCATGAAACTTCCCCAACAAAAAGAAAGTCACAAAATGCCACTACATTTTTTTAAAAGTCCATGAAATGCCAATATGTCATTGACCAAAAGGAAAAAAATCACAAATACCCCTACTAGTCAACAAAGTACTTTTAAAGTTCATAATATGCTAAGTGTAGAAAAAATCACTAAAATTCACAAATAGTTCAAAATACTATAAAACTATTAATACCTATAAAAATATTTAAAAATAAAAAAATTAACAAAAATTAAATATTTCTTTGATTTTTTTTATTATTCAATAGCATAAAAATAATAAAATATTTTAAAGACATAATTTGTACCAAATTTTCAACTAATTTATATCAATTTTTCTACTAATATATACCAATTAAGTACCATAATTTAACAATTCATTTTTTATTTAACAATTTAAAATATTTTAATCAAAATAAATTATTTTTTATTTCTATCTAATATTTAGAAATTTTTTTTTCTAAAAATTTGTATTATATTTTTCAGATAACTTTATGACATAATATTTTGTAGATAACAAAAAATTGTATGTCATAAAGTTATCTAAAAAATAGAACACAAATCTAGGAAAAACGAAACTTCCAAAATTATTTGTAAAAAATATAAATAATTTATTTTGAATTAAAAAATAATTTTTTTCATAAATATAATAAATTATCTAATTTTTTTTACAAATATTCCAATTTTTTAAAACTTTATATTTTGTTTTGTAGATTACTTTATGAAATAATTAATTAGATAAAAAATATTATGTCATAAATTTATATGTGTAAAATAGAATATAAATTTTTAATTTTTTAAATATTTTTTCAAATTTTAAAAAAATTGTTTATGAATAAATATTTTAAATTGGTAGAAAAAATAATCTAAAAATGTAAGGTTAAAACAATGGTATTTAATTGGTATAAATTATGGTACTTAATTGGTATAAAAATTGGTATAAATTATGTGTTTAAAACATTATATTCTTTTATATGGTACTGAATATTTTTTTTATAAAATCTGAGAAATAGTTTTTTTCAATATTTTCAATATTTTATGATATTTTAATTTTTAATTTTTCAAGTTTTTATAATTTTTAAGAAATTTTTATATATTTTTTATAGTTATCTATAATTTTTTAGTATTTTGAACTTTTTGTCAATTTTAGTAAATTTTTTAACAATTAGGGGTAATATCTTAATCTTTAAAGGTACTTTCTTAAACAATAGGGGTATTTTTGTCTTTTTTCCCTCTAGTTAATGACATAATGACTTTTCATGAACTTTTACAAAAATGTAATGATATTTTATGACTTTTTTTGGGCGTTTCATGAATTTACCAAAAATATAGTAGCATTTCATGAAATTTCCTAAAACATAGTGATGAAAAGTTAGTTATATGTTAAATGTTACACATGAATTAATATAGAATAACAAGATACACAAATTCTTTTTATTCTTACCTTTTCTAATAGATCACTCATCACCAAAAGGGTTAAATGTATATAGTAATGTTCTTGGCAGGAGGGCGCCTTGTATATTTTGTCGTAGAGTTGTGAACCTTCACTCTTTCCTTGCCGGAGTCCGCCGTTGCCTGTTGCTGCGTGAAATGTTGAGCTAGGTCAGCCAGTTGCTGTTGCACGACCAGAAACCTATCTATGAAGATAGTTTGTTGGCTGACAGGGAAGGAAGTCGCTTCTGGTTTTTGTCGGGTGTTCTTTCATCCGAGAGAGGCAGACTCGATGAAATGTGGTTCCTTCTGGTTCTTCAGCCACGAGGTGGTGCTATTCTGGGAGTCATTTCAGATGGGAGGTAGGATGGGAAGGGCTTTGCAGTGATGGTGAAAAGGTTCCCATAGACAACATCAAATGTTAGATGCTAGTAATCTACATGCTAGAGTGTAGCCCGTGGATTCTGATTGTGATTACTTCTCTCTATAATTTAGATGATGATTAGGGTGTGATTACAAGTAGCAAAGAAGACACCAGGATTTACGTGATTTGGTCTTCATTGACCTAGTCCACGGGGGGCTTAACATTAAAGGTTCTTAGTAGAACTGAGTACAAGTGAGGAAAGGGAGAGTGTTTCGGGAGTTCGTCTCCTATCTTCTTTGTCGTGTGTTGTCTCATAAATGTGACACTGAATGCTATTTATAAGGAAGCGGAAAAGGGAGTTGGTGAGCTTTTTCGGATTCTCGCCCTTCTTGATAACCAAGTTGTTGATGTAGATCATGCCACGAGATAGGGTTGATGTCACGCAGGATGGGTCATTGTCAGGGACGAAACTTCCTAGCTCTACTTTAACCGCTCACCCTTAATTGCGGAAAGGATTAGGGCATTAATGGCGTGTTAAAGAGGCGTGTGAGTTGGTAACTATTGATAACTTTTGCCGATTCGCAATCGCTAAACCACTCAATCTACAACTCGCAGTGAACAAGAAGGAAAGAAATCACAAGGCGCACCGCAAGAAGAAGGCGAACCCTAGCAGAGAGATAACAAGAAAGAGAACTCTTCTTTCTGTATTGAGAAAACAGGAAAAACCCAGAGACTAACCCACACACCAAAACGTGTTTATCAGAATTAGTGAATAACACTCACCACTCTAACCTACACTTATACACCCGAGACCAAAGTACCGTTACAACTATTAATATGTACAAATAGTCTCAAAATAAGTTACGGGAATATTAGAAGAAAGAAAGTCATCCTAATATATTCTAATACCCCCCCTCAAATCATGCAAGGAGTGCATGATTTGGAAATCAAACAGACTAAGGAACAGAAGTTCCCCAGTCCTTTAAACCCATCTTCATTATTAGCTGTGGATACTCCTTGCCAGGCAGCGTTTTAGTCAGCACATCAGCCAGCTGGTTCCGTGAAGTGACAAACTCAACTGCAATGAGTCCTTCCTGCAGCTTCTGTCTGACATAGTGAATATCCACCTCAATGTGCTTCGTTCTCTCGTGTAGAACGGGATTCTTCGCTATATGGATTGCAGACTGACTATCCGATCTCACAGGAACCGGCTCTATGTCTGAAACACCAAGCTCGTTCAACAATCTTGTGAGCCAACTAAGCTCTGCAGTGACCTGTCGCATAGCCCTGTACTCTGATTCTGCAGAGGACAAAGCAACATAAGTCTGTTTCTTTGATTTCCAAGACAATGGGCTACCACCAAAGCAAATAAAATAACCACTGACTGAACGTCTAGTGTTGGGACAACCAGCCCAATCAGCATCACAAAAGGCAACAAGATCAAAATTCTTGACATTATTAAACAGCAACCCATAACCTAAGGTACCTTTAATATACCGCAAGGTATGTAAAGCTGCATCAAGATGCTGATCAGTAGGGCAATCCAAAAACTGACTCAAGACTTGTATAGCAAAGCATAAATCTGGTCTAGTATGAGAAAGGAAACTGAGTCTACCGACAAGCTGTCTAAATAAAGTGGAATTTTCCAAAGGGTTTCCCTCTCCTTTCCTTAGTTTGACATTGAGATCTAGAGGACTAGCAACAGATTTCTTGTCTTGACAATCAAAATCAGAGAATATGCTTTCTGCATACCTCTTCTGTAAAAGAATAATACCTGCAGGTGTATGAATAAACTGCATGCCTAAAAACTGACTAAGCACCCCTAGATCTTTAATCTTGAATTTCTGATCAAGCTCAAGTTTAATAGATTTTATCAATTCGATGTCATCTCCTGTTATAAGAATGTCATCCACATAAACTACAAGGAAACATACTTTATTACCAGATCTTTTGATAAAGAGAGAGTAGTCATTCAAAGATTGAATAAAGCCCAAGTTTTTCAAGAAATCACTCAACTTTTCATGCCACTATCTAGAGGCCTGTTTCAAACCATACAGAGATTTTCTCAGCTTACAAACTTGGTCTGTACCTTCTAAAACATGCCCCTCTGGTATTTCCATATAAACATCCTCAACTAAATCCCCATGCAAAAATGCGTTATTCACATCTAATTGTCCTATATGCCATTTCATTTTGGAAGCTAAAGCAACTAAGGCCTTTATAGTGGTGAACTTCACAACCGGAGAAAAGGTTTCTAAATAATCTATGCCATATTTCTGTGTGAATCCTTTTGCTACCAACCTAGCCTTACACCTCTCTAGGCTCCCATCAGCATTATATTTAAATCTATAAACCCACTTACACTTAATAGGTCTCTTTCCCATGGGCAGATTCACTATGTCCCAAGTTCTGTTTCTATCTAGAGCCTTAAACTCCTCTGACATAGCTAATCTCCACCTAGAATCCTTTACTGCTTCAAAATAAGAACTGGGTTCAGTTTCTTTGTCCAGAAAGGTACTAAAACAAGCATGATTCATATCATAGAAAAGGCATACAGTGTTCCTAGACAGATCAGAGTTAGCAATAGTATCATTGTGATTCAGCATTACCAGATTAGTATCATGCTCAAAATTCTTGTCAGGGCTAACAATGTTAGAATTTAACTTGGAAATTCTACTAAGCAGTATTTGGGAAAAGGAATCAGAAGGAGACTTATCTGAATTCTTGAGAGAAGATTGACCAACCATATAATCCTCAAGATACTTTGGGGGATGTCTCTCTCTAGATGAACGCCTTAAGGAATTGTGTTGTTCTCCTCCAGCTTGGACATCTGTCTGTATCTCAGTAGTGGCATCAGTGTCATTGACAGCATCTGGCTGGACCCCTTCATGAATATTGATTACAGTTTCTGGTTCTAATGCTGGCGGCAAGCAGTAGTTTTGATCAGATTCTTCTGTATCCACAGCAACTGGTGTGGTCCCATCTTGTTTCTCTGAATCTGGACTAGTGCTTATTTGAATATCATCACACTCATAAACAAAAGGGTTAGAACCATTCTCAAGTGTAATGAAATCCTTGCTTAGATTTTTGGTAAGAGTAGCAGTCCTAAAAGGGTAAAGATTCTCATGAAACACAACATCTCTGTTATAAATAATGGAGTTGTTGTCAATATCAAAAATTTTGTATCCTTTCTTACCAGTGGCATAACCAAGAAAAACCCCTTTGATAGACTTAGAAGCAAATTTATCATACTGATTTTTGTTGACATTGGCAAAACACAAACATCCAAAGCATTTTAAGTCATTATAAATAGGTTTGGATTTGTAAATGATTTCAAAAGGAATCTTATTCCCGATACTAGAGAGAGGCATCCTATTTATGAGAAAAACAGCTGTTTGAACACTATCACCCCAAAATTTCAGAGGCAAACCCGAGTGAAACATAAGTGCTCTGGCAGTTTCAAGAATGTGCCTGTGTTTTCTCTCCACAACACCATTCTGTTGTGGAGTGTGAACACATGTTGTTTGGTGGATAATGCCATGTTTCCTTAAATAATCAGATGCAAGTTTGGAACTTCCTAGTTCGTAAGCATTATCAGTTCTAAGGACCTTGACCTTTCTACCAAATTGGGTTTGAATCAGCTCAAAGAAATTGACAATTATTCCAAAAGAATCAGATTTAGAAGAACACAAGTGAACCCAGGTGGCTCTGCTTTTATCATCAACAAGAGTCAGAAAATATGTGTGACCATCATAGGTTTTAGTCCTATAAGGACCCCAAAGATCAGCATGTATCAATTCAAAAATATCATTGCTTTTAATGGTGCTGGACATGAAAGGTAACCTGTGACTCTTAGACCTACTACAGGATTCACATACAAACTGTTTATGTCTCAATTCAGAATCTACTAAATCAAGCATGAAGAGTTTATTCTTGGGCATGTGACCCAACCTATGATGCCAAAGGGAAACTTTATCTCTACAATCAAAACCTAAACTAATCACACTATCATTACATTCCAAAGAAGTGTGCTCCTTATCTTGAGTTCTATCATGATTGTCATCCAAGATGTACAGGCCCCTGTAAACCTTCCCAATTTGAACAGCCTTATTTTCTTCACAATCCTGATACATACATGATTGAGAACTGAATATAAATTTTCCTCCCATATGCTCACTCAATTTACTAACAGAAATCAAGTTGAATTTGAAGCTAGGAACATATAAGACATCCTTTAACAATAATAAGGGGCTAATTCTAATATTTCCAATGATTTTCACATATTGGGGATGGCCGTCAGGCATCCCAACAACATGCGGATGTTCTAAAACCGAATAACTGTTAAACAAATCCAAGCATCCACACATATGATCGGAGGCACCAGTATCAAGAATCCAGTCAGAGGCAGTGAATAATTGATTTTTCTCACTACTCATGGTATAATGTGGGCTATAACTTAAACAAGAAAGAGTGCAAGAAGCGTTACCCACAAACCCACAGTTAGAGGAACTGGCAGAATCTTTGTTGCTTGGAACATTCTTGCTGATGTAGTCCACTAGCATAGCTGCTTGCTCTGCGGATATAATTCCTCCAAACCGGTCATTGGGGACGCCCTTCTGCTCCTCCTCCTTTTGTTCCAAGCCATTGACTGCATTAGCATTGCCCTTCCTCGCTCTAGGGTTCCTCCATCCTTGAGGGTACCCTATCTTCTGATAGCACCTCTCCTCAGTGTGTCCAGGTTTATTGCAGTATGAGCATTGCAAATTGCTTCGTCTTGGACCTCCACTTTGAATTCTTGACTGGTTTCTCTTGGTTTGATCAGCAGCGAAAGATAGGGAGTTGGATTCTGAGGGAGTTGGGGCAGAAAGGTGCTTCTGCCTTTCTTCTTGAATTAGAAAGCGAAAATCCCCGATCTTAGGTAAGGGTTTTACCATGAGAATGTTGCCCCGTATTACGCTGTATTTCTCATTAAGCCCCATAAGAAGCTTGATGACCCGCTGCTCCTTAATGTACTCGGCGAATTTCTTGGACACCTCACAGGTACAATTCTGGCACACGCATCCTGGGATGCTTTTTGTGGCGTCAATTTCATCCCACACCTTCTTCAAGCTTGTGAAGTAATCGCAAATCCCATCTGCTCCTTGGGTGATGTTAACAAGCTTGTGCTCAAGGGCATAGATTCGTGTTGCATCCGCCGAATCGTATCTGAAGCATAACTCCTTCCAGATTTCCGCAGCAGAAGGTGCAAACAAGACGCTGTCTGCTATGTGTTTCTCAAGCGCCATCAATAGCCAAGCTCTAACCATGGAGTCACACCGATTCCATGCGCGCGTCTTTTCCTCAGAGTCAATCGGTTTCTTTAGGGTTCCCTCAATGAACCCTAATTTATTCTTGGCTCCGATGGCGATCATCATCTGCATCTTCCAGCAGGGGAACCCAACGCCTCCAAATTACTTGCCAGCATCATCCCTGGTTGCTCTGAACTCGCCATGTACAAGGGATCGTCCAGGACGCTTCTGTGGTTGCTTGTTTCGCCGTCAGTGTTTGATCCGTCGGAATTGGGGTTTTGAATCCCCTTTCCCGCATCTTCGGTAATCTTCTCCGCGTCGTCGCCGGTAGCCATGTTTAACTAGTTCGATGCGGGGAGAGCAGAGTTGGTAAAATCGCATGCGACGATTCTTAAGTCGAACGCTGCTCTGATACCATGATAACTTTTGCCGATTCGCAATCGCTAAACCACTCAATCTACAACTCGCAGTGAACAAGAAGGAAAGAAATCACAAGGCGCACCGCAAGAAGAAGGCGAACCCTAGCAGAGAGATAACAAGAAAGAGAACTCTTCTTTCTGTATTGAGAAAACAGGAAAAACCCAGAGACTAACCCACACACCAAAACGTGTTTATCAGAATTAGTGAATAACACTCACCACTCTAACCTACACTTATACACCCGAGACCAAAGTACCGTTACAACTATTAATATGTACAAATAGTCTCAAAATAAGTTACGGGAATATTAGAAGAAAGAAAGTCATCCTAATATATTCTAATAACTATGGATGCCTATGGTGGTAATGATGGGGCGTCCGATGAGACTGATTAAACAAAACGCCAAAGGGGTGTATATTGAGTCATGAGTGGTCTCTTTGTGGTGATGGGAGCCAATCGAGGTTTCGGTTGGCCGTGCCTGACTATCTTTGCCCAGCTTTGAGATTGGATGAAGCCGGTTTTCTGGATTCATTGCTTGCTTGTTGGGTATTCCCTCCAACGTCTTGAGCCTCGATCGTTGGTTTGTCACCCATGTATATGTGATCATAAAATTGAAAAGTGATTAGTACTCTTAACAATATAGTTAAGATATGATTAATTATATCCTACCAACACCAGCTATTTGAATGACGTGGGTTCTCCCAATTCTACTTCAAACAAAGGTTCATCATCTTCCAAACAAATAAAATAAGAGTTTTTTTTATCTAAGTTCAACACGCCCGTTAAGAGATAAGTTTGAGTTGAGTATTAAAAATAATCAACATGATTTTTTTGTAAAAAGAAATACGATTGAGTTCTAGATCAAGATTATTGTAACATATATCTAGATCAATACAAGTTTTTTTTAAACACAATGATCAAGATTGATTTCGTATTGGATTTGTTCGGGGATTTTGGAGTTGATAGTACTCACCTCCTTGACAACTTTTTAATTATTTACTAGACCTAAATGAAATAATTTTAGATTACTTTATCCTCACGAGGGATAGAAAAAAGTTGTGAGTTAGAGAATAAAAATCAACATTAACTACTTAGAAAAATCTATAACATTTTATATTTTATAAAATAAGAAAAACAAAACTAATATATAATTAATGACTCATAACATGCGTATTACTTGTTAGTCACTGCGTGGGGGAAGACATATGTTAGCCATTACATGAGCACATATGAAACTCGGGCTCGTCAATCTTACATGCAAAAGATTTATAGAAGGCGTATTCGAAGGTAGCGCTGGTGCCACCATACAAGGTGACATCATTTTTGTTCTTTTTTATTTTTATTTTTTTATGAATTTTTAAAATGTTGTAGTTTATTAGTTATAAGTCAAAATAATATAAATTTTATATCATTATTCATCATAATTCGAGCTCTTCAAAATAAGACCCTACATAAACATGTTTTGATAAATTTAAAATTTATATTTATTTATATATACATATGTTCATTGTGAATCTTAAGTTTAAGAAAAGTGAATCAAAGATTGTTAAAAAGTGAATCAAAGGTCTAACCCCTGCACTACAAACCATAAAAATGTCTTCGATGTTTTTAGCATTCCTAGGGTGGTTTTTAGGGTGTTTGGTATGGTAATCTTTTTGGAATTAGTTCTACGCTTTATATTGTCGTCACTGACTCGGCAGTTTTTTAGGGTTTGTAACGACCCTAAACCCTGTACTACAAACCCTAAAAATGCCTTCGACGTTTTTAGCTATCCTAGGGGGGGGGGGGGGGGGGGTGGGGGGCGTGGGGGGGGGAGTAATCTTTTTGGCATTAGTTCTATGCTTTATATTGTCGTCACTGACTCGACAAGTTTTTAGGGTTTGTGGTTTAGGGCCTAAACCCTGTACTACAAACCCTAAAAATGCCTTCGACGTTTTAGCTATCCTAGGGTGGTTTTTTGGGTGTTTGGGCGGTAGGGTAATCTTTTTGGCATTATTTCTACGCTTTATATTGTCGTCACTGACTCGACATTTTTGTAGGGTTTGTGGTTTAGAGTTTAGGGTCCTAAACTCAGTACTACAAACCCTAAAAATGCCTTCGACGTTTTTAGCTATCTAGGGTGGTTTTTAGGGTGTTTGTGGTAAGATTCATTTTGCTAATGAATATGGTTCATTTTATTATTAAAGAAGATTCATTTTACTAATGAGTAAGATTCACTTTAAAAATACGTAATATATACTCATTCTAAAAACATAAAATTTTAAGTTGACCAAAACATATCCATGATGCATCTTGTTTTGAAGAGCATGAAAAATGATGAACAACAGAATAATTTTTTTTATTTTTATACTTTTATTTTGTAAGTTATAACATTTTGAAAAAAAATTATTTTTTCTCTCTCCTCATTCTCTCTCCTCCTCCTTGTTTACCTGTTTTTATATCTTATTTTCTTCTCTTACTTTTAATTGAGCAAATAATGCATTGACATGTGACATGAAGCCATATTACAAGATGGAGCAAGCTCCATGGTCTCCATTCCCTTCCAAAAACCCCGAGAATACAGCTAGACTTCGATATAAATTAGACATATACGTGAAATTAAATTGTCTTCCTGCACTGCGGCATAACTGTGTATGCGAATATAGTATAAAGGACAATATGATATACAGCTGAGAAATTCAAAGCATTATTTACACACTGTTCGCGCATTATTGACATCTCTTTCTTTTAGCTGAGAGGGGTGGGGGTGGGGACCTGATATAGTAAAATTAGATGTGCATACAATTACGCTTTTAATAATAGAATTGAGAACGGTAAAAGAGCTAAAAATTCATGTACTTCCGGTTCCAGTAGTATTAATGTGACATGTGTCACTTATTTATTGGGTTATTTTTACCTCTTGACCCCACCAAAACTAAAATACTCTACTCTCATTGGTTAACCATAGTGACATTAATCAAAAAGCTTCAAAACCAAGCTTTTTGTTTATGGCTCCGTTCGAAGACGGACTTATGAATTCAGAAGCTAGATTTATGTACTTTTAGCTTTATACATAAAGCTACTGCCACATGTATGTATTTGATTTGTTAACTTATTTATCAGGTCCCACTCTTATACACTTGTCAACCTCTGATTAGTTAACTGGACTGATAAAAACTAACTAAAGCTAGCTCTATGCAAAAGCAACTATTGCTGCGTTTGCATCCAACAGCCCCTATAACTCAGAACGCACAACGCCACGGGACGGAAAACATCGTTTCGTGTTCTGTGACTGTGAAGACCCTTTGTTTTCATCTGCCAAGGAGGATCCCAGTGGAAGCCGGTAGTAGTAGTGGTAGTAAAAAATGACATATAACCGTCCACTCACGTACATGTGCACTGCACACATCTAACTTGAAACCCTGTTTACTTCGTGATTAAGATCAGTAAATCTGACGTGTCTTACCACAACGAGACTACGCCCCACGCTCTCCCCGGTGCGTGGTTAAAAACATTCATTTCATAGATACCATCAGAAGTCAGAACATGATGGGTATGGGTGACTTGGCATTTGCGTATGCAGTCTCCCGCTCGCCGTCGGTGTTTGATGGTATTATAAGTTTATCCTACATTTTTTAAAGTTGATATATTACTATAGTTTTAATAATATCAAATTTTAATATGTATTTTTATATATATATACATATCTAATAGATCAAATATATCATTTTAATAGATTAAATATCCATGTTAACCACAACTAATTGTAGCCAATAAATTACTACTACAGATCAGCAAATATGAGAGTAAAAACATACTACTAGTATTATATTTTTCTACTCTAACTAGTAGAACTTATTTTAATATGGCAATAGCCAACCAAACACGCAACAAGAGAGCAGACAGAGCAGAAAGAGAGGCAGTTTCAGCCTTCGGGTTCCTTCTCTCTCTATCTCGCAAACTTTCTATCGCTCGCCTTTTTTCCCTTCTTTCCAGCTTTATTCCTCTTGAGGCTCCTCTTTCTCTCATACACTTTCCCTCTCTTTATCCATCCGTTTCACTCTTTCCCCCCTCTCTGTCAAGCATTCCCATCGCCTTTGGGTGCTTCTCTCGCAATCGGTTCTTTCTCTGTCATCACTGAGTTCTTCACAGTCTTGAGTCTCGAAACATCTCTGACAAAACTGGCGAGCTGCTGCTGAAGTGAATTGATTAGCATTGGGGTAAATTACCTGAGATGCTTGCTAAAATTAATGGTGTGACTTCAGCCTTCAATTGCTTCTGCTTTTTTTTCTTTCTTTCTTTTACTTTCATTATTGCCAGCCTTTCCTTCCAATCATTTGCTATCCCTCAGATGCAGTCCTTCTCTCCTTCCTCCCCATCTAATTACTCCTTGTTGCGGCTTTCACACTTTAACTCATTCCTTGTACTTGGAATTCTATTCGTGCTAGTTTTTGATCTGTTCGTTTTAATCACTGCGATTTGGAAGTACTTGCTATGCTAACTATCATAATTTCCATTTTTTTTATGCGATTGAACTCTTTCAGAGATTCCTCCCACTTCTCGGTGAACTGACGCTCAGATTTGTATGGCATTTGCAGAAAGCCCGCGCCCGTGATACTGCTGATATCTAATTAGAAGCTGATTATTCTTTCCGAGTTTACCACATTTTTCTTTGTATAACTTTGAGAGTATTGCGGCCTCTTCATCTTGTCGTACGGGGATTTGCGTCTGTTAGATTTTTTCTCCACTTTTGGCGCTGGGACTACAACTTGGGATCTTGGGCAGATAATTTATGTTAAGTTAAGAAGAGCTTCAACATACTCTTCGGTCTGCAGATTGAAGAAGCAACCAACACTGATTTCAGTTTGAGCTTGAAATTAGAGGGTATTTTAGTGGGAGGGTGTGTGGGATTGGGGCCAGCGGTTGAAATTGGACATTCAAAACTCGGATGAATGGATTGGAATAAATGTTCACTGAGCTCGGCTGGATTAAATTATCGCGCTCAATTTCTCTCTGGATTTGTTATATTGGTTCTTTTGGGACAATTTGCAGAGGGAATCACCAATCCTGACGACGGTAGTTCTTTTTCTACCTTTAAGATTCTTTTATTGATGCCCCGCAACGAATGAATTCCGTAGTTATAATTGCCGATAGGATAAGTAGGTGTTGAAATAGTCAACAAGGATTCTTAACCTAGATTATATTACCTGTTACGTACAGGAGTGCATAACTTGTTGCTTTAACTATGAAACTTTTCTAAGAAACTACATTGCTGGCTTCTGTCATCACCTCTTTGCTTGGTCTTATTGATTTCATTTTCTGACACAGTTGCCGCTATAAACATCTTATATGATGCCTTCGGTAGACCCGTACTTCCCGGGTGGATGTCACCTGGAGGAGACCCCTGTGGTGGGGCTTGGCAAGGTGTCCAATGTGACCCCGAGAACAGTATAATGTCCATGTAAGATAAATCGTTCCTCAATTCTACAATATCCCGTTAGCACTTTCGGAATTGTTTGATGCCTCTTGATCAGATAATTTAGTTATACTATTCCATCAGATCTCTCGTGGGTGCCAATTTGGGAGGTGGCCTGGGGGATCACTTAGGATTATTTTCAGCTATTAAAACAATGTAAGTCCCAAAACTCATATTGGTTATTACTTTTTTCAATTCTATCTTCTAATCATTTACTGATGCTTACACTTATTGCTAGCATTTTTGCATCGTATTTTCAAAATTCTGAGGTCTGTTTTGTTTATTTAACTCGCTGAATTGTTGTCTTACTAAGCATCTAATTACCTTCTACGTATTGCTGTTTCCTTTCAGGGACTTGAGCAATAACCGCCTCAGTGGGAGCATTCCAGCCAGTTTGCCAATATCCATGCAAAACCTGTAGGTTTCATCAGCAATATATTTATGACAACAATTTTAGCAGAAGTTATTACTCCGGCTCTAATCTTGCACTATAATGTAATAGCTTTTACCCTTTGGCAGTTTTCTTTCAGGTAACAATCTCACTGGAACTATCCCTAGCTCTCTATCATCACTCACTCAACTCTCTGCCTTGTAAGTTTTACCTAGGTCTATGCAGCCACTCAGTTATTCATTCTTTTTTTTTTGTTTGGTTCTTATGTATCCCTTTTTAACTCACTTTCTCATATTGCCCAACTTTACTGCCCAGGAAGTTGAATGAAAACCATTTATCGGGAGATATACCAGATGCCTTTGACTTAATGCAGGGGCTTTCCAGCATGTAAGCTTTGATCTGAACCTATTATGTTGGTACTCTGCTTTAACTTCCAATGATGAATTCAATCAGAGAGGCTCTTGTATGCAGAGATGTGTCAAGCAATGAACTAAGAGGGGAGCTGCCACCTTCCATGCAGAGCCTTTCTTCTCTGTCCAGCCTGTAAGTGCTTCAAATCATGTTAAGTTTCGTAGCTTATCTTCTCTTGTGGGATACAACTGAACGACTTATCTCTATGGTAGACACGTGCAGAGCAATCAGCTGTCTGGGGGCCTTAATGTTCTGCAGGAGCTTCCTCTCCAAGATCTGTATGCTTTTGAAACCCTTGAACTAATTCTTCATTTCTGGCTGCCAATATTGTTGTAAATTTGGCTGTATTAACGCTTGATAGACCCATTCATTTCTGATTGAATTCTTCTAACAGGGATATAAGCGACAACCTCTTTTCTGGACCTATCCCAGAGAAACTGCTGAGCATTCCTACCTTCAAGTGAGCCCCTTGCCAAAATTTTATTATTACATGCATTTCTGGATGTATATAATGGAAAATTCTTGACGACTCCACATTTAGTAGTGAAAATCTGTACATATGAATTCTACTGAAAATACAGTTTTGTGTAATAATGAATACACATTTTTGTTGTACAGTAAATTTACATTGTTCATATGTTGAATATACAGTTTTGGTTTATCATAGCTATAGTTAATGTAGCTATCTATTTGGTGTAGTGAAGACTTATCGGTATAAATATTTGAAATCCGAACCACGTTTGTGTTTTCAGTGGTCCTATTAAACATGAGTCGAAAGATTTTTTTTTGATAACATGAGATAGTAGAAGTAGCTTACCGCCTGGAGGTCTAATAATATATTTTTGTTTCTGAATTTAGAATCCTACTGTTTTATATGCAGGAAAGACGGGAACCCCTTCAACACGTCTTCCCCTACTTCTGCCCCTACTTCACCTTCTTCTCCACCTTCAAAACAGCCATCTCTCTTTCCTCCAGGAAGATCACCTGGGCCACCACTATTAGAGCCATCGTCACCACCCCCACCACGCTCTAGTACTACACCTTCTCCTCCGGCAGGGCTAAAGCCTGGTACACAGACTAATGCCAGTGCACCTTTATCATCATCTTCTACTTCTAGAGCCAATCAAAGTTCAAGTGAAAAGGCCAGTAAGGTTCGGACCAGGAAAATTGTGCTGATATCTATAGCCTCAGTAGTAGGATTCGTCGTCTTTCTCTTGGCATTCCTTCTTTGTTTGCCAAGCTGTTTCAGCAGGAGCAAGGAGATGTACTATACTTATCGTAGAGATGAGGAACAACCCTATAAGGCGCATAGAGAGAATCCTTCAGATAATGTCACTCCTGGTCATCCAAGCAATCAGTTGGCGAAGGGTGAGCAGTTGTGAATGCATCTTCATTGTCTTAGTTTCTTCTGTTCTACGTACTTGCTCTCTTTTGTTTTTTTCGATAAAAAGAGATTTACGGTCAAACTTTTCCTTGACCAGCACAAACGGTTTCAGATTTGGGTCCTAACCCTAAAGAGGTGGCTAGGCCTGAAGTTGTTAGAAGGATAGCAGCCATTCCAAAGCCTAGAAATGAGGAGGAACAGTATACAGAAAGGATGGGAAACCTCAGAAAGATGGATAGTGATATGAGTGACATTGATATGACTTTTGCTCCCCCACCACCCCCGCCGCCACCACCAGCTCCAAAATCTCCACCACCACCTCCTCCTCGACCTACATCTCAGGATGAACATGTGATTTTGAGACCCACTGGTTTTGCAGAATCTGCATCTAGGCCACAAACGCCATTGGCTTATGTGAAATCCTTCACAATTGCATCTTTACAGCAGTACACCAACAGCTTCTCTCCAGATAATCTTATTGGGAACGGCATGCTTGGGAGTGTGTATAGGGCTAAACTTCCGAATGGGAAGGTAATGGATTATTTCTAATATTGTGTTCGTAAAAGATTATCCAGTGTATTCCAAGGTTGCAAAGTTTTCAAATTCTTTTAGTACTATGCAACGGTTGTGATGATGATTAGATTTGAGTCATGGCTGATTCCTCAAGCATAGTGTGAGATTTCTTCATGATTGACAGCATTCTTTATATGCATCTACAGCTATTTGCAGTGAAGAAGCTTGACAAGAAAATATGCAGCAGGCTGAATGATCATGATTTCATCGAGCTTGTGAATGACATAGATAGGATTAGGCATGCTAATGTCGTTGAGCTAATGGGATACTGTGCAGAGCATGGTCAAAAGCTTCTGATATATGAGTATTGCAGTAATGGGACGTTGCATGATGCATTGCACTCTGATGATGGGTATAAAAGGCAACTTTCGTGGAGTACTCGGATGCAAATGGCACTGGGAGCAGCAAGAGCATTAGAGTAAGTTAGAGCTAAGCTCCAAAACTTGGAGGGACATCTGAGTATGTGATGCTTTCAAAGATTATACATTTTGGGTTAACCTTGGAATTATCTGATTTATGCTCGGGTTGGGGTGCCTCATAAGTACTGATGCTTTAGATAGAATGGTGGAGTAGCATGCATTAGGCATAAATGCTAAAAGATTAACAATCTTATCTCGCATCTTGATCAAGCGGTCAAAACTTACTTGTGGATCCCTTTATATTCTGCTAGGTATCTCCACGAGGCCTGTGAACCACCCTTTGTGCACCGTAACTTCAAGGCTGGTAACATTCTGATCGATGATGATCTTATCGTGCATCTTTCAGATTGTGGGTTGGCACCATTGATAGCTTCAGGCAATGTAATCCAGGTAAGTGTGCAAGTGAAACTCATTAGATTTCGTTTCCCATGACTGCTCAAAGTTAAGCTACCTCATCATGTTTTATGATTTTATCCTAATATTATTCTCTAGTTTCTGTAAAATGATATTCGAGGTCGCCTTATCTGGATAATGGTGGATCAAAACTTCTTTGAACAATTATCCTCATATTATTTTTATATTACCCTGGTGAAGATGAGGATTATTTTTAATAAGACTCCGGTTTGTGAACTGACAGTTATCGGGGCAGCTTCTATCGACATATGGTTATGGTGCTCCAGAATTCGAGTCAGGAGTTTACACCGCTAAAAGTGATGTGTACAGCTTTGGAGTGGTGATGTTAGAGCTTTTAACTGGTAGAAAATCCTACGACAGGTAACTTAGAGCTAAATATTTGAAGCCATGGTTTGGTTGCTTCGCTGCTGCCTTGCTATTTATACTAATTGGTACGCATTCCTGAAAATTCTCTGACAGCGCACTAATTCGAGGGGAGCAGGTCTTGGTTCGATGGGCTGTTCCTCAGCTTCATGATATTGATGCATTATCAGGGATGGTGGACCCGTGTCTAAATGGGGAATACCCGGCTAAATCATTGTCACGGTTTGCTGATATCATTTCTCGTTGTGTTCAAGTAAGCTGACTAATTCCTTTGGTTCCGATATGACATGAATTTCCAACTTCAAACAAAGAACGAGAATTTGTAGACTGGTTTAGATGTCCATCGCACCCTTAGGTTTCTATAATCCGTCCACTGGGCATATTGAACTACACAATCTCATGGTTAATCTGTTGCCCACTCGTAAAATTTATTCAAAGCAGCTTAGGTTTCTGAATCCCTAATGACAGATAACTCATGCTCCATGCATTATAATGCCGAATTTGGTTCTTATTTTTATAATATTACTACCATTGACTGATATTTATTCCGGCGTTTGCTTTGAAGTGTGTTGGATCGACTTCGATATTTTTAGTGGGGAACTCTAATTTTCTCCTGTTACCTATAATTTATGCAGTCGGAGCCTGAATTCAGGCCTATGATGTCTGAAGTAGTCCAAGATCTCCAACGAATGTTGCAGAGAGGATCCCCTACTTGATAGGAGTGGAATTTGATTTCTTTCTGGCTTGATTGATCCCTTGAATTGGGTGTTTGAAAAAAGGGAGATGGAAAACAGAGTTGCTTTTGCAGATTAATACTAGGCATGAAGGTGCGAGAAATTTTGGATAATCCTGGTTCCATTGAGCTAGAAAATTGAATCCAAGGCTTCGCCATAAATCTAAGTTGAAGCTGACCCAGGAGCTTGAGAAGACTGGGTTCTGGGCGGTGAAGCCATCTCTGAAAATCCCAAAACTCAACTCTGATTGATGATTATTTGTACTCCCCCCTCTCAATTCTTTGTCATTGTTCTTCCTCATGGTCTCTCATTTACACCATGGATGCACTAATCATTTGTAACTTATATAAATACTGCTCTACTATTGTACAAAAGAAGTTTGATGAATACCATATTCTCTCGGAAGTCCGAGGGGATCGCTTAAGCTGAGTTAACAGTCTGCTTCCTTAATCCGTTGTGAATTCATCTCATAGATTAGGGGTTATAATTAGCTAGCGAATTTCTCTTTTGAAGTTTTTGGTCCATTGTTTCTCCTCAGTCTGTAACACTGTACCTGTGTATAATTAATATGGGTGATTTGCAATAGCTGAAACGTTCTATTAGATTAGTTTGTCGATAGCTGAATTATTGTTTGTGAACACGAATTCCACGATCCATGTTGATAAACAAGCAAGAGGGGGAACGTGCGGAGGACAAAGCCCAGCTAAGGGGATCGTCTATGGAAGTGGAGTTCCCAAGTGCCTCATCATCGTCGTGTTTGATTGAGCCAATCATAGCAACCAAGGACTACGTACAATTATTGGATAGTTAATAATTGATCAAACCCACCAGATTCCAGATCACAATCTGCTAGTCTCAAGGATAGAGAAAGAAAGTTACAGAGAATTAGAGAAATGAAGAAACAATCATGAAAGAAATGAGAAGCTTTCTTGATTGTTGTACGTAAGAGAAGAACGTTTGACCCTCACTCACCACAAATTACAAGACCTATATTACATTTATGCATAAGTAACTAACGGCTAGAAACTAGAGGAATACTGAAAATGTAAAAATATGTACAACCTCAAAAAGGATTGTATGATTTGAAATAAAGGAAATAGCTTCTACCCGATGCAATCCCACTTTCAACCCCATCCGCAAGTTGGTCCACTTAATTCTCTCATGCAGAACATGATTTTTGGCTATGTGAATTGCAGCCCGGCTTCGACCTTACTGGAACTGGTGCTATGTCTGAAACTCCAAGCTCATTCAGCAATCTCGTCAACCAACTAAGCTCAATATTAACTTATCTCATTGCCCTGTAGTCTGACTATGTAGAAGACAAAGCGACACTGATCTGTTTCTTAGATTTTCAGGACAAAGGACTACCTCCTAAATAAATGAAATAACCACTGATTGAGTGTCTCGTGTTTGAACAACTAGTTTAATCAGCATCATAGTATGAAACCATATTAAAATCCTTTTTATTGTTGAACAAAAGACCGTAACCCATGGTTCCTTTAATATAACTCGAAGTATGAATAGCCGCTTGAAAATGCAAATCTATTTGGAAGTCTAAAAACTGACTTAGAACTTGCAAAGCAAAGCTCAAATCAGGTCTGTTGTGTGACAAAGAAAACTCATCCTACCAATCAGATACCTATAAACACTAGGAACTTTCAAAGGTTTTCCCTCTCCTCTTCTCAGTTTAACATTGAAATCTAAAGGACCAACAACAACCCTTTTATCTGAATAACCAAACTCTGCAACCTAGTTCTCACAATAGTTCTTTTGTACCAGAATTCCATTATAAGCGTAAATGAACTGCATAGCTAAGAAATGATTTAAGCTCCCAAGTCCTTTATCTTAAATTTCTGATCAAGGTCCACCTTTTAATATAATTAATCGGTTCAACATCAACACCAATCATGAGAACATCATCAACCTATACAACCGATAAACAAAATTTACCATGAGAGTTCTTGACAAACAAAGAATAGTCATTCAAAGACAGTTTAAAACCTAGACCCTTGAGGAAATCACTGAGTTTCTAGTGCCACTGTCTAAAGGCTTGTTTTAGTTCATATAACGATTTCTGCAATTTGCACACTTTACCAGAACCCTCTAATTTGTGCCCTTCTAGAATTTCCATATAAACATCCTCATTTTAATCCCCGTGTAGAAAAACATTATTAACATCTAGTTGTGCTATTTTCCAATTCATTTGGTTGCAACTAGAACTAAAGCTTTTATAGTGGTGAACTTAACTATGGGAGAAAAATTCTCAAGGTAGTCAACATCATATTTCTGTGTAAAGCTTTAGCAACTAATCCAGCTTTGTACCTCTCTAAAGTACCGTCAGCATGATATTTAAACCTGCATACCCACTTATATTTAACAGCTTTCTTGCCAGGTGGAAGATCAACTATTTCTCATGTTTAGTTTCTTTCTAAAGCCTTAAATTCTTCAGACATTTCTTCTATCCACTTAGGGTCCTTAACAACATCAGTAAAAAAAGGTTCACATTCTCTGCAAGATGGTACTAAAGCAGGTATAATTAGAAGGTTTAACAGACAAGACACATTGATGATTTCTAGAATTAACTATAGTGAGCCTAGAAGAAGCAATATTTTCAGTCTCATCTTAAAAAACTGAATTGGAATCAAAATAAGATGTTTCACAATTATAACAAGTCATACAATTGGCTCAAGAAATTCTATCAAACAATATTTGAGATAAAAGGTTAAAGTGATAACTTATCTTGCTACGCTATTGAAGATTGTCCCACAAAGTAATCTTCCAAGTGCCTTGGTGGATGCCTCTCTCTAATTGAATGTCTGAGCAGCAAATTTTCTTCTAAGTCAATGGAATCGGCCTCTAACCATCAAATCTGTTACTGCTTCATCTAAGGAATATTAAAACTCTAACGAATTTTCTGGAACTATGGTGCTAGTTCCAAGCTGTTGTCGACTTGTGCAAGGCCTTTCTTCCCTTATAACATGATCATCAATCTCATACAGAAAAGGGTCAGAATTTTTTTAAGGACGTAAGTATTATTGTCCTTTTTAGATAACTCATCCTTAAAAGGGAAGAGATTGTCATGAAAAAAAAATCTTTGTTATAAACAATTTTGTTGTTGTGTAGGTCTAGCAGTTAATAACCTTTCTTTCCTTAAGGATGTCCAAAGAAATCCCTTTAATAGATTTAGAGGCAAATTTATCATGTTGTTGTTTGTTGATATTGGCAAAGCAAAGGCAGCCGAAGCACCTTAGTTCATGATAATCTGGCTTAACATTATAAATAACTTCAAAAGGAATCTTATTGTCGATGTTGCTTAGATGCATTCTATTAATTTAATAAGTAGCAATCAGCACACTATCACCCCAAAATTTTTAAGAAAAACCTGAGTGGAACATCAAAGCCCTACCTGTCTCAAGTATGTGCCTTTTTTGCGCTCTACAACATCATTTTAGGGGGGAGTATAAATACATGTTATTTGATGAATGATCCCATTCTTTTGAGAAAACCATAAGCATACAGGCTTCGTTCGGCATGGTATAAATGTGGTAGTTCTGTGGCTGTTTTGGTCTCGTTGTTTTGTGGTAGTTTTGCTGGTTGTTTTGTGGTAGTTTTACTGGTTGTTTTGTGGTTGTTTTGAAAACTAGTGTTCAGCAGGCGGCGGTTTCGTCTGGCTGTTTTGAATAAGTTAGTTTTGTGTGGTGTTTTTACCGTTTTCGGTATTACAATTAAAAATTTTATATTACATTTTAAAACAATTTTTTGTTAATAAAACTAAAATATATGTAGATATTCAATTATATCCCTTATTTATTATTATTCTTTATTAACATTTTAGTGACAATTAATTTATAATATGTATACATATTAATTTATAAATATTTTTTTTACATATGTTAGAAAAAATAAAGAAATAAACCATTGTGTTTAGAGCAAATATATTAGATGTTACATATAAAAATAAAATTTTATGGATTATATATTAGTATTTAATATAAGATTTCAAATGTATTAATAATTAAAATTATTTTAATTTTTAATGGAATAAATAATATCATCAAAATGAAAAAACAATTCTTTCTAATAATAAAATAGTTGACTGTAACCGAATATATATATATATATAACTATCATTTATTATTTTATTATTATATATTGTTTAATTGTTGATAAAATATTTATTTTAAACATATATTTGTAGTTAAAACAATATATTCTATTCAATTAAATATTACTTAATGAAATTCAAAAACAAAATTTAAATTTAATACTGGATATGCTAAGAAATGAAAAATGTATATTAGCAATATAAATTATTCTTTAATTATTAAACACGTATAAAACATATAATAACTTTGATATAGTGATAAATATATATAATTTTTATTTAATTGTGTGTCAAATTTAATATATAATATCATTTTTAAAATATAATTATAAGTATTGAAAATTTAAATTAATTTATTAAAAATTATTTTTTAAATATTAATTAATATTATTTAAAGAAATATTCTCGCCCTCTTAGTTACAGTTTTCTGGCTCCGCCTCTCTTTACGGTATTCATTCTCTTTACAGCATAAATTGTTGGTTGTTTTGTGGTATAAATGTGGTAGTTTTGTGCTGGTATATTTGTGGCTGTTTTGAAAATTGTTGTTCGGTGATGACGGTTTGGTATTTTTTGTCAAAAATGCCAAAATCAAAAATGCCACATTTATACCATGAAACTACCAAGTCCGAACGATGCCACATTGTCCGATCTTAGAATCCTTACTCTTCTTTTGAACCACGTTTCAATCATTTTAAAGAAAAAAATAATGATATAAAATGAGTGAGCCTTGCTAGAGCATAAATTTGTCCATGTAGCCTTACTTCTATCATCAAAAATTGTAAGAAAATAAAATTTTCCATCATATGTTTCTGTTTTGCAAGGTCCCTACATCTGCGTGTATTAATTCAAAGACATCATAGGTTTTAATTGAACTAGATTTAAAAGGCAATCTATGACTCTTAGATCTACAACACGACACACACAAGTTGTTTATTTCTTTGCATAGAATCAACGAGATCTAGCTTTAGGAGCTTGTCTTTGAGTATATGACTCTATGATGCCAAAGATTCACCTTGTCATCACATTCAAACCAAGGCTAACAAGCCTATTTTTATACGCTAATGAGACATTTCTTTCTGCACTCTTTCTGTTAAATTTTCAATCAAGACATAAATCCCTCGACAAAACTCCCCAATTAGAACAACATGATTCTTCTCATAGCCCTGATAATAGCATGATTGGAATAAAAAAAAATCTACCTTTAGTTTTTCAGATATTTTGCTAATAGATATAACATTTAATTTGAACTTAGGAATATAAAGAACATGCTTAACATAATTAAGGACTTGATCTTAATGTCTTTTATGATTTTGACTTATTGAGAATGCCTACCAGGCATCTCCATAATATGGGTTTTGGTCAAGAATGATATAACCATTAAAAAACTTCAAATCCTCACACATATGGTTAGAAGCTCCCGATTCATGTATTCTTGATGACTAGAAAAGTAAGAATTTACACACGTTGAGTAAGAGGAAGGATAGGAGATGTTACCAACGAACCCATAATTTGAAACTTCAGAAACTTGAGCATCCTTGTTGTTTTGTTGAGATCCACTGATTTAGTTGTACAGTTTTCTCATTTGTTCTGATGAAAGAATACCACCAAAAGGGTCCTTGGTGTTGTTCCTCGAATCTTTTTCCTTTCCTTTCAAGGAGCCAGCGACATTCACGCTTCATCTTCTTTCCTTCATATTTCTCCACTTCTGCAGAAAGTCAATCTTTTAATAACATCTTTCTTCGGTATGATCCATCTTATTATAGTGTGTACACTGCAGCTTCGAGCGTCTATGGTTTTGGCCTTGAAACTTTGGCACTGGTTTCTTGCTTTGCTCGATGGCGAATGATAGTGAACTATACCTTCAGATTGGTTCAATGTGGAGAGAATTTTCTATCTTTCCTCCTGAATAAGATGCAAGAAGACTTGTTCAATTGGCGTTAGAGGGGAAAGCATCCGCGAATTACAATTGTAACACCCTATATGCATAACTTTTTAACAACCTAGCTTCCAATTCGCGCTTGAAAACTAGCGACTTTAAGCATTTTGTTCTCACTTGAGTCTAAACTTGGAAGACTATGTTGTTGTAGTAAACCCTTATGTATTCTTATAAACCACTCACATTATTACTCATATCCCTATGTGGGATGAGAGTGTTATATACTCCCCCATTAAAAGAACGCGACATCCTCGTCGCAGGCCTAACATGCAAGTCCCAAGGACCTTTTCGGCAGGTGTCGGGTACTCCATCCTGACATGATCTCGAGTATACTCTGATACACAACACGACACACATCAAGTTGTTTATTTCTTTGCATATAATCAACGAGATCTAGCTTTAGGAGCTTGTCTTTGGGTATATGACTCTATGATGCCAAAGATTCACCTTGTCATCAAATTCAAAACCAAGACTAACAAGCCTATTTTTATACGCTAATGAGGCATTTCTTTCTGCACTCTTTCTATTAAATTTCCAATCAAGACATAAAGCCCTCGACAAAACTCCCCAGTTTGAACAACATGATTCTTTTCATAGTCCTGATAATAGCATGGTTAGAATAAAAAATAAATCTACCTTTTAATTTTTCAGATAATTTGCTAATAGATATAATATTTAATTTGAACTTAAGGAATATAAAGAACATGCTTAACATAATTAAGGACTTGATCTTAATGTCTCTTATGATTTTGACTTATTGAGAATGCCTATCAGGCATCTCCATAATATGGGTTTTGGTCAAGAACGATATAATCATTAAATAACTTCAAATCCTCACACATATGGTTAGAAGCTCCCGAATTGAGGATGCAATTAGAAGATGTAAATACATTCTCATTCTCAAAATTCAAGGCAAATTGATTCATGTATTTTTGATGACTAGAAAAGTAATAATTTACGCACGTTGAGTAAGAGGAAGGATAGGAGATGTTACCAACGAACCCATAATTTGAAACATCCGAAACTTGAGCATCCTTGTTGTTTTGTTGAGATCCACTGATGTAGTTGTAGAGTTTGCTCGTTTGTTCTGATGAAAGAATACCACCAAAAGGGTCCTTGGTGTTTTTCCTCGAATATTCTTCCTTTCCTTTCAAGGAGCCAGCGACATTCACGCATCATCTTCTTTCCTTCATATTTCTCCAATTCGGCAGAAAGCCAATCTCTTAATAACATCTTTCTTCGGTATGATCCATCTTATTATATAGTGCGTACACGGTACCTTCGAGCGTCTATGGTTTTGGCCTTGAAACTTCGGTACTGGTTTCTTGCTTTACTCGATGGCAAATGATAGTGAACTATACCTTCATATTGGTTCGATGTGGTGAGAATTTTCTATCTTTCCCCCTGAATAAGATGCAAGAAGACTTGGTCAATCGGCGTTGGAGGGGAAAGCATCCGCGAATTACAATTGTAACACCCTATATGCATAACTGTTTAACAACCTAGCTTCCAAGTCATTCGCGCTTGAAAACTTGTGACTTTAAGCGTTTTGTTGTCACTTGAGCCTAAACTTGGAAGACCTTGTTGTTGTAGTAAACCCTTATGTATTCTTATACACCACTCATATTATTACTCATATCCCGATGTGGGATGAGAGTGTTATATACTCCCCCACTAAAAGAACGCGACGTCCTCATCTCAGGCCTAACATGCAAGTCCCATGGACCTTTTTGGCAGGTGTCGGGTACTCCATCCTGACATGTTCTCGAGTATGCTTTGATACCATTTGTAACACCCCATATGCGTAACTTTCCAATAACCTAGCTTTCAAGTCATCCGGGCTTGAAAACTAGCCACTTTAACCCTTTTGTCCTCACTTGGGCCTAAAATTGGAAGTCCTTGTCGTAGTAGTCAACTCATATGTATTCTTATAAACCATTCATATTACTAATCATATATTGATGTGCATATGGGTAACTATTCAATAACCTAGCTCCCAAACCATTTGAGTTTGAAAACTAACCACCTTAAGCCTTTTCTCCTCACTTGGGCCTAAAATTGGAAGACCATGTGGTTGTAGCCAACCCATATGCATCCATATAAATCACTCACATTAATACACTTATCCTTAGGATGAGGGTATTATAACACTAAATAGGTCGCTCTATCCCATAAGGAACTTAATTACTCTTCTTTGTCGAACATACTCTCAAAATCTATCAGAAGCCTCACATGTGCAAGTTTGGCACACACAGGAAGGGATGAATTTGGTGGCATCGATTTTGTCCCATAATTTCTTCATTCTTATGAAGTAATCAGTTATTATGTCATTGCCCTAATTTATCACAACCAGTCTGTGCTCTAGGTCATATATGTGGGTGGCGTCAGATTGATCCTACCTAGAGCAAAGTTGCTTTTAGATTTGAGCAGCGGTAGGAGCAAAGAGGACACTCGCACTGATGTTCTTTTCAAGCCCTATCAGCAACCGCGATCTCACCATCAAATCCCGTCAGGACCATGCCTGTATTTTGCAATCGTTTTCCGTGGTTTCTTCAATGAGATATCTATGAAGCCCATCTTATTCTTTGCACTTAATACGATGGTCATATACATCTTCCAGCAGGCAAAACCTTGACTGTCGAATTTGTTCGCGAACATAAGTCTTGGATGATCGTCGCTTCCCAAATATAACGGATCCTCGCACTCAATTGCCGAATTAAGATTACTATTGGAACTCTTGACATATTTCTTTCCGTCCTTGAGTGAATCGCCTTCATTGGTCACGACAAAGATCAAAGAATAAGAAAAAGTCACAAAGAGTAGCTATAAAAGAGTTAGTGGTCAAAAGAAAGGAATCGGTGCTCTAATGCCATGATGAAACCCACCAGATTCCAATCCATAGTTTGCTAGTCTCAAGAGCCTCTACTACAGGAATAGTCTATCCCAACACTTCAATAACAACACACATAATTCATAACACTTTTTTCTAAAGTAAGAAATATAAGTTTTGTAACTACCATCACTTTTTATATTAGTGTTGGGACTTAAGTACTGTGTGTAACAAATTTACTTTTTTGAAAAAGGCAAACAAAAGAAATTAACTCTGGTACTAGAAAAAGGCAAACAAAGAGACTCTCGTACTCTACTTCTATGTCTCGAATGCTAGGGTTATCTCTACTCATCTATAACTCATTTACCACTCACCTCCTCTCTCTCGTATCATCCTGGAATTGACACAAGCCAGCGCCAATATGCTTCGCAGCATCTGCGGGGATGCTCCGTCCTGAAAACAACTACAAATTATGAGTATTTCGTCATCTGCTTCACTCTCTTGGTAATTAGTCTTACCTTTGTTAATTTGCATATTGTCTGTTCAAAACTCTCACCGACTCTCTATTGTTAATCTGTTGGGATTAACAATTTCCGTTACCATTTTTGTATCTCATCTTTCTGCTTTGTTGGTCTTTCACACGTCACATTCTTACCGACTAGATTCCAAAGTCTGCAAGCTTTGGTTTAGCCTCTTCTCGAAGGATTTAAACTTTCTCACTGACTTTTGTATCTCACTTGTATGTATATGCACGGGAAGGTAAATAAACTGTATGTGTCACTGTATGCAATTATTTAACATATGATCTGCACATTTTAAAGGTACTGGTGAACCAACTCAATTGAAATAGTATTGGCAGGTTTTGTCTCTTGATAAATCCCACTAATCTATGTAATACCCCCATCCACATCGGGCTATGAGTTGTGATGTGAGTGGTTTATAAGGATACATATGGGTTGACTACAACAACATGCCTTCCACTTTTCAGCCCAAGTGAGGATTGAGGGCCTAAAGTGGCTAGTTTTCTAGCCCGGATGGCTTGGGAGCTAGATTGTTGGACAGTTGCTCATATGGGGTGTTACAAATGGTATCAGAGCTGACTCGGGACCGTGCCGGGATGAGCTACCCGACACCTACCGAGGAGGTCCATGGGACTTGGATGTTAGGCTTGCGACGAGGACGTCGTGTTCTTTGAGTGGGGGAGTATGTAATACCCCCATCCCACATCGGGCTATGAGTTGTGATGTGAGTGGTTTATAAGGATACATATGGGTTGACTACAACAATAGGCCTTCCACTTTTCAGCCCAAGTGAGGATTGAGGGCCTAAAGTGGCTAGTTTTCTAGCCCGGGTGGCTTGGGAGCTAGGTTGTTGGACAGTTGCTCATATGGGGTGTTACATCTACGATTGCTCAAGAATAACAAGAAAACTAGAGTTTGAGAGGTTGAGTCGAAGCAATGAAAGGTGTATACTTCGATAAATCTGGGAATGAGAAGAAAAATTCAGTCCAAAGAGGAAAGGACTGTGTACTGTAGCTTATATCCAAAAGAAAGAAAAAGACAAGCCCCCGCACTAACTATCAAAGCACTCCCTATTACAAAATATAAACCAAAGTACTTACTAACACGTAAGCAGTGTGTCAAATTACTAAACGATTTACAACTTAACTTATAATAACTTAATACAATAACTTTATATCATAACAGTCCCCCTCAAATCATACATGGAATGTATGATTTGAAGACAAACATCCCTACTTGACACACTGCCAATCCTTTAAACCCATCCTCTTGATCAGCAAAGGATAGTGTTTTCTAGGCCAAATTTGTGTCAACAGATCCGCAACCTGATTCCTGGAATTAACAAATTCAATAGAAATCAAACCCTCCTGCAGTTTTTGCCTCACAAAATGCATGTCTAGCTCCACATGCTTTGTTCTCTCATGTAGAACAGGGTTTTTTACAATATGAATGGTAGCTTGACTCTCTGATCTCACAGGAACTGGTTCGATATCTGAAACACCAAGCTCATTCAATAACCTCGTCAACCAACTAAGCTCAGTAGTGACTTGACGCATAGCCCTGTATTCAGACTTTGCAGAAGACAAAGCAACATTAGTTTGCTTCTTAGATTTCCAAGATAAAGCCCCTAATATAACATAAGGTATGTAACGCTGCCTGATAATGCAAGTTAGTAGGAGAATCCAAAAATTGACTCAACACCTGTATCGCAAAACATAAATCCGGCCTACTGATAAGTCGGGAATTTGCCTAAGTTTACGAGGCTAATTCATGCTTAATTATCTACATTATGACTTTAAATTCCCTCCTTGAGGCTTTATTTATGCTTTATTGTTATATTTGTCTCCAATTGATTTGATATGTTTTCAGGATAAAATGCTCAAGAAGGTGTTTAAATGAAGACTTTAGAGCTTGAGGCAACAAGTGGAAGTCAAACCAGAGTCCAATGCTGAGTTTTATCTACTACTGTCGTGTTTTTATGATGGTCCGGGTTTGTGTCCTAGTTTGTAAACCCGGACCATCCCTTCAAAGACTTCTTTGCCTAGTTTTAGACATGGTCCGGGTTTACGTACTTGTTTGTAAACCCAGACCACCCTTCAGAGAAAACAACCTGCCTAGTTTTAGAGGTGGTCCGGGTTTACGTACTTGTTTGCAAACCCGGACCAATATTAGCGGAGGGCCGAAGATCGCTGTCACAGAAATAAAAGATTTTATTTTATCTTTAAGGAGAGGGTGTCCGCATTAAAAGAGAGGGTTTTGAGAGTTTTAGACCTAAGTGTGATTCTACGTGACATTCTTCACAAGAGAGAAAGAGAGAGAGTTAGCAGATTTTGGAGATTCTTGACTGGGAGTTTAAGCAGAGTAAAGAGGAGGTTCAACACAGAGACTTCACCACAAAGTCTCAAACCATAGTTTTTTCTCGTTCTACTTCTCTATTACTACTTTCTACAGATTCGTTTATTGTAAACATGTCTATGGCTGAGTAGTTTTTTAGATTCCGGTTTGCTATGTAATCTGAATTCGATGTTCCTTTATCTTTGTGATTTTTACCAGTTTTAATGAGATTAAGGTTTTGTTCTTTGCTTGTTTTAATTCTCTGATAGTCTGGCCAATTATTAGAGATTTCTAGTTTGACTGCTTACAAGTGAGAACTGCGGCATTCAATAGACTACAGGAACAAAACCAGTTAATTTAGAGACGGCAATTCCTCTAAAACAATTACTGATTATCTAACTAGATCGTGCTTAAAGCTGTTAACAATTAAGAAATTCATAACGAGAGTTAGGGTTTGGTAATTGTTAGTTAGATTTCACCGAGCGGGAGACCGAACGTGAAATAATTTGATCTGGGATTTTAATCTAGAACTGGGTGAACTCATTAAGAAGGGAACTGAGAACTAGGAGGAGTAGTAAACCGAGATTTCTTCCATTAATTATCAAGAGAACCAACACTTTCCTTTCTACAGTTATTGTTATTGCTATTGTTCTTGTTATTATTAATTTTAGTTAATTTTAGAATTACAATATCATCAATTAAACCCCCTAATTTCCTGTTTTTCTGTTTCCATCAATTAAATAGTTGTTTTTAATTTGAGATTAAACTAGACACTGTCTCCTTGGTTCGATAACCTAGGGAATACTTTCTAGGAAAACTTGTTACAAAGACCGGTACACTTGCCGAATTAGGTTTTACCCCCAACACCTGCTATGAGAGAGGAAACTAAGTCTCCCAATCAAACGCCTATAAATACTAGGATTCTCTAAAGGTTTTCCTTCCCCTCTTCTCAGCTTTACATTCATATTCAAAGGGGTTGCTACAGCTTTCATATTTAAACAATCAAATTGAGCAATCAAATTCTCATAGTAATTCTTTTGCAACAGAACCACCCCTTCTGACGTATGAAGAAACTGCATCCTCAAAAAAATGATGTAAACCACCCAAGTCCTTAATTTTGAACTTCTGATCAAGATCAAACTTTACTGAATTAATCAATTCAACATCATCACCAGTTACAAGCACATCATCAACATACATAGCTAAGAAACATACCTTCCCATTGGATTTTTTAATAAACAATGAGTAGTCATTCAAAGACTGTCTATATCCTTGACTCCTAAGGAAGTCACTCAACTTTTGGTGCCACTGTCTAGATGCTTGTTTTAACCCATATAAGGACTTTTTCAGCTTACAAACCTTACCAGAATGCTCTAACTTGTGACCCTCAGGAATCTTCATAAAAACATCTTCTAATAAATCACCATGGAAAGACATTATTAACATCTAATTGAGCTATTTTCCAATTCATCTTTACCGCTACAAAACTAGATCTTTAACCGTAGTAAACCTAACCATAGGAGAAAAGGTTTCTAAGTAATCGACATTCGACACCATATTTTTGAGTGAAGCCTTTGGCTACTAATCTAGCCTTGAATCTCTCTAGGGAACCATCTGCATGGTACTTAATTCTATGAACCCATTTGCACTTGACTACTTTTTTACCCGAGGGAAGATCTACAATGTCCCACGTTTTATTCCTATCCAAGGCTCTAAACTCTTCTGACATAGCTTTTACCCACTTAGGATTTCTAACAGCATCAGCAAACAAGGTGGGTTCAACTTGATCACACAGTTTCACACTAGAGCAGACATGATCAAGCATCTGACCAGAAAGCATATATTGATTCTCTCTAATCAAAGAAGAAGAAGTAATGGTGTCATTATCAGAAGCACAAATAACATCTGAGTTTGGTTCAGCTTTGATGCAAGTTTCATTACAGGCACATGTAGATTTAGAAATTCTGTCAGATAAAATTTTAGAGAAGAGATCTGAAGTCGACTTATCTTTTTCTTGACTCTTGTAAGTGTGTCCCACGACATAATCCTGAAGGTACTTGGGGGGATTTCTCTCTCTGGTGGAGCGTCCGATTGCCCCTTCCATCTTAGCTTCTTCATCTACGCGTCATTGGACAATAGATGACCAAGTTGAGAGGCGCAGGACTTGGATTGTCATACGTGGAATTCCCCTCCATGCATGGAATAAGGTCAATGTGCGAAAGATTGCGCAATTAGTAGGTTATGTGATTAAGATAGAAGAAGAAGAAGCGTAATTTGTGGAGAATGCCGAAATTCGTATCCATATTGAAACTTCGACTCTCCAGTTAATTAACTGGAAGATTGCGGTCAAAGTTGAGGGCCATAGCTTCCCGGTATCCATAGTTGAAGTGGGTGACGAGAAGGCAACCCATAAAGTTGCAATCCCGACCGAGAGTATAGTCCAAATTCCTCCTGAGGGTGTCCGTAATAGTGGTCAACAAAACGTCAAAAATGGTGATCTCTCGCAAAGAGAAGGTGGAGGCGATGTCAGTTGCCAAGATGAATCCCTAGGAAGCTTTTCCAATCCCAATCTTGATAACAAAGAGACATTCATCAGCGGTCACGAACTGGAGAGACATAATATTATAAACGACAAATCTGTAACTGATGGGGTGATTCCTGATACTTTTATCGGTGATGAGAGAGGGCGTGAGAAGCATGTGGGGCGATCTGAATGCCCTTACGGCCCTTCCAGCCGCTTTGTCGGTTCGACTCCCAATGGCTGCGACCGGGAGATTGTTGCGAGTAGTGACAAAACTGAAGCGATTGAAGTTAGTCCTACTCAGGCGCAACGACCAATGAATGAGGAAGAGGTGGTTTGTATTCCTGAGTTTTTTTCCAAGAAACTTCTCTGCAGGCGCTGAATCCCACCAATGTAGCAAGGCCCGATTACTGTGCTAGTAATGATGCAGAGATGGGCGTGGACTTCGGAACTACATAGAGACAGCAATTAAATGAAGACTGGCAGAGTTGTCGGCAGGGCAAGTTTACTTTGTGCAAGCCAGCAGACAATGGACAGAAGCTGTTAGGAAAAGACAATTGTGAGAAGGGCAGGGAAGAGGATAATATGGGTTACGTTATGGGTTTGGAGCCACAAACTAATTTGACTAGTAGGAATCAAATGCACACGGCAAAAATGACCCCAGTTAAACCTCCTATTAACGAAGGGATTAGTCTGGTGGTTGACCTGGTCCAAAATACACCGCCATCATCTGTTCTGAACAAAAAAACACCGGCAAGGGATGAGAGGGGCAAAATTATTAACCCAGAAAGAGAGGCAGAAGAATGTGTTGATCTATTAATACAATGAGGGTGCCAAGTCCCAAATCCTGACCTTACTAAGGCTAACATTCTCAGTCAACTCCAATCTCAGGTGAGGGATTAAGACGAGGTATCTGGGGATCGCGGGGTTCCAAGTATCAGGCAGGTGTTTGCTCTTGGCGTTAGGCTCAATAATCGCTTTACATATTGTATGGGATGGCGCGGTAGCTATTGAACATAAGTTATTTAGGGGAGGATGTTGAGAGTGTTTGGTTGAGCTCTCCCCCTTGAGATATATGGTTACGAGAGCATATCTTCATTAGGTGGACTTTCTCATTTTGTCATGGGGTTTCGCGCCAAGTTGAGCCTCCTGTGACTCTCATTGACTTTGTGGTTTGGAGATGGTTGACGATTTGGTTATTTGGTTGTAGGAGTATACTCGTCTTAAATCCTTGAGCTAGGTTTGTATCTTAGTAGTCTGCGTGTGCGTCTTGTAGTTGTTAGTTGACATGCCATGTCTTGTGATAGGTGCTGCCTTTTTGTAGAGTTAAATTGACTCTTAGACTTGTAATTAGATGGGTGGGTAATCTTTTCCCTCTCTAAGCTTTTTCCCATCGGGTTTTGCTTAGAGAGGTTTTAATGAGGCCCGATCTCATCCCATCTGCTTCTTTATTTCAATATAATGGCTATATGCCCTAATTATAAAAAAAATCTACGTGAGTGTCTGATGTTGTCTCACCAGCTTCTGGAGACGTTGCCTGGGTCATCAAGTTTGTTTCCCCATCATCATGGCCATTTATTTATTCTGTTTAAGTGTCTGGATCTGATCTCTCCAGATTGTCCTGTTGTTCAATTCTTGAAGGACCTTGTTCCTTCTCACCACTACCATCAGACTCATACATAAAAATGTCAGTATTATCAACAGTAACATAATTATTCTCACCTGTCAAAACCGAACCATTCACAAAAGGATAGAGATTTTCATGGAAGATAACATCTCTATTAAGAATAATCTTATTGTTGTCTAAATTTCAAAGTTTGTACCCTTTCTTTCCTTGAAGATAACCAAGGAAAATGCATTTGACTGATTTTGATGTAAACTTATCATGCTGAGGTTTGTTTATATTTGCAAAACACAAACAGCCGAAGCACTTTAGCTCATGATAATCTGGTTTGACACCATAAACTAGCTCATAAGGACTTTTATTGTTTATGCTGCTAAGGGGCATTCTATTTATCAAGTGAGTGGCTGTCAAAATACTTTCTCCCTAAAACTTCAAAGACAATCCCGAATGAAACATGAGGGCCCTTGCTATTTTGAGGATGTGCCTGTGTTTATGCTCCACAACACCATTCTATTGTGGGGGGTGTAAACACATGTTGTTTGGTGTATAACTCCATTTTCTTTAAGGAAATCAGCAGCATAGTGAGAAGTTCCAAGCTCAAATGCATTGTCAGTTCTTAAGATCTAGATCTTTTTCTTAAATTGATTTTCAATCATCTTAAAGAAAAGAATTATGACATCAAAACATTCTTATTTGTTGGAACACAGATGAGTTCATGTTGCTCTACTCTTGTCGTCAACAATAGTAAAAAAATACAGATTTCCATCATGAGTTTTGGTTTTATATGGACCCCACATATCAGCGTGTATTAATTCAAAAATTTCATGACTTTTAATGCTAATGCCTTTGAAAGGAAGCCTATGCTATGTGATTTTATCTACAACATGACTCGCAAACAATCTGCCTATCCTTCTGTACAGAATGAACAAGTTCAAGACTTAGGAGTTTTTCTTTGGGAAGGTGACCCAACCTATGATGCCATAGACTAACTTCATCATGGAAATCAAAACCAAGACTTGCAAGCCTATTTTTACATGCTAAAGATGTATGTGTCCCTTCATTTCTTCTACCATTGTCACAATCCAAGACATATAGCCCTTTGTACAACTTCCCAATACGAACAAGTTGATTCTTCTTAGAGTCCTGATAAAAACAAAATTTGGAGTCAAACAAAACTGACCATTCAAGGTTTCACAAATTTTATTAACTGAGATGAGATTAAAGTTAAATGACATAACAAATAGAACATGTTCTAGCTTAATCAGAGGGCTGATTCTAATTTCCCCTATAAACTTGACAATCTGTGGATGTCCATCGGGCATGGTCACAGTGTGTGGTTTCTTAAGCTCATAACTATCAAACAACTTTAGTTCACCACACATATGATCGGAAGCTCCCGAATCTATAATACAATCAGGAATACTAAAAGCATTTTGTTTATGCTCTTTCTCATGACATTTTTCTGAGTTCCTCAGACATACAGATGGACAACAATGATTCACACAACTCATGGAAGAAGGAAAAATAGCATATTTGTTTGTTTGATAATCAGAGATATAATAGTTTATGCAGGTCGAATAGAAAGAATCTTTTGAGTCATTGCCAGGACAATCACACACTGAGTAATTAGATTCAGCCAATCTTTTAGAAAAATAATTGTTCACACAAGTTAGACAAGGTTGAGGATTGGAATCGTTACCAACAAAACCGCAATTTGAGTAATCGGTTGTTTGAGGCTCCTTGTTGGTTGGTTGCGTCTTACTGATATACTCATACAGCTTACTCATCTGAGCCTGTGATAGAATGCCGCCGAAGGGATCCTTGTGGGGGTTATCTTTAATATCTTCATCCTTGTTTTCTTAGGATCCGACCGCGTTCATAACACTCCTATTTGATTTGGGATTTCTCCATCCTTGTGGGGAACCGATTTTCTGGAAGCAGTGTTCTTCTGTATGCCCTAATTTGTTTCAGTGGTTGCACTAGAGGCTATTACGTTTGGGACTTCCTTGATAGCCTTTTCCAAAGTTCCTTTTGCTGGGTTCAACCGCAAAAGAGATTGAGCTTCCTTCTTAGCTGCTGTTGGAGGTCAAACGCTTGGTTCATTCTTCTTGAATCAGAAGAGAGAAAACGGTCTCAATCGGTGGCAGAGGTGTGATCATCAAAATATTTCCACGTATGGTTACGAATTTGTCGGTCAAACCCATCAAGAACTTGATAACCCTACTTTTTCGGACATATTCCTCAAATTTTTCGGAAGCACCGCATGTGCAAGAATCGTACTCGCAGCTTGGGACGACATGGTTGACATCAATTTCATCCCACAACTTCTTCACTCTGTTGAAGTACTCAGCCACGGTATCAGATCCTTGAGTAATGAGAGCTATTCGATGCTCCAAATCGTACATGCGCGGCGTCTGAGTGGTCGTATCTGGAAAACAGCTGCTTCCAAGAGTGCGCAGTGGTGGGAGCGAATAATACGGTCTCTGCTATACTTTTCTCCAATGCCATCAGTAGCCAAGATCTGACCATTGAGCCGCATCTCGTCCATGCCTGAGCTTTGAGGGTGTTGTCCGTGGGTTTCTTGAGTGACCCATCTACGAAACAAAACTTGTTCTTCGCACTGAGTGCGATGGTCATTTGCATCTTCCACTGCGCAAAGCCTTGGCCATCGAACTTGTTCGCCAGCATCAGTTCGGGATTGTCTGCGCTTCCAAGGAATAGTGGGTCTGCTCCTCCAATCGCGACATTAGGGTTTGAATTTGAAGTTTCGGCATCCTCCAATACCTCGGTGTCCTTCGATTTTCCTTTGTCCGCATCGCCTTCTTTTTCCATGGCAAAAATATGTCCGGAAACTCAGAATCGACGAAGCCCAACCAGAGCAGCAAGATCATGTCGGGAAATTCAGAATCGACAAGTCACAGCCAGAAAGACAAAGAGGGAGCAATCAATCGTAAAGAGATCTGAATCGATGCTCTGATAACATGATAAATCCCACTAATCTATGATTGCTCAAGAAGAACAAGAAAACTAGAGTTTGAGAGGTTGAGTCGAAGCAACGAGAGGTGTATACTTCGATAAATCTGGGAATGAGAAGAAACATTCAGTCTAAAGAGGAAAGGACTGTCTATTGTAGCTTATATACAAAAGAAAGAAAAAGACAAGCCCCCGCACTGACTAAAAAAGCACTCCCTATTACAAAATATAAACCAAAGTACTTACTAACACGTAAATAGTGTGTCAAATTACTAAACCATTTACAACTTAACTTGTAATAACTTAATACAATAACTTTATATCCTAACATCTCCAGACATGTTAAACTACACAAACAATTAGGGATAATGAGGCCGAAGAGACTAAGTCTTAAAATTTTATACCGTGATCTTCTATACTGAAATGGTCAGTATACTGAAATGTTAGCTCTTCTTGTCTTTGTCGAGTTTAACATGGATTTGATTTTATTGTCATTGTATATATTTTTCTTTCTCTCATGTTCTTTTTATATATATGGATATTCGTACGATTATATTGGTAGCTGAGAGTTCAAGCCTGTTGTAGTTTTTTTTTCTTGACCCATCTTATTTGTTTTCGCTTGTACTTGCAGGTAACTGATTGTAAGCATGAGTTTCATTTGCGGTGCAAACTTGAATGGTAATTCCCTCTAATGTCTACACTATCCACTTTCCCGCATCCAAGTATCTCAAGTTTTCAGACTTTATCTTTACTTTTTTTCTAACCTCTGTTAATTCTTGGGCTTCATATTATCTGTTGAGCATGTTAGACTAACTTAGTGAACAGTGTTGCTCACTTAAGAAAGCTTGTCAATCTGGTGAGTTATGTTTCATTTGTTGGACGCAGTAACATTGGGATGTTGTATCATGTTAATGCTACTTGTCACATAGTTTATACGTTCTAGTATTTTGCTCAGTATTGCTACTTGTAGGAAGTTTCATCCATGCACAGAATGATCAAAATAGTAGCTTAAAATCATATTGATTTTGTATTAACTGTATTCAGGTGATGTTTTTTGGGAAATGACATTCACTTTTGGAAATACTTGAATACTTTGCAAGTGCCTTTAATAGTCTCCAGCGGAATTAGTGGTGCAAGTTACAATACAGGCATTTTCAACACTGTAAATTGACCACTTGATGGGTGCTATATTGATGTCTCAAGCCCTAGAAACTTCTATCTCACTTGGGGACCTGGCCAAGTAATCCTCTTGCTCTAAGAGTAATCTTCTATGTTTATCATTAATTATGTGAGCCATTTTCTCATTATGTTGAGTGTTGTTCGACCAGCGAGATTCTTTTTGTAATCTGTTATTAATGAACTCTGGCCTTTTGCTTCGTAGATGATAATAAAAGAATTTTCTATACTATCTAAATATTCCCTTTGTAGAACATCAAAACTTGCATATTGCTAAAATTTCAACAATGTGTTTCAGTAGTTGTTTGTAAGCTGGGAATCTTATACTTCACTGTTTTTATTGTTTGCAGAATATGGTATTTTCCTCAGTGAGAATTACTTCGTTCTAGCAGCATAAATTTTGGTAAACAGGCTGTATGTGGGATGAATGTAATCTTTTACATTGGTTGTTAAAGATTTACTGAACTAGCTCTAGCCTTTTACTTGTGTTCTCATTGTTCATCAATATAATGAGTGTGTGTGTGTGTATGGTTGCATTTTTCCTTACCTGAATGTATAATACTGATGTTATGTTATGTCATTCTTTACCTGAACAAATTAATCTTTGATTTCACATGTATAGTATGTTATTCTTAACTTGAACAGATTAAGGTTGTTGATTCCCTCAATATCCCAAAATCTCTGACTATGTATTTCTTCAAGTTTTGTATTTACAGTATCTGGAAGTACATTTTCTACCATTCTCCCTGTTTGATCTTCTATTGGCATATACTATTGCTAGCAAACTGTACCAAGTCTCAAAATATTGGTTTATGGTTAGGTGCTTGTGTATATAGCTGAAATATCAACTCCTGGCTTGAGAGGAAGACTTGAGCAGCAAATCAGGTGCTTGATTCTCTTTTTTACTCTATCATATATTTGCTTTTACATATATATATATACACATAAGAAAATTTTGAAGTTGGGAGCATGTTAGAGCTACTGTTCAGCACATACCCTGACTCATAAAAAAAATGCTAGATAGCAATATAAGTTTTTTATTTTTTTTGTCACACATTGCAAAGATAGCAACCCTAACTGGCGATAAGGAACATTCATACTCTGTGCCATTTCAATATCTTCTAAGAAAGGCAGGGGTGTTTGTCATGTAATATCTAACTCTTTTACATTTTTGGCCCACCATGTTGACCTTTACCACCAGGGTGATGATAAAGCGGGTGAGGAAGAATCAAGTGATTATGAAGTTATTCTAGATAGGAGTGGGAATCAGTCAACTGCTTATAGCCGCCAAAGATGTTTTCCTACAGCTCATGTTGGTGCCCGTCAAAAGATAGTATTTTTGGTAGGTGTATGGCTCATTTGAGTCGTTTAATATTACTAGTCACAGAAACTTGCTGACAGCTTAGAATATATATGCCATATGCTCTTCAATAGCTTAAGTTGGTTACCAAATTGTCAATTGGGACAGCTTATTTTGTATTGATGACAGGTGACAATAGTGATTTTTCTGTTAATGACCTTGTTTGCTGCAGTGATCTGGATTATGATGGGAAAGAATCCTATTTTTATGTTTGAATACGAATTTGGATGCAGTTGAATATCACTGAAATGTAACTATATTTCTTGATTTTGTAATCAAATTAGTAATTGTTATTCATTATTAATGTGAAGATTGGAGAATGAATAAGGTGGGTGTTGGGAGAGTGGTGGAGGAATATTGACAAGAGTGTTGAGTGAGTGTATGAAAGTGTAGTGCTAGGTGAGTGCTGGGGAAAGTGCAATGTTGGGTTGTGAGTGTTGCGAGAGCGTTGTGATAGTGTTGCAAGAGCGTTGTCTAAGCGTTACGAGACCGTTGTGAGATTGTTGGGAGACTGTTGTGAGACTGTTGCGAGAGCGTTGTGAGACCGTAATGAGAGCTTTGTGGGACCGTTGTGAGAGCGTTGTGGGACCATTGTGAGAGCGTTGTGAGACCGTTGCGGGAGCGTTGTGAGACCGTTGTGAGAACGTTGCGAGAGTGTTATGAGACCGTTGTGAGAGTGTTGCGAGACTGTTGCTAGACCGTTGCGGGTGTGCTGCCAGAAAGGAAATGAAGATGTCAAGTGACAACACTTAGAATGTGTTGACAAAAGCGTTGCGGGCAATGGCAACGCATATTTCATATATGTACCAACACTTTAAATATACGTTGCAACAGTACTTGGCAACGCGATCTAACACAACGCTTTGTAATGCGTTGGTAAAGACCCTAGCAACGCATAAATGCATTGTAAAAAGTAAAAAAAAACCGTTGCCATAGACCGTTTCCCTAATAATGAAACATAGAAAGAAGTTACAAAGAAAAGAGGATACACTACACCCATTAAAAGAAATGAGAAGCTTTCTTGATTGCCATAGGAAAGAGAAAAATGTCCAGCCCTCACTCACCACGAACTACATGACATATCTACATATATCATAAGTAACTAACGACTAGAAACTAAAGGAAGCCTGAAAATGTAAAAATATTTACAACCTCAAAATAACTTAAGTTAGGCCTTAGGAAAAAATAACTAGAGTCATAAAGTATCATAACAATAATAACATATATTGTACAAGTCAAAAGTGAGATACCCAGATAAGTGAACTATTTTCCGTTACTAATAATAGGTTGTAGGTTCGACACCACACCACGCCTCCTAAGTCATAATTTAGGATTATATTTCAAATAATATATATATAATATATATATATATATAATGATTATATATATATATTAGTGAGGAAATAAAAAATATTAAAGAGTCTTTAAAACATCTCAAAACATTGAAGGCATTGGGGTAAAACAAAATATTGAGGACTTAAGTTTATTTATGGTTATGATAAGAAAAGAGAAAATATTAAAAAGAAAGAGAAACTATGCTGGCGGCAGATTTGCGATTTGCTCGTCCGAGACGTGCGAACCCGCGAGGGAGGGAACCATCTAGAACAAAAGCGGAAGGATGTCTCCCCTCATTACAAACCCGAAAAAGGAAAAAGATACGAAAAGTGAAGCTACGACAGTTTTTCCGTCCAACTTTTTCCAACTTGTTCATCCTCTACAACCTGCAAAATTAAGAATCAGATCTACTTCGGTCATACATTGTACATTGATCGAATTGACGTGGGCCGGATGATTCAGTGTTATGGCGGGTCACTATGATAGAAACCCGTTCGACGATGAAGAGGACATCAATCCATTCGCTGTTAGTGCACCCTCCGCCCCTCCGTCTCTATAGTTCGCTCTCTGATTGAAATGTTCTGATTTCCCATTGCCGATATATTTCGCCTTTTCTACTCTCTCTTTTACTTGCATTGTTAAGATCGCCGGTTCCCTTGGCATGAATCATGATATAAAATTGCATCCTTTTCTATTACGATTCTCTCTGTAACCCTCGATCATAGATGAAACGTTTAAGATACGATTATTTGTTGTGGTAACCAACATTGTATCCGCTGTTCTTCAAGATCAGTGGTGATTTCGCGTTTCATAGCTAGCGGTAACCAGCCATCTGAATTTAGAACTTGAGAAATTGAGACAGTTCGACATCGTCGTCTCCTACTCGTGTTGAATGGGACTGCGATGTAAAATTGTCAACTAACTTGACCCGTTCTGCATTTTGTGACCTTTGGTTCCGTGTCTACTAATTGTTCCATGCTTTACGAAAACAGGATCAAGGGAGTAGGAGGAAGAGCTCGGGGCAGTCAGCATTCAGTGGAGGCGCTTTTTACATGCCGGTATGTTGCAACCATGTTTTTTCTTATGTAATCATCGTCGTCATCCACTCATCCTCTGTACTTTCCCACTTGACTGTTGAGCGATGCAGTAGCCATTGTACTGTACTGAAACCGTGGTATCTCTACTCTGTTTGACCCAAGGCAGTCGGGATTTGCTGGGAAGTAAAGAATAGGATGTTATATTATAAAGTGAAGAATTTGAAATGAGAGAATTACATTGGGGTGTACTCTCTGTTTAGTGATCCCCTTATTTTATTTCATCTCTTGTTTAGCTTATTAGCCTATAGTTTGTTCGTGTGGTAGAAGCCACACGGTATGCCCATGTTAGCTCATGGTGCCTCCATCTGCAGGTGATATGTCTATTACTTAAAAAGCCAACAAGTCAACTTTTACGTTTTTGTTTTGTTATTACAAGAATCATGGAGTTGCTGCAGCTTCACATGGAAGACTCTCACCACTTCCACCAGAACCCGTTGATTATGATCGTGGAGCAACTGTTGACATTCCTCTGAATGGTGGAATGGTGAGTTGAGTTCTCACGAGAGTTACAGTCGTCTATTCTTTGTACCCCACTTGTTTAGATTACAGTGTACACCTTGTGGTTTCCTAATGCTTCCTATAACTTTTCACAACCTCATTTACCCGCTTCTTAGGATTATAACAAGAAGCAGAAAGAACTCGAAGCTAAAGAAGCTGAGTTGAAGAAACGAGAACAGGTCCTGCTCAACTCTCTTTCATATCTGTGTGCTAAAAGTTTATTGGTACCGGTAAAAGTCTCAGTCTAATTGTTATAATCAATTTCACTGTAGTTATCCTGTGTGTACAGACTAACTTGATAATTTCTACCTTCATGGTTACAGTGTGTATTCTTTTCCTGACGGATCGTCATTTGTGGTATTGGCTATGAATAATTGCCTTCAAAAAGTGCATGCTGTAATTAATAATATTGACGCATCTGTATCTGAATTTTCTTCTTTGGCCCTTTCCCGATCTATAAGAAAGTTCTGCTCATGGTTATTGGATTCGAACTGTCTTGCTTGGGCATATCTGTGTTATTGTTAAACTGACTGACTCTCTTGGTATCATGCAGGAACTCAGACGCAGAGAAGAGGCGCTTAATCGAGGTATATTTTTATCAATTTATATACTGGTCTCGTTCTTTTTGGTAAATTCTGATAAATGATCATATCCATCCAGCTGGAGTTGTTATAGAAGAGAAGAACTGGCCTCCATTCTGTCCCCTTATACACAATGACATTGAGAATGAAATTCCAATTCACTTACAGAGGTTGCAATACGTTGCTTTCACTACATATCTAGGTAGGTCAACTCCAAAGCTAGTAATTGCGATTCTGTTTCTGTAATCCGTTAACAAAAATTTCAACTGTCTGTTGACGAGTAGATTTTTTCTTGAAGTGATACTGTCAGAAATTTGCGTTTCATTATTGTTAAACTTCATTCGAGGTCAGTACATATGTCGGAGAAAACACTCAATAACTGCAAGTTTGACGGCAATGTGCAGGATTAGTGGCTTGTTTAACATGGAATGTTGCAGCAGTTACCACAGCTTGGATCAAGGGGGAAGGTAGGTGTTTATCTGTAGAATAGCCAGTACCTGATCCATGAATGCACGCTTAGAGACTAAATACGGTAATTTCCATCACAGGGGTGAAGATTTGGCTTTGCTCGATAATCTACATAATATCCGGAGTTCCAGGGGCCTATGTATTGTGGTATCGCCCTCTTTACCGTGCCATGAGGTAATGCACTTCTAGACTATTCTTTGAATTGTACTCATGTGTAATGGTAATATAATATCTGAAGACCAATTATGTAAATATACTGATGGTAATTCTTCCAAAAAACTTTTTCACCTGGGAAGGGAAATAAAAGTTGTTTGTGCTTTGCAGATACGACAGTGCTTTAAAGTTTGGGTGGTTTTTCATTACTTATTCGGTAAGTACCTTAGGATATCAGTATGGCAATTAACTTTTTTTTAGTATGGCTTCTAAACCAACTTTTCTCATTTACATGATTGCAGATTCACATTGGCTTCTGTGTTTTAGCTGCTCTTGCTCCACCGATTATTTTTGAGGGAAAGTCTCTAACGTATGTTCTCTCATCATGCTACACTGTTAATTTTTGAATCTTAAGATCCTCGATTACGGTGACCAGGTTGTTTGATTTTGCAATAATACCACTTGCTATACTTACTGTGGTAAAGAAACTGTGATTAATGGATCTCAATTATATAAGACCTTTATGGTCATGTATCTGACTTAAAAGTTACAAGGGTTGTCTCGTTGTTGACCTGAAAACATTTGTTGCAAAGAGAGTCGGCCCTACTTCTGCTTATATTTTCCACGCATCATCCGAGACTATTTATCGCTAAAAAAAGCCCTGTAATTGCTTCCATTCCAGAAAAGCCTGAGCGATTTCATGTCTCTCCCGGTGTGGCGAGTTCTAGTTATTTAGATCTCTGAAGTTAATTGCACCTTTTTCTTTATTCTTTTATCTTTCAGTTAGCTGAACTATTTTGATTGTTCCACTTTTTGGACAGGGGGATACTGGCTGCCATTGATGTCCTGACCATTAGTGGGTTAGCAGGGGTAAGTCTACATCCAATACATTGTTTTGTTCATTGGTCTAGAATGATGTTTGATGAAACCCTGGAATTTTGTAGTCAAAACTTAAGAGCACAATCCAAATCAGGATAAAATCCTTCCTAAAATCAAAGCCAAGGCTCTGCCTATACAGGCTAAAACCTACCTAAACCAAAAGGGCCGAAAAGAGTAAACTTCGTTGATGATTACAAGGCTGCTCCTCCCTTTCCTTTAACAACCAATACAACCCTAGTCATATTGTTACTGCCCGGTGGTAATTTCAATACGGTCAGTGTGACCAACACAAACATGACATGAAGTTAACGGGTTGGAGTTTTAAAATTTGATACAATTAAATAAACGGATCAAACCGAACACGATTCGTTTAATAACTATGTCGGGTTTAGGTTTAACATATAACTCGCTAATCCGTTTAAGTAATTTATATTAAATAAATATATATATATTATAAATTATAGATTAATAATTTTTATCAAAATTTTAATATAAATAAGATATACAAGTACTAAAAATTAAGTATTTAAATTTAAAGTAAAGTTAATAATTTATAGAATGACAAAACTAATGTTAATTAGTCAAATTATTTTCTTATTTATAAGTACATAAGTTAGGTTTGAGTTTAATATAGGTGGATTTTGTTGTGTTTCTCACGAACACTTGATAATATTTAAGAGGAAACAACCTTCTATTACTCACAAGAATAGAATTACAAGAGTATAACCAACTCTTATACAAAAACCTCTTAAACTAACTCTCTCATGGAGCTACTAAACTCTACTGGTTTTTCTCTGATTTTGTTGTGTTTGAGAGCTCTTCCAATGCTCTTATTTATAGCAAAGGTTTGGCTCACAACATCCACCTAAGTCAATGAAGTTTGGTGAAAGTTTGGTGAGGTGGTTCACCTACCATTTATGTGTCCTTGTACAGCTGGAAACCCTTCAATTCTCCCCCTCCAGCTGCATCTGAATCGATTGTCATCTACAATCCATCCCAATTATGTCTCTGCATAAATGTAGCTTCTCTCGATGAACCATCTTTGTTAACATGTCTGCAGGATTCTCATTCGTGTGGATCTTCGCTAGTCTCAATAGTTGTTTGTCCATCACTTCTCGTATCCAATGATAACGAGTGTCGATATGCTTTGTACGGGAATGATACATTGGGTTCTTGCTCAAGTCTAGAGCACTTTGACTGTCACAATGTATCTTGTACTCTTTCTGTTTGATTTCTAATTCTTCTAGAAACCGTTTTAGCCATAACATTTCTTTACCCGCTTCTGCTATTGCAATATACTCAGCTTCTGTTGTGGATAAAGCAACACACTTTTGTAATCTTGACTGCCATGACACAGCTCCCCCTGCAAAAGTGTAAACGAACCCTGATGTAGATTTTCTTCCATCAAGATCTCCAGCCATATCTGAATCTGTATAGCTTTCCAAGACTGGTTCAGCGGCTCCGTAGCATAAGCACACCTTTGATGTACCCTTGAGGTACCTGAGAATCCACTTAACTGCTTCCCAATGTTCCTTTCCAGGATTTGAAAGGTATCGGCTCACAACTCCAACTGCGTGAGCAATATCTGGCCTTGTACAAACCATAGCATACATTAGACTTCCTACTGCGGAAGAGTATGGTACCTTTGACATCTCCCCTATCTCTTTCTTGGATGAGGGACACAATCTTATGCTCAGCTTGAAATGGTTTCCCAAAGGAATGCTAACTGGTTTGGCTTGGTCCATGTTGAACCTGTCGAGTATTCGTTCAACATACTTCTCCTGAGATAACCATAACCTGTGATTTTTCCTGTGTCGAATTATATGCATCCCCAATATCTGTTGAGCTGGTCCCAAGTCTTTCTTATCAAAGTACTTGGAGAGCTCCTTCTTCAGTTGGCTTATTTTTGTTGCATCGTGTCCAACGATTAACATGTCATCTACATATAGTAGTAGTGCAACAAAATTTCCATCTCGAAATCTCTAGATGTAAACACACTGGTCTGCAGCAGTTCTCTTGTAGTCTTGACTCTTCATGAATGAGTCAAACTTCTTGTACCATTGCCTAGGCGCTTGCTTAAGACCGTACAGACTCTTCTTCAGCTTGCAAACGAGGTTCTCTTTCCCTGGAACCTGAAAACCTTCTGGTTGTTCCATGTAGATTTCTTCATGTAAATCACCATGGAGAAATGCTGTTTTTACATCCATCTGCTCAAGCTCTAAATCCAAGTTGGCCACCAATCCAAGAATGATACGGATTGAAGCCATTTTCACAACTGGTGAAAATATCTCGTCAAAGTCAATTCCTTTCTTCTGAAGAAAACCTTTGACCACCAACCGGGCTTTATGTTTCACCACCTTTCCGCAGCTATCTTTCTTGAGTTTGAATACCCATTTGTTCTTCAGTGCCCTCTTTCCTTTTGGAAGCTCAACCAACTCGTACGTGTGATTTTTCAGCAAGGAATCAATCTCATCTTGCATTGCACCCTTCCATTTACTGTTATCTTGATGAGATACAGCTTCCTGGAAATTTTCTGGCTCCCCATCTTCCGTAAGTAGAATATACTCTGAATCTGGATATTGGTTGACGGAATTTTTCCACGTTCAGATCTTCGAACCTGTGGACTCTGAATTTCAGGAAGTGCTTCATCATCTTCCTCTTGTGATGGTCCCGCAACTTCTGGTGGAGAGGATTGAGTCTCCCCCTGCTCAATATTCTCTTCTTCTTCCTCCTGTTCTGCTTCTGGTACTTCTACTTGCACCTCATCATCCTCCGTGGCTGATTGGATAGGTGCTGGATCAGGGAAAATATCTTGGGCACTAGACTTTGATTGAGTAGATACCGAGGGCTCCTCAATATCTTTTATCATCTGGTTTTCATGGAACACAACGTCCCTGCTTCTAATAACCTTCTGCCTTTAAGTCCCATAACCTGTATCCAAATTCTTCATCCCCATAGCCTATGAAGATGCATGGAGTAGTTCTTGCATCTAGCTTCTGCCTGAGCTCCTTGGGTACATGTACAAAGGCTAAACATCCAAACACTTTCAAATGTGAATAAGAGGGATTCTTACTTGACCATACTTTCTCCGGAATCTCAAAATTCAGCGGGACTGATGGTGATCTATTGATCAGGTAGCAGGCAGCACGAACAGCTTCTCCCCAGAATGGCTTTGGTAATTTAGACATGCTCATCATACTCCGGACCTTCTCCATGATAGTCCTATTCATCCTTTCGGCTACCCCATTATGTTGTGGGGTGCGAGGAACCGTTTTCTGATGTCGAATGCCGTGTCCCTTGCAATAAGTTTTGAACTCTTTGGATGTGTACTCGCCTCCATTATCTGAGCGGAGACACTTTAGCTTCATTTCCGTTTCACGCTCTACCATAGTGTGAAACTCCTTGAAATAATCCAAAACTTGGTCCTTTCTTTTTAAGAAATACACCCACACCTTTCGAGAAGCATCATCAATAAAGGTTAGGATATACCTGTTGCCACCAAGAGATTCAACCTCCATGGGACCACAAACATCAGAGTGTACCAGACTCAACAACTCTGATTTCCTTGATGATGATGAATGAAATGAAACGCGATGTTGCTTACCAAATAGACAGTGCCTGCAAGGATCTAATGTAGCATCCTTGGCAATTGTGATAAACTCCTTTTTTATTAAGGTAGACAAGCCCTTCTCACTCATATGTCCGAGTCTCTGATGCCATAGATTTTGAGACTTATCACCTTCCACAACATTGAGGCTGCTCTCACATATTTTCATATGTGTCTTGTAAAGAGTACCACATGTATGTCCTCGGGCGACAACCAAGGAACCTCTTGACATCTTCCATGTGCCATTGCTGAAAAAACTGTCATAGCCTTGCTTGTCAAAAGCTGAACCTGAAAGTAGATTGAGCCGAAAATCTGGTACATGTCGCACATCCTTCAGTGTGATAGTACTCCCAATATTCGTTTTTACTTGAATGTCACCAATCCCTTTAATCTCAGAAAAACTGGTATTTCCCATCTTTACAGTGCCAAAGTCTCCACCGTTGTACGTTGTGAAGAAGTCTTTGTGTGGAGTGACATGGTAAGATGCTGCAGTATCAACAATCCACTCAACATCTTGAGTTGCTGTATGAAGACATACCTCCTCCTTACTTGAGCATAATGCTACTTCCCCTGTGACAGTGACAAGTGTGTCTCCATTCTTCTCCGTTGAATGCTTGCTATTCTGCTTCTGTTCTCGTAACAGTTTCCTGCAATTCTTCTTCATGTGGCCTTCTAAGCCACAATGATAACAACTATAAGCGCCCTTTCTTCCATCTGTTGATTTACCTCTGCTCTTGCTTCGGCCTCTCCATTTGCCTTGATTTCTTCCATGTGATCTCCCTCGGTGTTCAGTGACAAGAGCTTCTGTCTGGTCTGAACTTGTACCATTTCTCCTGGCCTCTTCATTGAACAAGGCTTCTTTTACCATTCCCATGGTAAGTGTGCTATTAGGAGCTGAATTTCCAAGGGTGATAACAAGTGTTTCCCAGCTGTCAGGGAGTGAACTAAGAAGTAGGAGAGCCTGCACTTCATCTCCAAGGTTGAATTCAACTGATGTTAATTGGTTTAACAAGCTTTGAAAATCACTGGCATGCTCGCAACTGACTTCCCGCTCGTAGCTTCAGATTTACTAATCGCCTCATTAGTAAAGCTTTGTTCCGAGCTGTCTTGGGCTGATACATATCCTTCAACTTCTTCCAGAGTGTATATGCATCAGTCTCCTCAGAAACATGATGGAAGACACTATGATCGATCCACTGACGGATTTGACCGATTGTTTTCTATTCAGTTTCTTCCATTCTTTTTCTTTAGCGGGCTGGATTCGTACCTTGAAGCTCAATTGGATCGTACAAATCTTTGCAACTAAGGAGATCTTCCATCCGAGGTCTCCAAAGTGTATAGTTTGTAGCGGTCAGTTTGAGCATAGCTCCATGGCTCCAAGATGACGAGTCTTCTACTGCCATTCTGACTTGATTTCTACTTTATCGAATTTTAGGAGCAGAATTTGACAAAACGGAGTGCACCGTTGCGTCCGGAACGATCGAAAATGGTAGGATAGACCTTTTCTAGACCAAAAACGATCATATAGAAGGAAGTGACACGTGGCAAAACAAAGAATGCCTACTTGATGACGTGGCGTTATGTGGCAGCAGGGGTGCTGACGTGGCAGTGATGTGGCGTTGACGTGGATGCTGACTGGGATGATGACGTGGACTGCCACGTCACTGTGGGGCCGAAAAAAGCTGACGTGGCGATGATGTGTCGTTGATGTGTCGCTGACGTGGCGATGACGTGGCGCTGACTGGGTTGTCTTCAACCTCCCGACTGGTTTTTTTTTTGTTTACTATTCACGCAGGTTTGACCTCAACTTTGACCGGTGATTTGAGGACCTTCCTGATGTCAAAAAATTCTGGAAAAAATATTTCCGGAATCCTTGAAACGAGACCTTTCCAGTGCTGTGCCCAGAATTTGATTTGGAGACAAAAAGTTTTTGGCTAAAAAATAAAATAATTCGAAAATAAATCTTCTGGACACCACCTCAGGCTCTGATACCACTTGTTGTGTTTCTCACGAACACTTGATAATATTTAAGAGGAAACAACCTTCTATTACTCACAAGAATAGAATTACAAGAGTATAACCAACTCTTATACAAAAACCTCTTAAACTAACTCTCTCATGGAGCTACTAAACTCTACTGGTTTTTCTCTGATTTTGTTGTGTTTGAGAGCTCTTCCAATGCTCTTATTTATAGCAAAGGTTTGGCTCACAATATCCACCTAAGTCAATGAAGTTTGGTGAAGGTTTGGTGAAGGTTTGGTGAAAGTTTGGTGAGGTGGTTCACCTACCATTTATGTGTCCTTGTACAGCTGGAAACCCTTCAATTCTCCCCCTCCAGCTGCATCTGAATCGATTGTCATCTACAATCCATCCCAATTATGTCTCTGCATGAATGTAGCTTCTCTCGATGAACCATCTTTGTTAACATGTCTGCAGGATTCTCATTCGTGTGGATCTTCGCTAGTCTCAATAGTTGTTTGTCCATCACTTCTCGTATCCAATGATAACGAGTGTCAATATGCTTTGTACGGGAATGATACATTGGGTTCTTGCTCAAGTCTAGAGCACTTTGACTGTCACAATGTATCTTGTACTCTTTCTGTTTGATTTCTAATTCTTCTAGAAACCGTTTTAGCCATAACATTTCTTTACCCGCTTCTGCTATTGCAATATACTCAGCTTCTGTTGTGGATAAAGCAACACACTTTTGTAATCTTGACTGCCATGACACAGCTCCCCCTGCAAAAGTGTAAACGAACCCTGATGTAGATTTTCTTCCATCAAGATCTCCAGCCATATCTGAATCTGTATAGCTGATTTGAGTTTCAATCTTGGACACTATTAATTAATTGGATGTAGGGGTGGCAAAACAGGTTCGCAGGTCGTGTTAGAGTAAACTAAACTCAAATTTGTAACCCAAGCCAACTTATTAAATTAATCGTGTCCAAATATGAAATCCAAACAAAACATACTCTCAAAAATCCAGCCTTAAAATCATCACCACATAAAACCAGCCCCGTTTCTTCTTTGCGTGGACTCCCTTTTCATCTACTCTTATCATTTTGCTGCCACAGTGGGAAGCTTGCGAAATTCTTCACAGCTGAGGACATAATCGATAAATTTGATAATTAGCAGTGGGTCATCTTGAACAGTCACCTGCTCCTTTTCCGTCTTCTTTGTGGAGATTATCATCTGTGAATCTTTTTCTCCTTGACTCATTCTGCCTTTTTCAGTTTTTGGGCCCTCTATAAAGATATAACCATCATCTTCCTTAGTGTCGACATCGTAAATAGGTAGGTATCTCCAGCGGACCTACAACCTTCCTTGGGTACTCCAAAACCTTGTCCCCGCTCAATACCTCATCAGAAGTGAGCAGTTGCTTCCACCTCAGAGCAGAATTCTCGATATTTGATTTCTTTGCCACTGCCTTCAAAATCTAGATAATCAATCTAGTCGTGGAGTCACTTACCAATGGTAAACCCATCTGGTCTCTCGCAGGCGTCAAGCCGTCTCCCATGGGCTAGATCTGTTTCTGATCCACCCATGTTTATCTTGATTCCTTCTACGGTCAACCTCATATCTCCCCTCTCCTTTAGTCCTCTAATCTCGTCCTCCTAAACTCCTTGCTCTCTTTCGACCGCCTTTAACTTGTTCATCTCCTTTTTTTTCTAATCAGAATTGTAGCTCTGATACCGAATGATTGAAAAATTTGAAACCAGGAATTCTAAAGTCAAAAACTTAATACATAACACACTTACAATGTAGATTTATGTTGACAGAAACTGTCATCTACAGTTACACCCGACGAATAGAAATAAAATATCAGGATTTTATCGTGCCTAAAAATCGAAGCCAAGGCTCTGCCTATTAGTCGATGATCCCAAGGCTGTTTCTAACCCTTTCCTTTTACACCTATAGCCAATTCAACCGTAGTCAATTGCTACTGCTACCCTCTCTGCCCAAACCTCGCCCAGAACGTGGTCTCATCAAAGCTACTATGCTGTTAGAGCCAGATTTTATTCATCCATTACTGACAATTTGTACTACCAATATATAAGTATCTAATTTGCTTCCGGCCTCTTTTCCTTGGATTTAGATCTTCTACATAATCGGAGCTGCGATGTTCTGCCTGGAAACTCTCCTTAGTATCTGGGTTATTCAGGTCCGGCTCCTTTTTTTATTTTCAGAAGAAAACGCTAGAGTTGCTGCTAGCCCCAACTCATAATCTGTTCATCTTTGGTTTATGTTTGAATTGTACACTGCAGCAAGTATACATGTATTTCCGTGGGAGTGGTAAAGCCGCAGAGATGAAGAAGATGGCTGCAAGCCAGGCTATGATGTCTGCCTTGTGACTCGTATACAGGTTAGTAGAAAAAAGAGATGCCATATACAAGAAAGGAAGATGGCTGGGTTGTCATTTGGGTATAGATAAAAAGATAAACGCGCTCTTATTTCACAGGCTACATTCTTTACATAATTTTTAGTGAAAAATTGTCATTTTTTGTATGAATCACTAAACCTAAATGTGAAACGTATACACGTTTGAAAGCAATAGAATTTACAGGTTATTTGTATTCGGAAACCGGTGCTGGTTTTGCATCATCTCGTGTAGTCCATCATCAGCTTTTGTTGTACTTACGTTTCCCCATCAAATTAGACTGCATAAGCTTTGCTTAGTAACTACTTAACGGCTTGCTGTTCATTGCTCCGAACACAGCCGCTGTTGGTCATTCAGGCATATACGGTTGTGAGTAAAAATTGTATACCCATAGTATTTGTTTGTTTTGTCTGTCTGTTCATTATAAAGTTCAGTTAAACGGTCCCCAACTATAATAACGGTGTCTTCATCTAGCCTTCATGTTTTATGTATATTTATTTAAAATAAATCTTAACACTTTAGCTCGACTCAACTCGCTCTTAATATGAGGATACCAACCATAAGGGAGGGAAAATGCTCTCTTCTCTCTTCTAGCCCCTTTGCCCAAGTTTGCTATGCTCTTTGCCACTGACTCCACCGTCACTGAAAGTTCTCTCTAGCAACCCCATATGAATATTTTACAGAAGTTCTTCCTCTTTCCACTGCTCCCTCCGGTTTTTTCCACTTTTCTTGTTTCTCTTCAGTCGGTAATTCCTTTTATGTGACTTGAGTTTTCTTGAATCGTGGTTTGGGTATGGGTTCCTTCTTTGACGGTCACTCCTTTCCTCTCTTTCTCTACTTATGACTACTTATATTTTATCAGTGTTTTCTTTTATGCATGTCTAGCTTTTCAACCCTCTTCCTCTATAGAGTCCATATTTTTGTATTTTCTGTGAATTTGTTTAAACTTATGTTTCATTTCTGGTTATGTTTAGCTTTTTTGGTTGTAGTCTTCTTAATGGTAGCTATTCGGGGTCCGATGGGTGTTTTCGACAGGTTCTTTCAAGTCAGGCTTTTCTTTTTCTCCTCTGTCTTGTTTCATCTTTTGACCTCTGGTTGTTTGTTGTTATTAACCGGATATGTTAAAACCGCCACTCTGATGCGAACCATAGAGTTGAGTTGATCAGGTTATATCACGAATCTCAGTGGTAGTAGGAAGGGGGTGGAAGGGTCTCGCAGGTGGAACAACTGCAAAGAAAGGGGGTGCAGGCTTTATCCGCATGCAAGCTTTGAGTTTGTAGTGGAACATGCACATGTTGGGCATGGGGACTGTTGTTGTGACTTTGCTGACATTCACCGACTGGTGCGATTTACACCAGCTTAGCAGACATGCTTTTGGTCATGCAGTGTCTGAAGTGAACGGAGGCGTCCAAAAAGAACTTCGCGCATTTGTTCCTCCACAAATCAGGAGCGTGTAAAGTCCTTGCTGGTTGGGTATCAATTGGAAACTGCAGTGGTAGGTGAGCCTCAAATTCAGAGAAGGGTTGAACAATCTCAAACCCTTATTACGGGGGCGGACACCGACAACAGTACGGCTGCTTTTGACTTTTGAGGCGTTTGGGAATATTATATCTTCGATGATCGCAAGGAGGATAAACGCAACAGTCTGGCGTTGTTGTGGGTGAATTACTTCCTGTCGAGTTAGCCAAGGTTGATGGAACTGTCAGCATTGGGTTCGTGCTTCCTGAAGGTGACAGGGTGTTAGAGTTAGGAAAACAAGGAGAACAAGGAGAACAAGGAGAGAACTGCATGTATTGAACATCCCCAAAAAGGGGCCCTCTCTATCAAGAGATGTAACTAACTACTGGGATGGCAAGTTACAAAACAGAGAATACTAATCAAGGCATAAAACCACCCTTATTCCTTAATGATTATTTATAATCCCTATTACTGTTGTCACTGGTCTCAACCAATAGCACCCTTTTTACGAGAATAAACCACCCAATCAGTCTTAGTATTTCCACTAACAACACCAATTAGAAACTGAGTTCTAAATTCTGCACAAGAGAGCCAGGAAACCTCTTCCTTTGCACAGTTAGCCCATTTTACTAGTAAATGGTGATAAGGGTAGCTCCTCGCTCGACGTTGCACCGCCACAATTTCTTCTGGTTCGAAGAAGGGTGCGTCAGCCATCAACCCCTCGGGCAAGGTAGGCTCCACCGTGTGTTGTCCTACTACCCTTTTGAGCCGAGACACATGAAACATCGGATGGACACGAGAGATGGCAAACAACTCCAACTTATAAAATTTTGAATTGTACTTGGCAACAACACGAAAAGGACCATAATAGTGAGGCGACCACTTAGCATTGACTCGCATCTGTACAGAGGACTATCGATGTGGATGGAGTTTCAAAAACATCATATCACTCACCTCATACTCCACCTCTTTGCACTTTTTGTTAGCAGCCTTCCCCATTCTTTGCTGAGCACGCTCAAAATTGTTGCGCAACTGCCGAAGAATTTCATTGCGGTCCTTGTGTGCATGTGCTACTTCAGCCACACGGAACTCGCCAGGCAAATACTGGTGCAAGGAAGGAGGAGGTCGACCATAGACCGCTTGAAAGAGGGTCATTCCAGCAGCAACATGGAAGTTGGTATTATACCAATACTTAACCCAAGGGAGCCATCTTCCTCACTGTTTGGGCTGTTCAGAAGCAAAGCAGTGTAAGTATGTGCCAACACACCGATTAACCACCTCGGTCTGCCCATCCGTCTCTGGATGATACAAGTTGCTCATCTTCGGTTTAGTTCCTTGTGCAGAAAAGAATTCTTGCCAGAAGCAACTGAGAAAGACAATATCTCTATCACTGATAATGGAACAGTGTACTCCATGTAAGCGAACCACTTAACAAGCAAACAAGTCTGCCACTGTCTCAGCGGTATAAGGGTGATGAAGGCCAATGAAGTGACCTTGTTTGCTCAATCTGTCAACTACCACAAAATACAATCAAAGCCATGAGACCGGGGCAAGCCACTCACAAAATTAAGAGAAATATCCTCCCAAACAGCAGTCGGAAGAGGTAAGGGCTGGAGCAATCGACAACAAGGCCTCATACTTATGTCACTGACAAATGAGACAAGCAGCCACAAACTTCTGGACATCTCGCATCATTTCCGGCCAAAAAAGATTAGTAGTCATTTGTCAATAAGTTCGATACGCACCTGAATGTCCACCCGTGGGAGTGGAGTGAAACTCATCCAAAAGCTTCGGAATCCAACCTTACTAAGGACTAACAACAACCTCCCATCACAATACAAGCACCCTGAATGAGCTGATAAGAAGGCCGATTACTTGGGTCCTTGCGCAGATCCTGAAAGATCTGATGGTAAAAAGGATACTCCTGAGTCTCCTTAATCAGGTTTACCACCTCGGGCCAACAAGAAATAGCTAACGCAGTTAGCTCCCGCTCTTCCCCCATACGAGACAAAGCATCAGCCTCTTTGTTCAGGCTCTCAGACTTGTATTCCACTGCAAAATCATATCTTGGCTGCTTCGCCAACCAGTTTTGTTGTGTAAGGGTTGTAATTGGTTGTTATGCCGCAAGCTACTATGATCAGTGCACACTGTAAATTGGAGCCCCGCCAGATAAGGTCGTCAATGTTGGATTGCAAGGACCAAGGCCATATGCTCTTTTTCATAGGTCGACTTAGCCAACGTGTGCCCCTGCAACCCTTTGCTAAAGTAAGCCGATGGTCTACCTTGCTGCATCAGAACTGCTCCAATCCCCACACCAGAAGCATCGCACTCCAAAACAAAAAGTTGCACAAAATCAGGAAGAACCAACACTGAGGCAACCACCATAGCTTGCTGCAGTTGCACAAAAGCTCTTTGCGCTTCCCCATTCCACTCAAAATTTTGCTAACCCTCCTTCTTGAGCAAGGATGTCACGGTCTAGCAATCTCCTCATACCCCTTAATAAAACTGCAGGAATAACCAGTTAAGCCCAAAAATCCACGTAACACCTTAACCGACCGGGGAACATGCCACTGCAGAATGCTGGCCACCTTACTCGGATCCATAGAAACCCTAATTCGGACTCTTTCTTTCTACACGAGAGCCCACACACAAGTCGATAGATTTCTTTGTTGCATTTCACTTGTTTTTTTTAGTTTTATAGAAATGTCCCATTTCAGTATATTTATGATTTTTAGGACATTCTATAATTTACTAGCACTGCATGGTCATCTCCGTGTCAACCCAATGGAACGTCATGGTTAAAAGCTCGAGTCTTTTGTACGCTAACATTAAACAGATTGGCAGCATTCGAGTTTAATAAAGAGTTTAGTGTTTATTTGCATCACATACTGCATAACATGAGTAATTACCATTAAAAAAACATCACATGGATTTGCAAAATGAACATTTTCTGAAATCAAAATTCATGAATCTTCTGTTGATGTATCCAAATCCACTCCCTTCAACGGGAAACTTTAAGAATCTTCAAGTCTGAGGATTTCCAAGAAATAACTATTTTAAAGATGCATCTCTTGTTAGCACGAATAAGAAGCATTTGTTTTAATAAATCTTCTCCTCCCTCCCGTTCACAAGAAAATGACTTTTTTAAGTCCAAAACCTTTTCAAATTAAAATGACAAAGCCATGATAACCTTTCCTTGCAAGGAAAAATAATTTTTCCTAAACAATTGTTTTTCAAGACTAATGTTAGTAGAATAATCATTTACTGACGCGGAACACAAAGACTTGTTTACGTGTCTAAGATGAGCATGCTCAGCCAAAACACCATATTTTAACAACCCACATAACGATTAAAAGAACCTAGTCATCAAATCCTTGTTGAAATCCCCAAAGTAATACTGGGGGAAAGCTGAGTTAGGATCGTTTATTCCAAACTCCTTCTAACAAATGTGTGAACAAAACTTGTTGAGCAAAAATGTGTGAGAATGTCTTGAGTGGAAAAAACCAATGAGAGAAAGAGTGTGTCATCTTAACATGACTCCGATGTGGCCACATACAAAAGTAAGGAAAACAACATAACTCTAACCGAAGAAGATAACTTATCAATTTACACTAGGTCATGTAAAAAGTAACAAGATTAAACACACAACTATCAGAAATGAAGAAGTACCTAGGTTACCACCACAAAGCCAAAAATCTTGTGAAACCCTGAAATCAACCCTAGATACCCCCGTTGAGTCTTTCATATACATCCTCTTTTTATCGATAAAGTTCTACAAAAAGCCAACTCATAATGGTTACCCACCCTAGTGACCAAAAGAAACAAGGAACCCAACTCTCAGACGATGACACCACATGTCACAAAAGAGAAGTGACACTACAAAAAATGTTATGGAAATCTGTAAACGGTCCCAAAGCAACCCAGGATCCAAAAGATCAACTTAATCTTCAAATGAACTGGATACACAAGAACCCTAAAGGTGAATCAAAGCAACTCCAAAAACTCAAAGCATCTCCAAAAGAACGGATACATAAGAACCCTGAAGATGAATCAAAGCAACACCATAAGTTTAAAGCAGCTCCTAAAGAATAAGATACACAAGAATCCCACAATGAATGAAAAGGCAAACTTCAAAGCCTCGAAAATTCAAATTAAAACAACAAAGGCGGCGACAAGGACAACTCCAAATTTCGAAGTCAAAAGCACGAAGGTAAAATATAAATGAATATATATATCTTGCAAACTAATGTGCAGTGAACCTATCGTCGTAGTCCAAGAAGGTTGTATCCATAGGGATTTGGTAACTATCCAACTAATTACATTTTAGTATATGTGCATAATTATATACAAAAGTGTGATAAAGTAAATTTTTGGGGGGTTTTTGAGTTTTGGTTGTTAACGGATAAATAAAATAAACAATAAATATATACAAAGGTACGATAAAGTCAATTGTTTTGTTTGAAGTTTTATGTCTCTTTAATATTTTAAGAATGACTAATTTTATTATAATTTTGTATCTTTTTTTCGTTATTTTTATATTTTATTAACTCTTTTAAATATTGTATTTTAAAAGTTTTTTAAAGTTCATAAAATGTCCCCGAACAAAAAAAAGTGGCATATCATGAACTTGTAACATGATTTGTAATATGAGGGTAAATTGGTCACTATTCAAGCTCATTTCACAGAATATGGGTACATTGCAAATCATGAAACTTTTTTAGAGCATATGAAGAACGAGTTTTAAAATTAGGATACATCACGAATTATGAAAATTTTTGTGGCATAATGTGAATATTTCCTAATTTATTTAGCACCATACAAACCCTCTGAGCACTATCCATTGAGCACCGTACAAACCCTTTGAGCACTATCCATTGAGCACCTTCCCCTCCTTGAAAAATGACACCCCCGACACATAAACACACTTGAATGAAATAAAACTAATGAGTAAATTACTCTAAACCCCTAAGGTGTGACGATATTACAAGTTAGCATCTCCAGGTTATCAATATATCTTTCAACCGGGTTTCTAGTAGTGGGTCTCCAAAACCATTAATATGTTTGCTTGGGCACTAATTCTCTTTGGCTTAACAACTTATCCGTTAACATATTAGATTTTTACTCACTATTGTCACACTAAACGATATTTAAAGCATAACCCCACACATAATTAATTTCTTCCTAAAAACCTATTTTTCCAACGGCCTAAATAAGTAACTATAAGAAAGTGATGGAGGGAGGCAGCTTGCTAGACAACAGCTCATATGTTGTACCACCCTCCTTTCCTTGTTCATTGAATGCTCCCAACTTCCACCACCACTCAACCTCTAAAAACTCTCGTTCTTTCTTTCTCTGTCTGTATATATAAAATCACCTCTCCTCAGGATCTAGCTGTCTCATTAACCTCTCCGATCTTTCTTTCTCTCTTTTCTGAATTTTAATTTATGTTTCGTCCCTGCTGCACTAAAAATACAATTAGCTAGTTGAAACTCCAATTTTTTAAATTCATCAGCCCCTCCTTCCCGCTAGCAATTTCTATATACATGCAGTGGAATTAATTATTTAAGAGTAGGTTATATATACTTAGCAGTACTCTTCACACTCAGAACAGAAGCTAGGTCAGAAATCGATCGACACGAAGAAGTTCAAACTACACATCAAAGGACATCAAGTGCAGGATGGTTTGCTTCTGCTTCCTGGTGGATCAAACAAGGCAAGTGGAGAGCAAGAAACCCGCTGCGGGTATGTGCTCCAGGTGCGGCGGTGGAGCTCACGTCGCTGATATGAAGACCGCAACGAGGTTCTGTGCCGTCCCGTTCTACTGGCGATCGTCAAGGGCTATCATCTGCACTTTCTGCGGCGCTGTTCTCCGATCTTACAGATGTACTTGATCCAGCAGTCCAGTCTTATTCTTTTCTTCCGTACGGAGAAGATTAAAAACAAGATAGTCCTCCATTGTGTTTGATGATGAAGGGATTATTTATTTGTCTATGATTATTGATTTGAGCTGAATGGCGATTAGCGCGGCTATGGTGGTGAGCGGAAGTAGTAGTCCCAGCTAGGCTAGTTGCTGAATGGGAAATCAGATCTGTTTAGTTCTAACTTTAATTTGTGCTACTAGGTAATAACTGTATTAGCTATTACTAGTACTAGTTATGGTCAACTTAGAGGCATATTTATCAATTAATTGTTACTATCAATCTGTAATTACTAGAAATGGCTAAAAAAAGAACTTAATTACTAGTTATTTTCTTTGAATTCGTAATAGTCGATTCTACTCTTAAAATAATAATATTTTATTTTTCTTCTCATAATCTCTTTTTTTTTTGTTAAGACATCCACTTTTACACAACTTCTCTTATCCATGTTATATTTTATCTTTGGCTTAAATATTTCGCACTGTACTGCTCTCATCATTAATTTGGGTGATTGGTATGGAGCTAATTAGAAGTTAGAACCTACGATACGGATGGGACGTGGTGGTTGGATGGGCATTAACTCGGTCGTACCAAATTACTGCTATACATTATTTAATTAATTAGCTCCTCCATAAAACGCCAACGCGTAGATAGAAATAGGGATATGTCATTGGTTAAAACGAATGAGTTAGTTGAGACTAGTGCTACTGGCTTGTACACTACTACTATTGGATGATCATAATAAATGTTGGCCACTGGCAAGCTACTCCGCTCCATTCATCCTTTGCCGCTAAGGATGGTTAGGTTTGTTCACATCAATTATAGAGTCGTCCCGTCCGGATGGCATATTTATGTCCTACAGTCCTAGGCGTATACGTGTTACGCCGGTGAACAACAACTTTTTAGTAATCTACGTACATTAACAAAATTCAAACACCAATATAGTTAGGAGATCTGCAGGCGGTCAAGTCAAACGAAGGCTTGTTTTACCCCAGCCCCTGGTGTATGCCAAACAACGGCAAGCATCTGCAATGGGTTTTTCCATCGTCGGTGTAGTAGTATTATCAGAGGCGGGTACCTTGAGAGTAGTGGGAGCGGCGTCACATTGTCATTTCATTGGTCAAGGTCACGCTTTACTCGTACGTATCATAATATACATGTCATAGCAGATGCTGCTTGGGCTAGTTGCCGACGGTTGGTTCATCACAAGTCCCACGCCTCCAATATATGTCATCGATTAAAGGCGCCCGCGCGGGTCGGCAAAAATTCACAACTAGCTACTATTTAATTACATATAATCATCCACCATTAATTGAAAAATGTGTGTGTTTTTTTGTCGTTGTATTTGTTACTATTGTTTTAGAAAAATGTTTTTTTTTTGGGGGAGGGAGGGGGATGGGGTTCCCAGTTCAAGTTCCCCCATATGCATACAAGCGTGAAATCTCCCTACCACTGATATAGTGGTGGTGGTGGTAGGGAAAATCAAATTCAAGACCTCTCTATGTTATGCCTTTCAATCACTGGTGGAAAGGTTACGTCTTTTAATACCAAGAAAAGGTGGAGTCGGACTTTATAAAAAATGATTGTTGTTGATTCAAAAAATTGTAATTTTTTTGTTATTATCCTAATTTAGTTATAGATGATTATATATATAATTTGTATTGTTAGTATATTAAAAATATACGGATGTATATATAAAGGTAACATTGAATTTTGAACTTACTGAAATTATACTAGATATACATCCTGATTTTGTAAACTGTACGATAAGCTACAAAATCTGTACTATAATTGTATACAAACTGTATCATTACAAATGTAGCCGAAGATAACTACATATGTTTATAGCTAAGAGGGATTAGACATAAAAATTCAATATAAAGATGTCCAGAACAGTGTCAGTAAAATCAACGGACCTCTCTCTAGCGCCCGTCAGCAATTATTCCAGTAAAATCCCTCGCGACCCCTGCAAACAACAAGAGGAGAATCCATTCCACTCACCAGCGACCCTAGCTTGAGGAGGACCAATTTCAAATCTTCGGGAATAAATTAACTTCCTGATAATAGGAGTACAGTGAAGACGGTCCATGCCAACCACCTGCAAGATTGAGTCAATTTGATGTTTGGGGAACAACTTCCAACAGTAGACAACTTTTCAATTTCTAAAATCAGCAGGCTTCCATCAAACACCCAAAACAAGCAGCTGAGAGCTTCTGTAACATCATCAGTAGACAGCTTCTCAATTTCCACCAGCAGGACCTAGCAGCAACCTCTGCTTTTTAAAATTATCAGCAGGCGTTCCACCAAACACCAAAACCAGCAGCTGACAGCTTCTGCAAAACCATCAGCAGACAACTTCTCAATTTTCAGCAACAACACCCAACTACAGCCCCCAACAGTTGTCCCCAAATGAACCTACATTTCATGTTTTTAAGTACTACTCACGATATGAATGAAACAGAGGAGGAGGAACCAGAAGAAGGTATTGCCTTGTACGATCTTTGCATGCAAGGCTATGACTCAGTATAAAGGATGGTATTGGTTCTAGTTTTAATTTCCTTTTCCGTCTCCTCTGATTGCTAATATTATGGGATTTGGGAGATGCTGCATAGAATTGAAGCTTGCATGACACAACTGTTTCGGTGGTTTCTTCTTTTCGACAAGACACGCAGGTCGGTTGGCTGGTTACATGTCAAATTGAAGCTGAATGGGGTGTGTGATTCCAAGGAGAAGGAGGAATTGGTAAATGTGGGTGATGCCGAAACAGTATCGGTGATCAGAATTGCATGCTTCTTTTTTCCGGTGGGCAACCAGGTTTGTTGCTATGTTGATTTAGCTTACATGTGGAAGCTACCACCAATTGTTTATGGATCACAGGATGTGAAGGCAACCCCTGGATTGTCGTGGGGTTGCTAGGGAAAATTGAGTATGAGGATGACTAGATGCTGGAATGAGCAGAGATTCCATGTAACCACTGCCTTATTTTGGATCTTTGTTGTTTTATTGCTATATGTCTCATACTTAGTAGGCTTGATATATTTTTCCATGTGGTTCTCTTTATTTTAGAGGTTTTAGGTTCGATTTCAATGTTAGTTGGAAGGGAATGCTTCCTCTGTTGTTGTTGGTCATATGTCGAAGCATGAAGGCCCTCTTGAGTAATCAAGGATGTTGGTTGGTCTTGCTTGCTAGTGCACATGCAAACTCCCATGGGAATCTGTTTGCACAACTGTGTGTTGGGCTTTGCCTTGTGTGTGATGGGCTTCTCGAGTCAATCATTGGTGTTGGTTGGTCTCTCTTGCTAGTGCACAAGGCTTTGAATCTTTGGTTTTGTTGTCATTTGAAGCATCGGAAGGTTCCTGGAATTAATCAATGAATTTGATTGTTTCCGTTTACATCAGTCAATTCAACCACCCTTTGGGCTTTGGTTGATCAAGGCGATGCAGGTGTTAGGGTTAGGTTTGTTCAACATTCTCATGCATTGGTGCTTCCCCCTGTTGGTTGTTTGAGCTCCATCCTTAAATTATGCTCAATTTCATTGGTTTGTGTCACTATGTTTATGATGTCTTAGTAGTAAGTCCTTGATGTCCATAGGGCTGTAATGAATGTCTTATATTAATATAACTCTTAAAATAATAAAAAAAAAACACCAAGAAAAGGAGGAGAAGGAAGTATAAGGAAATAAATAAGAAAGTGAAACGTAGCCAAACCTTGGTGGCTTGGTCGGTAGTGAAGTGATATCCTTGAATCAAAGGTCTTGGGTAAAATAAAAATAAATATATACATATATATATTCGTTATAATACATGATTTTTGAAACAAGATGCATTTGCGGGTATATTAAGTTTTGTTTGTCTCATCCGTTTCAGCAATTTTTTTGGTATTTAACAAATTTTTACATTATTTTTATATAGATCATGCATTCTACTCCAATAACATACTGTCACATATAACAAAGCCAAAACAATCACAAAAAATACCAAGGTGAACAAAACCTTTGATCAACTTAAATTTTTCTATTTTTTCAATAGGTATGCATTACTTATTTTTCAATGTGTATCATATTCACATTTTAAGTGAATCTTCTTTAACACTAAACTTTACCTTGTTTAACTTAAAAATATGTTTTGTTGCTAAATAAATATCAATAAAACATTAGCATCATCAATGCAAATTAAAATTTAAAAAAACTCTATCCCCTAAAAGCTAATGCTCAGGGTAGCAAGTAACCCTAGGACAACTAACCGTCAAAGAAGGCTAACACCGTCGATGAAGGCCGACACCATCGGAGAAGGCTAATACCGTCGAAGAAGCTAACACCGCAGAAGAAGATAACACTGTTGAACAAGCTAACATTGTTGAAGAAGACTAACACCGTCTAATATTACAAATCTGTAATTTTCTTATTAATAATATATTAAATAGTAAAAGTATAAAGCGTTTGTTGGTACGGTGCAATTAACCTCACTTAAACCATGTTATTACTTATGTGTCTTTAAACATGTACCTTGACGACGAGCCAACAAGCAGGACATAAGGTAGCCGACCTTCAAGCATCCAGACCAGAATGCCAGGTCCTTTGCTAATCCAAACCCTGATCTCGAGGTTAAAGCTAAGCCTAATTAATGTTCAGTTGCTCGATGTCAAGTAATCTTCACCAGCGAATTCCTCGGCCGGTCTTCCCGGCCTGGTGTGCTTCCCCGACAAGCTCCGATAGCTTTTCCACATAGAGCACTCATGACCTGACACACACAGCACTGGCATCCTGTCGCATTAGTCTTGTACACTACATTCGCACGCCTTCCTGACACTTCACCAAATTCCCCAAGATTAATGTGTCCTTCTTCATAGTTAACGGGCAGCGAATAAGCATCGTCCACCACAAGACTATCACGGATGACATCAGCCCTACTTCACATAAAGGTAGCCCATGTCATCAGCCTGGCTTGAAGACGAGCAGCTAGTAACAAAACATATTTTTAGAAAGGTCGCCTCTAATAGAACTGAAGTTCATTAGTAGTTTTTTTCTTGAAATACACTACTACATATAAGGTCTATGGAGGCAACTTTTTTTGCCTCTATAAATTAAAAAGTTGCCTCTGTAGACTTTTAGAGGCGAGTAAACAGTTGCATCAAGGTCGCCTCTAAAAAACCGCCCCAGTTGATTATGGAGGCGAACAAAATCTTTGCCTCTGTTGATTAAACCTACAGAGGCAACATAACTCGCCTCCATTGATCTTAAACAACCGAGGCAAGCCCCCTCTCGCCTCCGTTTCTTATAAACTACAGAGGCAACTTACTTCTGTCGCCTCCGTTTAGTTGTCTCCCACCATCGCAATGGAGGCAACACAACCTGCCCGCCTCCGTTGATATAAAACAACCGAGGCAAGTCTTCCTAACTCACCCCTGTTGTTCGTGTAGAGAATAAGCAACAGAGGCGACCTTTACTTGCTCGCCTCCGTTGACATACAACAAACGAGGCAAGACTTTCTAACTCACCCCCGTTGCTTTCTCTAGAGGATAAACAACAGAGGCGACCTCACTTGCTCGCCCCTGTTGATGTAAAACAAACAAGGCAAGGATTTATAACTCACCCCCGTTGATTTGTAAAGAGAATAAGATACAGAGGCGACCTTCTTTTCTCGCCTCCGTTGATATAAAACAAAATAGGCAATTGATAAGTTGCCTAGTTGTTCTTTTATTTTGAAAAAAAAGAGATTAGATTCACACTGGGCATATAATTACAATATACCCAAATGAATCATTTTTTTAGCATCCAAACGATAGCGTACATTAAACATAAACCAAGAAGAAACACAATACTACAAAGATCATCATTTGGTGAACAACCTCAAGATTCGAATCACAACAGATCTTTATAAAATGAGTATAATGTCTAAGAACCACAGGTTCTTAAATTTTATAAGTGGTCACAAGACTCACAACCACAAATTATAAACAAAGATTATGACTTCTGTATACCATTCCATTTCTAGCAGTTTTCCCTAGCTATGATGAAGATGGAGGCGTCATTGCTGGTGCAGAAGATTCGCCAATGCTTCATGAGATTGTAATGGAGCAGAAAGTGTTGAGCGACTCTGATGAAGAAGTGAAGCCTGTCAAGTTTGAGTGTGATGACACAAGGCAGATTACACCATCCAACTCCTATACAGTAATCAAAAGTCAAAGTACTGAATAAAAAAAGAGACAAGTGGAAGCACACGCACACATTATCATTCCTTAAGTCATTGTTATCCCATTTACAGGACTAAAGTTACCAAATCTCAAGTGGGCTTTACAAATTAGGTAGACAACTTCACTGGGGAAATCAAGAAAAAAAAGAGCACAACGCCAAAATCACAGTGTTTACCCATTTATGTGCGAACAATTACTTGAGAATAACAGGACTGATATTACTAGCTTCAAGACACAAGTTCATGTTGTAAGCAATATAAAACATCTCTAACTAACCTTTAACAGATTGCAGTGCCACAGAGGAAGCACAATCTCCATGGCTTGCTCAGGGGGTAGGATTTTGCACTAGTGATGAAACAAGAATGGAAATTCAATATTTATGATACGATGGCAGAAAGACAATGTATCTGCCTCTTAATCCACAAAACAATGTATCTAAAGCAGAAAGACAACTTGGAGAAAAGAGAAGAACATAACTTAAGCTTAAGCCAGCTTCATCCGAGTTAAGCAACTTCTACTACCAGGATACGAATATAACAAATTAGCAACTTTACCTTGTTTAAATAGTGGTTTGTCGCAAGCACTGATTTCAAATTTAGCATTGGTTCACTCATTCCCATGAACACCACATTAGAGACACACTCTCAATAGCCAAGACCTTGAAAGGAAAAAATGTACTGCTTTCGCAGTCCACCATCCAGAATGCCATAAGTCTCTTCTATCATTCGCCCATGCGGAGAGTTCCTTATAGACCCTCGTTCTTCTACTTCATAAAGCACACCTACATACAATACTCAAATCTTAAAGAACTCATCACGATATACCCACCACCATCACCAATGTTATGTACGTACTCTTTTGTCTTTATTCATTGCAAGACCTTATACACCTTTTAACTTTTATCCCATCCCTGCTTATTTCCAGTTTCCCGTTATATAGAAATAATAACAAAAAGGTAACTTATGTACATTATTATTGTCAATGCCAGCGAAATAGAAGTAATAACTGTTGGACCAGAGCACATTCAATGTTATTGATAGGATGGATACATGTACTAAATAACATATGCTAACTAGAGATAGATGTTACACCAATCATACTATGTCAATTCTATGAGACCTTTGTTAGATGTTCTTTTTTCAGGTTAGGACTATCAGCTTCTACGATATAAAAACAAGATGCAGCAGAAGTTAGTGCTAAACACCTTGAAAGATAATTCATAGAAACTCAATTTCAGCTCAAGCGAACAGAAATTTGAAACCAATCTCAAATTTGGAAGCAATAACTCATATTATCTTGATTCTTTGATCTAATCTATAATTCAATCCACAGATTCCCAACCCGGATTTCCTTGTTAATGTAATTCGATTACTCATAAGTTTGCTGGTTTATATATTCAGATCCTCCCACCAATCAATTAAATGCATTAAATAATCAACAACCCAAGTTAATTACTCAAAAACCAATCAATCCATACCTACAATCAGTTCTCACTCGGAGGGAATTTGGTCAAAAATAAACAAATGAAATACCTGAACCAATAATCATTAAATTAATTACACACCTCTTATAATCCTCCTGGGCAGAATTAGAATCTGAATCATTCAGACACAGCACACTAGACATGAAATTCTGCTCATGGCATCCTTTTAATCCTGATGATACACAAAATTTAAAACCATCATTTTAGCAAAATGATGAGCAAGTATATTTAGAAATGAAGATTTTAGTTACCAAAGAAGAAACCAGAGATGAAACACAAGCAGTGAGTCTTGAGCCCTTCTCATCCTCCATTGGAATGCCAACAATTTCAACTAGTCTATTGTCACCGAGCTTTAGTAATAATTGCATGGTCATACGAGATGCTAAAAACAAGAAAAATGGGCCATGACCCAATAGTATGAAAGAAACCTTATTTAAAATGATCATCGCCCATTTCAAAACATTCTTTGTACAATAAAAAACTTCTAATACATTAACTGCACTCTTTCCTCTCCAAAGGATGATTAACTAAGCTTCTTCTACTTCTTCTACGCTTAAAAACATAATATTCTAAAGACCTTTTCACATACAACTATACTCTTAAGTCTATCATCAGCCCCTCAAAAGTATTGATAGCTAAGATCAGTTTACTATTTTTGATCATACAAAAATATTCTGCAAGTCCTTTTCACACACAACTTACTCAAAAATCTACCAACCCCTCAAAAGTGAGATCATCTCCCAACAGCAAAACCTGTTACAATTATAAGTGAAAAAAATTAATCATTGATAACAATGGTTTAAATAGAAAAAAAAGAATGCATTAATGGTAAAAGTTACCTGTCAACTTATTGAACAACTCAGTCATTTGAGCTTGAAGATCTGCCCGCAATTTTGCTTCCCTTCCATAGCTTCTTTTTCCTTTTTTTTCCACCTCTGCCCGCAGCTCTCTTTCTCTCCCTAGCTTCATTCTCTTTTTGTTCCATCTCAGCGCGTAATTGTAGTTCTTTCCTTTCAAAGTCAGCCCTTAACTCTCACTCTCTCTCTCCTTATCTTCTTCCTCTCGCTTATGGAATTGCTCAAGCTCATGTTGAAATTGTAATCTCCCAAGATTCTCTCTCTTTGATGGGACTGAGTGCCCTCTTCCCGACCCATGGGCATGGCCTGACGAGTGACCTAGAACCATCTCGTATGCGTCTTCAATAGTTAAATCATCTACGCCCTTCTCCTCAATTGTTTTCAAATGAAGCTCACAAAACTTTTCCATAATTATTTCTGCCTTCTCATCCAACTTACCATCCTTATGCCTATATTATATCATATAATTATGATAGTAATCACAGTATCTTCAAGGTATATAGACTCATCAAAAACAGAATAAAGAGAGATAACTATTATGTTTTTATTTTTTACCAAAGTTGGATGTAGACGGGCTCCGCTAGTTGTGTCTGTGTAGTAGTAGAATTCGATGAGCTTTCTTCATTGGCATGAGTCGTCTCAATCCCAGAATCCTACCATTGATGGGATTGTTAAAAGAAATAATTATTAGATACACATAAGCTATATATATATATATGATAACTTGCAAAATTTACAGAACTTACCAAGTCAGTAACTATTCTTGCAATAGATTTTGATCCATTAGCTGGCCATATCTTCATTGCAAGAGCATTTTTTTCTATTCTTTTCACTCCTTTGCTACACTTAGCAGAAAAAAGACTTGCATTATTAATTTTATTGAATACTAAAATAAATAAAACAGAAGATACTAGTGTTTTATTACCCTTTGCCTATCTGAACACCAGTAATATAAGAGCCACTTCCACTGATCAGGATCTATATCAGAAGGGCAACTTCGTTCTAACTATCTTACACTTGAGTTGCTTTTGAAATATCTTTTCTTCAGTCTCTCCCTCCAACATCGGTACGAATTTGAGCATTGACTCTTTAATGCTTTGGTCACATGCGGTCCATCAGGTGATAAGTGTGAAGTTGATATGATTTATAGGTGCTAAATTCTCATTTTATGCAACATTTTTATGCACTTTCTCACACTTATCCTATGCTTTTCATGATTCATACTTTGGGAAAGAACTGATGCCAATTAATATATTTAAAGTAGGAAATGATGATGAAAATAATAGTTCTCCTCAAGAGCTTTTCAACGCCGTAAACAGGGAGCGAATCGGAGCTCAAACGAAGAATCTGACCCTGTCGAAGTTTGCGGAGAAAAGAGACACAAATATACACATGCCCGGATCTACGTCTGACCCTATGGTCCGGACGGGTGGTCCGAAAACCTCAAAATTGAATTTTTTACACACGTCCGGATCTCTGTCCGCTAAGTGACCCGGACGCGTTGTTACTGTCCGGCTAATTGATCCGAACGAAGACCCGGACACACCCCAGAATGCTGCCTTTCGAATCTATCAAGTGTCCGGATGATGTGTCTGACCCTGTGACCTGGACGTGCTCAGAAGGACGACAATATTTATGACCACGAGTACAGCGCCGCGAATTTCTAGTATATTTCTGGCCAGCCCGGCTGTCTGGCTAGCTGACCCGACATGTGGTCCGGACGTCTCATAGAGTGAAAAATCTCGCCTGACAGCTCTGTGTCTTGTCCGGCTCTCCCACCCGGACAGGTTAGCCGGACACGTGTATTTTACGTGCAGATTTCTATTTAAACAACGTGAGACGGGAAGAAAAGTAGACAATCACAATCGAATTCACTCAGACTCACACAGTGCATCTCTTCGCTCACGCCTGCAACCCTAACTTGCGAGAGGAACATCCATGATCATCAACCTTCCTCCTACCAGATCGTAGAACTGGATAGAGCAGATTCATGAATCATCCATTCTTACCAGATGAATTCTCTACTATCTTCCTCAGTCTATTTTACGAATATGCTAGGCTAAAAGGATTTGACTCTGGGGAAGGCTGTAGTATTTTGGATATGATTTAGTTTTATCTTTCCACAGTTGGTATACGAGATTTCTTGGATTGTTTCAGATTGATGTTAATTCTTGCGCTTCTCCTTTAATCTCATGCATTATCTGAGTTGCCTTGCGAATCTCATTACGAACTGATCGGGGAGTAATAGGAAGGTCTTATTAATCTGAAAACCCGTGGAGAGTCGAAATGGATAGATTAGGTTTTCCCTCAGGAGCTAAATTAATTCTTGGGCTTAATCCACCTAAACGTGTTTTGCTTGTTTCTGGATTAGAACTCGCATGTTTTGTTAGGTGAGCTTTTCTGAAACTAGGATTTAGTGCAGAGAAAAAAAATAAAGAATTTGCCAATCCACTCTCATGACAAACTGTAGGAATTGCTAGATCTAACCAACAGAAACAGCCTGACCCTGAGTTCCATCTCTCCCTTACTTTTCACCCAATTTACTTACTTGTTATTTCACATATTTTTAGTTCACCAAAACAAACTACAACCCTCTTAATTTGTTATTTTCTAGGATTAGATTTAATAACTAAGTCCTAGTGGATTCGACCCCGGTGGCTTCTAGTTCACTATACTCTTTGACCGGGATTTATTTTTGCAACCCGTGGGCATTTTTAGATTTATAGATTTTCTAGGATAATTCTCTTAGTTATTTCTATTTGTCTCTCATTTGCCTGTTTGCATCAGGCAACTCATACTTACTCTACGATCATAAGCAAGAGATTTCAAAATTACAATAATAATAAAAAACAAGAGAATTCAAAGGTTAAATTTATAAAAAAACAAGGAAATTCATTAATTTCTACCTATATCTTTCCATAAAGACTATCAGTTACTTCCTTCGGCATTTTATCCCAATTCTCAACGTCAAGAGGATAAATTTCTTTCACCCAAGCAGAGCACTCTACTACAAATTGTGGTGCTCTCTCTCCAACAACAACACCCCATTTTTCTAGAATGGAAATCTGAAGTCTTGGTGGTTGAGAGCGTCTTGATTTCTTGTATTTCAGAGCTCTGTTTGGACCATGATATGGACCTACAAGAATAAAATGAGATTATTAATACACAAGAATCCAGCTATGAGTGCTTATTTGTTAAAATACCTCAACTTACCTCCCCTTTTCTTCTTTTGGCCACTTGGTTGCTAAGAGGAACCAGCAGAGACCTCCAACTCCTCATGTGTTGGGAGTGTTTCAGACATAATTAAACACTAATTAAATCTGAACATAAAAAAATAAGAGACATAAAAATGTATTAACTCAGATACAATGACAAAATAAGAGACACAATATGTATTACCGCAACAGAGACAAAACCAGCAGAGTGCTGAGACAAAAGCAGTTATAACCTTAGCATACCACACTATCACAACCTTCTAATAATCTATCACCGACACACAGAATTTTCAATTTCAAAAATAGATAAACATTGCAACTTCTTTTAGCAGGTTACTCAAAAATAGATGAAGAAGGAAGGAAGAAAATTTGCTGTAAAATTGAATCTAGTCTAGATAGACAGTGGGAAAATTAAATAAGTATGACAAAGTTTCTTGACCTAAACAGTAATCATGAACCAGTAATTAATAAAGATTCAACAACACATACTTTTTACTTGACATTTGACTAGATTAATTCATGGTCTATTGAATTGAAACAAAAACCTTTGTTCAGTCAAAATTAAAACCAACTCAACTTTGTTCTCAGATCTTTTCATTAATTTAAAGTAACTACCATTTCAGTTACTTACTCTCATCCACTCACTTCCCTTAGAACAAAGGTTAAATACAGACACACATTCTCCACCACCATCCCTAAACTACAGGAGGAATAGAATCATATAATAATATGAGGGACCAAATTTATTTTGAATGGAACATATCAAAATTTTTATCTGTACATTCAAACTTAGGGTGTTACGTGTTGATCTTATAAATATAACTCTAACAACTCGAACAATAAAAGGGTTTTAGTTTAGTAGTATTTCCCACAGGGGAAGGAAGAAGAAACTTCTACTGCTGGCACACTTACTGCTGTGTTGACACTTCGAGAATTAGATACTAGCTAGCTAGCTAGAAGTTTTTAACATCGGATGGTACCGAACCTATATTAAGCATTATTGACATTAGCTAACAAGAGTTTGCACTCTAAGATATCAGAAGGACAATAGCAGAGATCAACCCATCTTCGCTACTGCTACGTACTGCCAACCATTTGCTGCTTTCAGATACAGGTTCTCATATAATCCACCACAAAAAAAAATCCAAATCTCCTATTTCACGCTAGGCTGTCCAGTAGCAATTTTGTAACTTTTCATATCAAGCAGTTACAATATTAGAGACCCAATCCATGACATCAAGTATACCAAATAACATCAACAAACATCTAAATAACACTACAATAGGGTCCCTATCACCAACTTTAGTAGCATCATATTCAACCTCTATAACTTCTTTCAACACTCCAAAATAGTCTAGTTGATCACTCTCTTAATCTCCTTTGACAACTACCCCACTGTTTTGTGTTTTTCTTCTTCTTTGTCGCTTCTTAGTGTGAAAGCGATACCCCTTGACAAAGTATCCCTTATATATTGTTGCAATTTTACCTGGTCCTCTGGACAATGATAATAACTCTGCATTTGCTCTATCATCATCCTCATTATGAAGTTTCCACATCTAGAATAACATATGCATGAAAACAATAAAGTATGATAAGATTTAACTGTTTAATATATTAAAACGATCATGTTGTCGAAAATACTAATAACATTGATGAAATACTTACATGAGATTTGAACCAATCAACAAAATCTATATGTTGTTCACTAAGGCATGCATGTTCTCTGTTTAACACTAATTGATTAGTTAACATTTTGTTGAACCATAATGGTCACAGATGACTTAATGAAAGAGCTGGATCTTACTCAATAAATGGTTAAACTTCTGGAGAATTTTTAAGGATATACAACTGAGCTTGCCTCTACTCCAAGCTACTTAGGCTTCTCATTGTTCCCTTTCCTAAAGGTCTTCCTCTTTTCTTAAATGTTGAAAGTTGAAATGCGAGAGATTGTTGTTCAACCACATCATTTCTATCAACTCGATTGAATTTTGTCTCTGTTCCTTTCAGATATCTAGAACAGAATGTGAGACATTCACTCATGATATACCCTTCCACTATGACCCTTCTTGTAACACCCCCATACTCTAATCGGCTCCTAATCATCCTACTTAACATTATAATCGCAGCGGTAATCTCAACAATTGTACTACTGGTGTCACCGTTCTTACTCGCCCATACGAGTAATAACGTGCTTACTGGTATATTCTTAAATGCGAAACAATTTCCCACAGTGACAACAAGAGATAGACCTATCCTTCCCAAACCAATATAAAATACATTCACAGTGAGCATTCTAAGTATCCCAATCCTATACACGTTTCTAAGTTCGTATCAAAATGCAACAGTGCATATTTAAAACAACTGTAATTAAACTACCCAGCGTGTCCCTCTTTTTGTCGACACCGGAAGCTGCATACCTGCAAAAATGGTTGTTTGTGGTATGGAATCAGCCCCTGCTGAGTATGTTACTACATGACAGTCATGCCCCCTCGGACCCTCAGTTAATTGGTCGAGAGCATGCAAATCATTTTCATGCAAGTAGTTTAATGTTAAAACTGTAAAGCAACAATATATATTGCAGCAAACTCAAATAACAAACAAGCCCCCGACTTCCACACATCGCATCGTAATAAACCACTGAAAACGTTACGACGCTTATATGAGTACAGAGACTCCATTCCAACAAACACTTGATAGTTCATAATTGAGTACGGCGACTCACTCGACCAAACAATCCACCATAATCTACACATGAGTGCAGCGACTCGACTCAACCAGTTCACAACACACAATATGAGCACAATGGCACGTTCAAACAAATCCACCAACATACCACACATAATTACAAAGCATAACCACTGAGCAACAAGGCGAAACAACGAGATTTATAAACAGGTATAATTATTCGTCTTTGGCTTACAAGCCCAAATTATGTTCGTCTAATGTACGAGCTAGTATAGTCGTTCGTAATTGTTCAGTCATGTCTAATGACAACGTCTCGTTAGAACGACGTGTCTCTAAGTTACCCATCTCTTATGGCGGGTCACCCACGGCAATAGCCACTCCAGCGGTAGAGTCTCCGACCTACGAACAATCTGTAGTTCGTTGGAAATTTATCCAGATACTTACGGCTACCCACGGTATCCTAGTATCGTTAATGGATCACAGTTCACAGCAAGAGCCACATCCTCTTGATAAACTTATCTATACCATCGTATCGTTTTACTATTTTTTTTTCTAACACACAGCAGACTAAGGTCGTAGTCCAATCCTGAGTATGTCGACTCGGGATCCAGTGCTAGATACGAGAGCGGCGTTAAAGAGGCCAATGCTCCATATTTAAGTCTCAGATATTTTATATATCTTATTGTCCTAATGCTACAACGTTTTTACTTACGTTCCTCATATTACACATATAAGATAGCATCATTGCCGCTAGTGTTTTTATAATATGTTCATATATACGAACGGTACTGTTATCGTACAACAGTAATAATAAAGCAGCATTAATACACAACTCAAGCATATTAATTCACACAAGCAGACATTCAATCTTATCACAGATTTTCACACAATGTCTGAACTGAGGAAATCCTCAGAGACAATCAAGCCACATAATAACATACCGTTCACCCTGAAAGTATTACGGTGGAGTATGATTCAGCTAGATCCGATGCTCCTCGTGTCGTCTCTAGCAGTCTAACAATACATAACGCTACTGATTAGAATCCCGTATAACAACTTAACTCTACGGTACCCCGTACCGTCGCTATTACCTCCCGGTTAATCCCCCGTTATTAACTGTCAACATTTATCGGGTTTTCGGCTTAACTCGGAATTTGGAGAAACGTCATATTTCATGCGTGATTACGTCGAGTATATTAATATACTTAACTTTAAACGTTTATTATCGCATGTAACTTAATATACCCTTGTATATTATATAGTTTGTTTCTATATTCACATGTATAATCCTTAATCATATATCATACATTTTACCTTAGTATTTATTTTCCTAAGGTTAGTTTTTCCCCATTTAATGTAGTATAATTCATCTGTAAAAATACTTTGAACTATATACATCCTCATATACATTTTTCTTGTGTATGTATATATTTACCACATAGGTAAGTTCCATGAGTTATAAACTCTTATATTATATGTTACATTTTTATCATCTTTTATTAGATGATTATTCCCCTTTAGTTGTATATTATACAACTTACATTAAGATTACTATCCTAATATTATGTAACATTTTATGTTGTATCTTTACAACTCCCAAGGTTTAATCAACAAATACCTTAGTTTATAAATCCTATTTATTTATAGTTTGTCACATTACTTAATGTGAATATCCTTACTTATTTTAATTCCATTAAAACCACCTTTATACCATATAATTGTTATAACATTTATAACATAGTAGACCATAGTCTAAAATTCATTTTCCAACTCTTATTAATATTTCGATACAGCCCTTGAATTTATTTAAATTCTATTTTGACCACATGACATTATGTAATGTTATACCATATACTAATATCATATATTATGATATTTTTATTCCCTTTAATTTATAACCTATAGTTTTTATACAAAACTATTATATATTGCCGCATAGGCACATATATTAAACCTTATTCTTTTCTATAAACCATAGTTTCCTTTAGTTACAAATCACCCCATTATTTATTTATACCATTTAATATAACATTTCTAACTTATAAAAAGGGTATAACCTATGGTTATATTTTGTAAAATTCCGAACATACCCATATATGTTCTATAATTGCCATTTGGCCCAATTTATAACATATAGTTTAATAATTCATTAAAACTATATATTATACATATATCTTAATAAATACCCTTATATAATTCTAAAAATCACCAAATTTTACCAAAGAGTTATAATTACCTTATTAACCCATATACTTTCGGTATTTACTATACCACCACATATATTTCTCCAAAGTGTCATAATGACATAATAACTATATATTATACATATATAGTTTATTTTAATTCCAAAAAATATCAACCCAATAAATTCCTAAAAATTCTAATAGCCCATGGGTGTTTATAATACCATTATACACCCTTTATTTTCGGTAATAACATATATACCACATATGTTATAAAGTTGTTACAATTAAGTACATAACTTATTATAAAACCTGAAATAAGTTATCTAACTTATTCAATTTGGTCAAAACCTACCATATGGTCAAGGTTGACCACCTTAATACTTCCTTGACCATTAATCCCCATATATTACGGTTTATACCCATATCTTTTCAGAAATGACCATTTAACCCCCAAAACTTTATATAATCTTATAATTTTTATATAAAGTCATTTAAACCTCTAATTTTCGGCTTTATTAATATATAGCCCCCAAATTTAATTTATTTACACTATAACCCCAATAATATGCGGTAATGCATATTTAGCACCTAAACTTAATTAAAAGCTTATAAATGCATAAATAAAATGGCCTAAAGTACATGGCCTTATTACAAACATTGGCTTATAAAATAAATTACACATAAATGCCCAAAAGTACTATAAACTCTCGGCCCTTACCATATATTTTCTTTACTTACCAATTTTCCACATAATGTCTTAAATTTGAAATTATGCTTATTAATTAGTTATATATTTATTAAACCATTCCTTAACCACCTAAGGTCAAAATAAGACCTTAATTATCCATTCACTCACGGCACAATATATATACATATGTATAAACACATATTAATATACCAAGTGAAGGTTTAAGTGATTTATACCTTGTTTTTGCCTAGTTTAAGCCTTGTTTGGCCACGCCCAGCTTAGGATAAAATTTCCACATTATTTACATGTTTTCAAACAGCAATTAAGGCATGATTAGTCTCCAAGCAAGATCTAACCATAAGAAGTGTTTAATGTCAATTTTCAAGGTAAAATTTACCTCAAAATACCAAGGTAAATAAGGTTGGTCACGGCCTGTTTTTACAGTAGGAAAGAGTGTTAAAAGAGCTACTAAAACCAAGCTTTAAACTGGTATAAATCATATTAGAAGATGGCTAATCGTTACCTTGTTTAAAATGCCTAAAATGGTGTTTTAGGCTTGGATCTGGTTATACTTCGAAGCTATTGATGTACCAACTGAATAAGTATGTTAAGATGAAGATTATAAGCTTAGAAACAAAGTTTCACAGCCGAATTTGAAGGGAATCAAAAGATATGTGCTTAAAGCACATTTTTACCTTAAAGGATGATTTTTGTGTTCTTAGCTCCAAGAACCCTTACCAACGAATTTTAACTCTTACTCTAACATCCACACACTGAGATTGAGCCATGGGAAGGGTATAGAAGTTAGCTCATAAGATAGCCCTTGAAGAAAGGAAGAAAATGAGCTATTTTATGCCTTAAACCATTACCTTAGGTGAATTAGGTTGGTTTCCTTGCTAGATAGCTTCAAATCTCAACAATGGTGAGATTGGGAGCATGTGAGATCGGCTGGGACAGAAGGAAGGAGCAAGGAGTCGTTGGAGACAAGAGATAAGGGAGGGATAATGAAGAAAATAAGGAAAAGGTAAGTTAAAGTATTAATTTCTTATTAAATGGAAAAGTAACACTCCACTAAGTCTCCTTTTGTCAATAATTCAGTTCAATCAGGCTCCCCCTGCCTTGTGGCTGCCGACTCTATGGAATCCAAGGGGTCAACTTTGACCTCTTGACCATTCTTGGTCAATGTTGACTGAAACGGGCCCCCTTTAGGGTTTTATTAATATTTTAATATTAAATTTGTAAAAATTTGTAAATTTCTGGAATTAAATTCCTAATATGTTATACAATGATATATTAGCATATTTATAGGTAATTATAACCTTTAAGCCCATTTAAAAGCCAATTTAGAAGGCAATTACACAAAAACGTGCTTTAAGGAATTTTAGTGCACATTTTGAGTCGCAGGGTGTTTCTGAGCTCTGTTTTTTTTTATAATTGTTTTATTGTGTTCCTTACATGATATTTGATCATGGTATCCAATTTTATATCATTTAGAGGTCATTAGACCTTTAAGGTTCCCTTAGAGCACATTTTTGCCCTACTTGACCTTGAAGCATGAAATGCTTGTTCTTTGTGTTGGAGTGTTGTCCAATAATTGTAATATGTTTAGTAATGTGTTAATAAGCTTAGTACAAATTTTTAGGTCCTAAGTAGTTCATTTGGGTATTTATTTACCCTAACAGTCAAAGGGTGCAAAGTCTTGCTTTGTGTTGACCACTGTTGTTCTCAGTTGACTTTTAAGGCACGTTTAGGCCTTAGTCAATGTGATTAGATGTTAATCCATCTTTGATCATTATTTTATCATTTAATTAAGTTTTTAAGGTTAGGGGTATTTCAGTCTACCCCCCTTAAAAAGACTTCGTCCCGAAGTCCTTACTCATCAACAGTTCACCTAAGGAATCCAGTTCCACTAAGTAATCACAGACAGATCATCACTAGGGAGTACATCCCACTACATTCAGATCTAGTCTATATGTATTACATTTGATATAGCAATAATCTCATTCCATATAGTCAATAATCATGACACATTCATTGATAAACAGCACTAAACAAGGTGCAAAGCTCATTCATACACAGCACTAGACAAGGTGCAAAACTCAATCATACACAACACTAGACAAGGTGCAAAACTCAATCATACACAGCACTAGACAAGGTGCAAAAACTAACCAGAAGTACTCAAAGGTGTCTCACAAGGGGTACTCCACGCCCCCTATTCATATGCAAGTATCTCGCGAGGATACCTCTACACCACTCCGCGTGTATGTGTATGCATATCTTTAACGATGGCAAATCACAGGGAAGCAGTCATGAAGACCAGGACTTGACGATCCCCAAGCCCATGCTAACCAACGTCAACCACCCGTGGACACACCGGTTTAGTAACGAAGGACACTGCGGTCCACGGCTCCTCGGACAGTATCACCTTATTTCCTTAATCACCCGCAGACACACCGGTCAAATGACAAAGGGCTCTGCGGTCCACGGCTCTTTGGGTGATGTCACTCGCAGACACACTGGTCTAATGACAAAGGACTCCACGGTCCACGGCTCTTCGAGTGACGCCCTAAATTCCAATTTCTATTCATATCTGTGTCCACTTGTAGGAAGTTTCGAGAGTCATTCAACCCCGACGTGGTCGGCGTCAGTGTTGAACTATCTCTCACCTCAATTTGTGTTCGGTTTCGCTTGATCGGACCAGGATCAAGTTCAACTTCCCACGTCAATTTCAATAAATCAATTGTTTATTCACTTTTAATCTTGTTTCCTCTTGATATTTGCCACTTTGTGTCCCATAGATACACAAGTCAACTAGTGTAATCAATCTAATCATAGGCATATAGGGTCATGTATCCTAACCATATACCAAGTTCCCTCGACTTATAATTATTCATACAACTCCTAGAGGTTTTACCTCCACTAGGTTACACATCGGTCTCATGCCGATTCACTCATCGCATCGCATTCATATCGGTTTCATACCGAATCACAAATCGTATAGTACGGAGCTTTCTACTCCTTCTATTTGAAATCTCCCCATTGGAGCTACCAGATAATCCTACTTGAACTCTCAACCGGAGCTAACAAGTTAGGCGTTTATGTGTTTAATGTTCGCAATGTTAGCATAAATAATCAAAAATAGGATAAGAACACTCTATCTGTTCTCCATTTCCTATTCGCCACAACTATGTGAACTAAAATATATATATATATATTCATACACATAATACATCACAACATTACCACAAGTAATATAACACAGTCATAACACTTGTACTCTACGTACAATAATAGTTTGCAGCATGTATACCATGCGCTACGTACTCCTACGTATGGTATATTTTAAGCGTGCACAATCGCTCTACCCCCCTTAAAAGGAATTACGCCCACGTAATCTACGAATATGTCATCTTGAAGTAACAAGTACAAGATGTTCCACTCATATGGAATATTCGTGCGCTGATGCGCTACGTATACATTATCCTTTTTCCTCTCAGGTCGGGCTTTAGCCACTCTGGCTATACTACCTATGTCGGTTAGGTATATGTATGTTCATGTATGGTTTGATCGGGAGATGTAAACACATCGTTTGTTTTTCCTAAATTTGTTAGGTATGTCTATCCTATGTGCTATGGGCCCACTCGCTCTGCAAGCAGTATGCCCAACTACTTTAGGGTTAAGTTACCCTTTTAAGTAGCAGCTTCATGCTGGTTTCTACTCCACGTGACGGTGTTTTCTACACGGTCTTCCATAATTATGGTCATGGAGGAAACTATATCGCTGCGTGGTATCATCATTACACACGCTAATTATTTCAACTGGTTAATCTATTCAGTCTTCCTGAATCCTATGCATGCTCATGGTATATTCCCAAGAGTTCATGCCTCCCTACCGAACTAACCTTCGGTGTAAGGGTTGTCGAGCTATGCTCTAGCACCTAGTGCTCGTAGTAGTCGTGTCTAAAATCTCAAGGCGAGTCTGATACGCGCAACTAACTGGCGCCTCATGACCCCAAGTTATTTCCTTCTAAGATGGGTTCATTCCTTAGGTATCTTATAGGTCCTCTTTTACTGGTGTGAACTCGTATCCCACGTGTGTTGGTATTTTAGTACCCACACATATGGTTCATCCCTCTTCTCAATTAGGGGAATCCATTTGCCGTTCTGATCTTCCACTTTCTGATTCTCAGCAACACAATTCAGTTAACAGTTATTATAATGGTCGCTTTGTTGCGCACCATGTACCAGTCGATTGGACGGTTATCCGCCATTGTGGTTTGCATGGAGTATTTAATCTCCAGCCTAGAGTATCTCTTATAATGCTCGCTTTGCCCTTCGTCTTTTGTAAATATACAATACGACTGTGGGCTTTAGCTTTGGCATTCGTTTTCTGTTCGACCCTAATTGGTACTAACATACTAACGTTTTTCTGGCTTGAGCATGTGGTTATTATTATTTAATGCGACATCATCGCAGCGCCTTCAGCGCATGGTATAACTCTGTCTGTGCCCCCTTTTTGGGTAGCATCTAATATCACAAAGGTTTCTCTAATATAACTTCCTTAGATACCACAATTTCTTTCTCATTCATGGGTTCAACTTGCCATTACCCTTAAATTGGCCTTGGTTTCCTCGTTTACTAAAATCCTCAAAACTTGTATTCTAACTCATCCACTATGGAGTTGCGTCCTTATATCATTTTATTATCAAGCTATCCTTGATTTCCCCTAACCTAGTTGGTTTGACTGAGATCTCTCTCGTCAATTTATGGTTTACCTAGTCAGGACTCCATCCACTGACTCAGACACAGAGTGGACTACCACCCTGGGTCCTCACACTACTCGTTTACATACATGGGGTACCATACTGATACATTACTACTTACCCAATTAACTCAATGTAAGTTTCGTCAGGCCCACAAGCTCCTAGGAGTGTGGTCGTCCCATGTCTCGTTTAGTGCACTCGTAGTGTTCGTACCCAGTGATTATCGTACTCTTAGTCCCGGTAATTTATGTTTAAGTAACTATGCTGCCAATTCTTAACTTGTAATGTGAGAATGGCTCTAATACTAGGTTTTATGGTTTCCTTTATTAATCTGTATTTCCCTTACCATCTCTAAGATAGGTGTTTACGACTTATCGTCATAATACTGGTTTTCCACATGCTCGTCATAGGTATCTGTGAGTGGGGATCAGTAACTACTTATTATCTATATCGTTCACTCCCAGGCTGTTAACGCCTTCAGATATGAGTTTTCAGTTCTAAAACTCCACCCAATCCATTGGGTTACACCCTCTATTGTAATATGGACTCCATGACAAGGGTTGACACCTCGTGTTTCTCCTGCCTTATGGTAGTCCCTTTTTAGCCTGATATTAATCAGCATTTGTGATTCATCACCTTTGTTCAGGTACAATGCTTATTCTGATAATTAAACGATTGTTGGTCTTACTATTTAATTTAATCCTAGTTGGTTCTAATACTTTCTCCTCATGTTACAATTGGATACCCACAACTTAATGAGTTCCTCTAATCATCGCTCTCCATTGTGTAGTCCTTATCCACTGCCCTCCGTACGGGAGTTTAGCAGCTTAATGGATTAACAACACCCCCAGTATGTGAGGTGCGGCATAACATCGGCCCTTTTATTGCACGTTCACATCTGTCTATTAAATTGTTTTTTTTAACAACCATAATAGTTTGTTATAACGATACTTGTCTATTTTTTCATCCACTCAATCGGATAGGTTTTATTTAGAGTCTTGGCTCATATAGCTCACTTCTTGCCCTCTGACAATGTTCAATGGTGTGGTTTAACCATAAGTGTCGCGCACTCCCTAAATATGGTTATGCTGGTCCTGAAGACTCGACACTCCCCACCGGTGATGATTGACGTTTAGTGTCCATACCGGCACTGGGGTTAGGCTTGTAAGCACTAATTACCGTTATTCTCATTTACTCTCCCCTTCCCTTACTCTACTTAAATGGTGTATTATTTTCAGGTTTAATGGTCAGACCGGTTAGGTCTTCCCGAGGTTTTATCGACCTCCAACCCAAGGGTTTCGTACCCTGCCTATAAGAAGGCTATGTCCCGCTTCATTGCATTACGGACTCACATAAAAGTTTAGTGCTTATTGGTAACTGCCTGGACCACTCGGTCTTTTAGGGTTAGTTTATCATTGCTGCACTTGCTGTGGCAAGTGTGCAAGGCAGGTTGAAATTTAAGATTTTGGTTAATGTGGCACTTGCAGTGGCAAGTGCGCCATGCAGACTGAGCCACCAGTACGGTGTGTCAGTGCAGTGCTATTCCCTAATCGGGTTCCTGTTCTGGTCAAAAGTTCTTATTCAAATTAATACAGTCTCACTCCCGCACTCGTTCCCATAAGTTTACTGTGGTAGTAAGGTGTCTTTCCTCACGAGGCGTTGCATGATAGCAACTTAGCGAGTTCTTGTTTCTACAGTTCTCATGATCTCTCCTCATGCACGTCGGGCCATCTTGAACCTTCAGCGTTGCATGGTTTTAGAGTTACTTGTTTCAGGTGAGACTTCTAAAGGTAATTCCTTCCGTCTGTTATATATCTCATAAACTAATCATTACTCGTCGTTCTACCTCTTTTCCCCCAAGTGCACCATCGGTGCTTTCCTGGATGTAAGACAGGGTCGCCTTGCTTATAGCAAGCTAGCCCATTAGTCCTACAGGAATTTTCTCTCCTCAACTCGGTCTATTATTTATCTCATCCTTGTATGGTAGATATTACGTCATTACCAGGACCCCCGGTCCTAAACATTACATCAAACACAAAGTCCTATTTTCTACATTTAACATAATCCTCTTAGCATCCACATCGGGTCTTCCCGATCAGGAGAGTTATCTCTGTGGTGTTTCCATTTCATTGTCTCACTAGATAGTACTCGAGGTACGGGCTGCGGCGGGTGGGGTACCATTGCAAATTTCCGGGATGTTCTCCCATCAAGTGCGAGCGTTTCATACAATCTTCGCGTTACTTGGGGTTGTTGGACCCTCACCACCTTCCGCTGCTCCGTGTTCTTCCTTAGTACTGTTACCCAACCTCTCTCCTGACATATGTCAAGAGGACGGGTTATACCTTTACTCGGTCTAATACCGTAGTCTTGGTCGTTTAATATTGAAGTGCCTCTACGGCCGTGGTGTGCAAGCTTTGAGCATTGCATCAACCCCGCAAGGTCACGTATCCTCACAACGTTTCCCGTATTCCCAAAACCTATGCTCACTGTATAAATCCTACTATCTCTTGTCATCAGAGCGGTACTCCGCTCTGATACCACTTTTGTAACACCCATACTCTAATCGGCTCCTAATCATCCTACTTAACATTATAATCGCAGCGGTAATCTCAACAATTGTACTACTGGTGTCACCGTTCTTACTCGCCCATACGAGTAATAACGTGCTTACTGATATATTCTTAAATGCGAAACAATTTCCCACAGTGACAACGAGATAGACCTATCCTTCCCAAACCAATATAAAATACATTCACAGTGAGCATTCTAAGTATCCCAATCCTATACACGTTACTAAGTTCATATCAAAATGCAACAGTGCATATTTAAACAACTGTAATTAAACTACCCAGCGCGTCCCTCTCTTTGTCGACACCGAAGCTGCATACCTGCAAAAATGGTTGTTTGTGGTATGGAATCAGCCCCTGCTGAGTATGTTACTACATACTGTCATGCCCCCTCGGACCCTCAGTTAATTGGTCGAGAGCATGCAAATCATTTTCATGCAAGTAGTTTAATGTTAAAACTGTAAAGCAACAATATAATTGCAGCACTCAATAACAAACAAGCCCCCGGCTTCCACCATCGCATCGTAAGATAAACCACTGAAAGCGTTACAACGCTTATATGAGTACAGAGACTCCATTCCAACAAACACTTAATAGTTCATAATTGAGTACGGCGACTCACTCGACCAAACAATCCACCATAATCTACACATGAGTACTGCGACTCGACTCAACCAGTTCACAACACACAATATGAGCACAATGGCTCGTTCAAACAAATCCACCAACATACCACACATAATTACAAAGCATAACCACCAAGCCAAGGCGAAACAACGAGAGTTATAAACAGGTATAATTACTCGTCTTTGGCGTACAAGCCCAAATAATGTTCGTCTAATGTACGAGCTAGTATAGTCGTTCGTAATTGTTCAGTCATGTCTAATGACAACGTCTCGTTAGAACGACGTGTCTCTAAGTTACCCATCTCTTATGGCGGGTCACCCACGGCAATAGCCACTCCAGCGGTAGAGTCTCCGACCTACGAACAATCTGTAGTTCGTTGGAATTTATCCAGATACTTACGGTTACCACACGGTATCCTAGTATCGTTAATGGATCACAGTTCACAGCAAGAGCCACATCCTCTTGATAAACTTATCTAAACCATCGCATCGTTTTACTATTTTTTTTTCTAACACAGCAGACTAAGGTCGTAGTCCAATCCTGAGTATGTCGACTCGGGATCCAGTGCTAGATACGAGAGCGGCGTTAAAGAGGCCAATGCTCCGTATATAAGTCTCAGATATTTTATATCTTATTATCCTAATGCTACAACGTTTTACTTACGTTCCTTATATTACACATATAAGATAGCATCATTGCCGCTAGTTCGTTTTATAATATGTTCATATATACGAACGGTACTGTTATCGTACAACAGTAATAATAAAGCAGCATTAATACACAACTCAAGCATATTAATTCACACAAGCAGACATTCAATCTTATCACAGATTTTCACACAATGTCTGAACTGAGGAAATCCTCAGAGACAATCAAGCCACATAAATAACATACCGTTCACCCTGAAAGTATTACGGTGGAGTATGATTCAGCTAGATCCGATGCTCCTCGTGTCGTCTCTAGCAGTCTAACAATACATAACGCTACTGATTAGAATCCCGTATAACAACTTAACTCTACGGTACCCCGTACCGTCGCTACTACCTCCCGGTTAATCCCCCGTTATTAACTGTCAACGTTTGTCGGGTTTTCGGCTTAACTCGGAATTTGGAGAAACGTCATATTTCATGCGTGATTACGTCGAGTATATTAATATACTTAACTTTAAACGTTTATTATCGCATGTAACTTAATATACCCTTGTATATTATATAGTTTGTTTCTATATTCGCATGTATAATCCTTAATCATATATCATACATTTTACCTTAGTATTTATTTTCCTAAGGTTAGTTTTTCCCCATTTAATGTAGTATAATCATCTGTAAAAATACTTTGAACTATATACATCCTCATATACATTTTTCTTGTGTACGTATATATTTACCACATAGGTAAGTTCCATGAGTTATAAACTCTTATATTATATGTTACATTTTTATCATCTTTTATTAGATGATTATTCCCCTTTAGTTGTACTATATTATACAACTTACATTAAGATTACTATCCTAATATTATGTAACATTTTGTTGTATCTTTACAACTCCCAAGGTTTAATCAACAAATACCTTAGTTTATAAATCCTATTTATTTATAGTTTGTCACATTACTTAATGTGAATATCCTTACTTATTTTAATTCCATTAAAACCACCTTTATACCATATAATTGTTATAACATTTATAACATAGTAGACCATAGTCTAAAATTCATTTTCCAACTCTTATTAATATTTCGGTACAGCCCTTGAATTTATTTAAATTCTATTTTGACCACATGACATTATGTAATGTTATACCATATACTAATATCATATATTATGATATTTTTATTCCCTTTAATTCATAACCTATAGTTTTTATACAAAACTATTATATATTGCCGCATAGGCACATATATTAAACCTTATTCTTTTCTATAAACCATAGTTTCCTTTATTTACAAAATCACCCCATTATTTATACCATGTTATATATACCATTTAATATAACATTTCTAACTTATAAAAAGGGTATAACCTATGTTATATTTTGTAAAATTCCGAACAGGCCCATATATGTTCTATAATTGCCATTTGGCCCAATTTATAACATATAGTTTAATAATTCATTAAAACTATATATTATACATATATCTCAATAAATACCCTTATATAATTCTAAAAATCACCAAATTTTACCAAGGGTTATAATTACCTTATTAACCCATATACTTTCGGTATTTACTATACCACCACATATATTTCTCCAAAGTGTCATAATGACATAATAACTATATATTATACATATATAGTTTATTTTAATTCCAAAAAAATCAACCAATAAATTCCTAAAAATTCCTAATAGCCCATGGGTGTTTATAATACCATTATACACCCTTTATTTTCGGTAATAACATATATACCACATATGTTATAAAGTTGTTACAATTAAGTACATAACTTATTATAAAACCTTAAATAAGTTATCTAGCTTATTTAATTTGGTCAAACCTACCATATGGTCAAGGTTGACCACCTTAATACTTCCTTGACCATTAATCCCCATATATTACGGTTTATACCCATATCTTTTCAGAAATTACCATTTAACCCCAAAACTTTATATAATCTTATAATTTTTTATAAAGTCATTTAAACCTCTAATTTTCGGCTTTATTAATATATAGCCCCCAAATTTAATTTATTACACTATAACCCCAATAATATGCGGTAATGCATATTTAGCACCTAAACTTAATTAAAAGCTTATAAATGCATAAATAAAATGGCCTAAAGTACATGGCCTTATTACAAACATTGGCTTATAAAATAAATTACACATAAATGCCCAAAAGTACTATAAACTCTCGGCCCTTACCATATATTTTCTTTATTTACCAATTTTCCACATAATGTCTTAAATTTGACAATTATGCTTATTAATTAGTTATATAAATTTATTAAACCATTCCTTAACCACCTAAGGTCAAAATAAGACCTTAATTAACCATTCACTCACGGCACAATATATATACATATGTATAAACACATATTAATATACCAAGTGAAGGTTTAAGTGATTTATACCTTGTTTTTGCCTAGTTTAAGCCTTGTTTGGCCACGCCCAGCTTAGGATAAAATTTCCACAGCATTATTTACATGTTTTCAAACAGCAATTAAGGCATGATTAGTCTCCAAGCAAGATCTAACCATAAGAAGTGTTTAATGTCAATTTTCAAGGTAAAATTTACCTCAAAATGCCAAGGTAAATAAGTTGGTCACGGCCTGTTTTCAGTAGGCAAAGAGTGTTAAAAGAGCTACTAAAACCAAGCTTTAAACTGGTATAACTCAGATTAGAAGATGGCTAATCTTTACCTTGTTTAAAATGCCTAAAATGGTGTTTTAGGCTTGGATCTGGTTATACTTCGAAGCTCTTGATGTACCAACTGAATAAGTATGTTAAGATGAAGATTATAAGCTTAGAAACAAAGTTTCACAGCCGAATTTGAAGGGAATCAAAAGATATGTGCTTAAAGCACATTTTTACCTTAAAGGATGATTTTTGTGTTCTTAGCTCCAAGAACCCTTACCAACGAATTTGAACTCTTACTCTAACATCCACACACTGAGATTGAGCCATGGGAAGAGTATAGAAGTTAGCTCATAAGATAGCCCTTGAAGAAAGGAAGAAAATGAGCTATTTTATGCCTTAAACCATTACCTTAGGTGAATTAGGTTGGTTTCCTTGCTAGATAGCTTCAAAGCTCAACAATGGTGAGATTGGGAGCATGTGAGCTCGGCTGGGACAGAAGGAAGGAGCAAGGAGTCGTTGGAGACAAGAGATAAGGGAGGGATAATGAAGAAAATAAGGAAAAGGTAAGTTAAAGTATTAATTTCTTATTAAATGGAAAAGTAACACTCCACTAAGTCTCCTTTTGTCAATAATTCAGTTCAATCAGGCTCCCCCTGCCTTGTGGCTGCCGACTCTATGGAATCCAAGGGGTCAACTTTGACCTCTTGACCATTCTTGGTCAACGTTGACTCAAACGGGCCCCCTTTAGGGTTTTATTAATATTTTAATATTAAATTTGTAAAAATTTGTAAATTTCTGGAATAAATTCCTAATATGTTATATATGATATATTAGCATATTTATAGGTAATTATAACCTTTAAGCCCATTTAAAAGCCAATTTAGAAGGCATTACACAAAAACGTGCTTTAAGGAATTTTAGTGCACATTTTGAGTCGCAGGGTGTTTCTGAGCTCTGTTTTCTTTGAGAATTGTTTTTTTGTGTTCCTTACATGATATTTGATCATGGTATCCAATTTTATATCATTTAGAGGTCATTAGACCTTTAAGGTTCCCTTAGAGCACATTTTTGCCCTACTTGACCTTGAAGCATGAAAATGCTTGTTCTTTGTGTTGGAGTGTTGTCCAACAATTGTAATAGTTTAGTAATGTGTTAATAAGCTTAGGACAAATTTTTAGGTCCTAAGTAGTTCATTTGGGTATTTATTTACCCTAAACAGTCAAAGGGTGCAAAGTCTTGCTTTGTGTTGACCACTGTTGTTCTCAGTTGACTTTTAAGGCACGTTTAGGCCTTAGTCAATGTGATTAGATGTTTAATCCATCTTAGATCATTAGTAGATCATTTAATTAAGTTTTTAAGGTTAGGGGTATTTCCTCACTTCTGGTCGTGCTTTGTTACGCACATAAGACTTGAATTCTCTTATTCCCCTACAGAGTTTGTTGTTAGAGTAACAATAAGTATATAAGAAAATTGGTTAATAACCTACAGAAGAGATTGATTACCTTTCAAAACGACATCCATCGACTTGCACTGGTCCACAAAGCATAGCCTCTCTAGCTATATGCACAGTGAGGTGCACGACACAAAGAAAGAAGGAACAAAAAATCTTCTCCAGCTTACATAGTATCAACACGGATCTTTTCTTCCATTCCTTCAACTCATCAATGTTAAAGTCTTGGAGCATTATTCTTATAGAACAAGCTGAGCTTGTTAATGGCTCAAACACCGGTTTGGGCAAAGATATTCCAAATGTAGGAATACGAAGATCTTGCATAAATACATCACAATCGTGGCTTTTATGTCCACAATCTCTCATATCCTAAACTAGCACATCTGGCTATGTTAGAAGCATAACTATCTCGCACTTTGACATTGGATAAGAACTCTAGTATTTATTTTTTCTCTGTAGATGACAATTGATAGGTGCTCTAGGCATGTAATATTTGTCATCCACCTTCACTGGATGTAAATGCTTATGCATGTTCAGGTCAACCAAATCCAGTCTCGAGTTTATATTATCCTTTGTTTTCCCATGAATGTCAAGAGTGGTTCCCAGAACATTGTCAACTATGTTCTTTGAAATGGGCATGACATCTAAGTTGTGGCGAATTTTCAACTCCTTTCAATACGGAAGTTCAAAAAAGATACTCTTCTTCTTCCATAGCCCAACCAAGTATCTATCACCACACTTTCTTTTTTCGAGCAGGATTCCTTCCAAACTTGACATTAGGAATTCCACGAAACAACTCTAGAATGTAATCTCCAGAAAGATGATTGGGAGTATAGTCTCCTCTCTGTTTCTCCATTGTATGATTTCTTATCCAATCTAAAGCGATGATCAGGTTCCAAAAATCTACGGTGACCTAAGAAGCACTGCTTACTTCCATGCTTAAGTCGTAGATAACAAGTTTCACTGTGACAAATAGGACAAGCAAGGCTGCCAGCAGTAGAGTAGCCAGATAAACTAGCATAAGCTTGGAAATCATTGATGGTCCATAGCATGCATCTTTCATGTTGAACATTCTTTGGCTATAGAAATCATAGGTTGTTACCCCAGTTTCCCACAATTGTCCAAGTTCCTCAATAGTAGTTCAAGGAATATATCAATGTTATTCCCTGGTTGAATCAGACCAGGGATCAAGAGAGTGAGAAAACGAAAAGCGTCATTCATGAACAAGCTCGATGGTAAATTGTAGGGAACAACATATACGGGCCATATATATGTAGATCTGCCATAACCTTGTCCGGGATGGAAACCATCCATAGCTAGACCCAACCTGACATTACGTGGGTCAGGTGCAAAATCAGTATGAGTTTGATCAAAACTTTTCCATTCATTAGCATCAGTCGGGTGTTCAATGATGTCATCATCATTACGTTATCCTTATGCCATCTCATTTGGCTCACAACATCTTGGGAAACAAATAGCCTTTGAAGCCTTGGAGTGAGAGGAAGATAGCGTAACACCAAACGAGGGACTCTGGATGTGCTTGTGAATGCCCCTGTGATTCAGAATAAGGACAAATATCATCATTAGTGACACTCTCTTCCCACACTAGACTCAAGGCATTCAGGATAAAATGTCAGCATTTGCATACTTCTTCCGAAAGAGGATGCAATGGTTCACACAAACATGAATCTTATCTTAGTGTAGACCCAGTTCTTTTGTGTATTTCATTGCTCCCCAAAATTCTTCAGAAAACTAGGATCAAAATTGAATGCCCTTTGTAACTCCTTAAGCAACATTGTAAATGACTTGTTACTCCACCGACCACTAACTCTGAGGTGAATCAAAGTTACAATAAATGATAACTTTGAATAAGTGTTACACTCTGGGTAAAGCCGTTCTTTTGAAGCTTTCATCAATTTGCTAAAAACCATCGGTAGCTCATCACTTCCTCACCTTCCCTTTCATCTCCTTCATCATGTTGAGAAAAGCATTTGTTGCATCACGTATCAAAGAAGCCATCTCATCCGACACTAAAAAATGTCATTGTCAAAATCATCCTCTTCCTCCTCCTCCTCATCCATTTGACTATCCGTAGCATATACAAGGTCTTCTTCACCATGTTTTGTCCAAGGATTATAATTTGGATCAATTCCATTCCTTAGAAGATGAGCTCTCATCGTGCTCCGGTTTTGATCAAAACAATTTACACAAATCATGCAAGGGCACTTCAACATGCATATGAGTTTGGGGGTGTGTCCTTAAAAAGCAAAGTCCAAAACTCACACACACCTTTCTGATAAGTCTCTTGTCTCCTACCACGCCAACCTTCAAGCCACATCCAATCTCTATCATGGTTCATCGTGCCTTTGGAAAAGAAATTTTATTATTAGCACAAAAGGAAAATGACAAAGTAAAATTCACAAAAGGAAGCTGATTTGTGTTTGTGACATATTTCAATTGCTAATTTTAGCTTTCTATTTGGTTTTGGTATTGGGGGGGAGGGAGAAGTTGGATTATAGTGTAAAAACTGCTCTGTTTGTGTGTTCAAACGAATGAACTATATTCCTAATTTTGGTAGATAAAAAGGAAAGAAAGAAAAGATAATAATGATACTTCTTCATAACATTCAATTTCCTTAACTATTGTGTAACACCCCAACCGCTAATCCTATGCTTACCGTCTAATCGTCCTATAAATCCTACGAGTTCGCAGCGGAATTATTACATTACTACTACGGCGGGGGTGAAACAATGCCGCTAACCGCCTATACGGCTAGCTAGGCTACTAATACTTTACAGTAACGGTCTGATGAAAATAACGTACCGAGCTACTAATATAATGCATACTGAATACAAAATAACCTACTTACATTCCTGGATCACCGAGTATTTAAAGTATTACGTTACATCCTTTACCACACTTCCCAAAAGAATGAGTTTCTGCCTATTACTCATTATACCAATCCATTCTATCAAAATCCAAAAAGGTGTACCCCATGGTACACCGGCTATTCAAAAACTACAGCCATGAATACTCAGTACACCAATCATAATCCAGTGTTTACATTCCAAAAAGAAGATAAAAGAAATGAAACTAAGTCTTCACATCTTCATCCCTCGCGATTACCTACGTGTAGTAAAAATGGTGCCCAAGGGGCTCAGCAAAAGCTGCATATAGACTCCGCATATACCGCGTGCTAGCTAGGGCACGCCGACTATTTGACGCCACTAAACATGCAGTTCATTTATTTCATACATACAGCTTTCATTCAAAACAAATGTATTACAATTCATTACACAATTAAAGGCAACCATATCATAGCATACATCTCACTTACCTTCATAAGGTAGCCAAAATTATGCATCGGGTTAATCGGAATGCTTTACTCTTTTACTCATTTCTTACTTTCTCTTACTTACACTTACTACTTCCGGTACTTTACTTACTCATTCTTACTTACTTACTTATACTCAAGTTAAGTCGTCGGACTCCGGCCCTGGGGACTACACTGTCCCACCTCCGGGATTGACTTGATCTCACCATCCGGGATGCTACCCACTTAAGGGATTTGGGCCGCGGACCAGTTTAAGAGTCAGGAATTGGAGCCAACCTCTCGTGACTCCGCATCCTCACGCGTGGCCGAAACTATATCGGACTTCTACTCATTCCAATTTAATTACCATTTTAAGTTAGGATGGTTAGTTTGTTGGGAATAAGTTAGAAGTCCAAACACAATAATAAACGGTCACCATACAATACATCATACATACACACATTCATATTCATCCAAACATTTCATGAATTATACAAACTAAGATTTAAGAAAATATTCACAACATACAACACTACATATTCACAAGTATGCATATTAACTCCGATTCGTGCATTTATCTTATTTGGTGGTCAATTAGCACACAACACACAAATCAGAGTAACCAGATAGCATACGGGGCATGAGGAATCCATACCGTTCACCGTTGTACGTGATTCCAAACGTCCTTCGATGTCACAACCCAAGTCCTATTACATACATACAATTGAATGATCAATTTACCTATCATCAACTTAACTCCTACTTACTATGTCCTTACATTTCTTACACTTATACTTTACTTACTTATTTTTCTTTACTTAAGTTTCTATCTTCTTACTTAAGGTTTGCATGCTTACACACATATACATATACATATATGTATGGGTATACATATACATATATATATATACAATTACTATTTAAATTAAAACAATTTTTTTTTTTGTCAGGACCGGACTTGCGACCGACCTTGGCAAGTCCGGTCCATTCCAGCAGGTTTCATCGGAAAATTTTTTGGTCCGACCAGACTTGCATGTCCGGTCGCAAGTCCGGTCGATTCCAGTAACATTCTGCCGGGAAATTTTTCTACTTGACCGGACTTGCAAGTCCGGTCGATCCCAGTAGCATACCGAGGGGAAATTTTTTCTGCTCGACCGGACTTGCAAGTCCGGTCGATTCCAGTAGCATATTGACGGGAAAATTTTCTGCTCGACCGGACTTGCAAGTCCGGTCGCAAGTCCGGTCGGTTCCAGTATTTGCATTTTAATTTCTGTTTTCAGTCCTCTCTTTCACCCCATTACTTCCCATTGTTCCTACACTTAATCCTACATGTTTTAACACCATTTAAACCTCCTAATACACCCTAGTTCATTCCCTAACTCCTTACACAATTTTATACATTCACTCATCTAATTTTCTAAGTTTCAACTCACACTTTCTCTAGTTCTTTCCCTAGTTGTCTTATGCTACAGATTTTAACACTTACTCTCCTCTTCTACATCTCCCTCTTCTAATGTCATTTTTAGCACCTCTAATGCATTACAACTTCATTAACTATCTCTCCCCAATCTTCCCTCTATCTATCTATCTCAAAATCTGTTGCAACATATATCTCTCACCTTAGTCACCTAGTTTAATTCTCTAAGTGTTCTAATCCTAGGCAAATTTTGCCATAGTCTCCCCTATAATTTTATACTCTCACCACATTGTTTTACTCAGATCTATATTGTCTCACCTGTTCCAATAACATCAATATACACAAGCTCCATATACAATCCCAATACTAAAAACACTAGAACACTACAAAATTCCTGCACACAAACACTACTACTCCCCATCTGTTTTGTACAGTTTTACATGTCTTTTAAAGCTTCAAAATACTTGTATTCTCTTACACATTATTACCATTATCACATTACCATTTTAATTACTAAATTCAAACTTATAAAAATCTGTTACACCTACATATACAAGACTACACAAAGGTGAGCATTTCTTACCTTGTTTTTCTTCTAGTTTTTCTTTCTCTTTCTTCCTTCTTCTTCTTCTTCTCTTTCTCTATCGGTTTTGTAATCTCAATCCACTAGCACTACAACCATTCATATACACCATTCAATACCATGAACTAACCCTACCCATTAATCAAGCTCTAATCTAGGTTTTAGGGTTTAGAAAATTTATTACCTTCCAAGAGCACAAGAGCTGTTTGGGATAGCTCAAGAACAAGGTTTCTCACACCACCACAATGCCAAAATCGGCTGGACATACAAAGACCAAACAAGGTTTAGTCTAAATTTTCGTTTTGCCATTTAGGCTAGAAAAAGATGGAGTTTTTGAAGATGTTTTTACCTTAGAAGAACAAGAAGAACAAGAGCCTTCTAATGGTGGTGTTGAAGCTTCAAATGGGGTATACCCTCAAAAATCGAAAATGCTTGTTTTTGGATTTGGAAAGATGAAAATGTAGCTCTTGAGGAGAGGATCACAATGGTGGTGTTTTTATAATTTTTGGAAAGAGTGTGGAGAGAGTTATAAAGGAGAGAAGTGGTATTTTTGTGGGGTTCTCTCAAGCAGCCATGGAAATCGCATGGGGAAGAAGAAAGGAGAAAAGAGAGGGTGTGGGGGTGCTTGTTCACAGTGAGGGAAAAGAGAATAGGGAGGAGAGAGAGTAGAAGTGGGTGAGGGTTACTTTTATGATTTTTTCTTTTGTAAATAGTGAGTGGTGTTGTGAGAGAGAGGGGGGGGGGGGGAGGGCCCATCGGCTAGCATACACACACACACACAATCTTTCACTTTTTATTTTAAAAGTGGACACATAAGTTTCAATTATTTATACTTCTACCCCCCCAACTTCCCGTTTTTGACAGTTTTTACTAATCTCTCGTTTTATTGATTTTTTTATTGGTCCTACAGCTTCACTAATATTATTAATGAATATTTAGTTGACAAAACTGTTTACGAGTCTATTTGACCCGCTTAAAGACACGTTTTTCCCGGTTACCTCGAAAAATGCGCTTTAAGGTTCGGTAATGTTTTTAAAAAACCGTTTTAAAGGTCCCGTTTTCTTCGGGATTTGTTCCCTAATATTATTTACACTTAATTAAGCTTCTAATTACTTATTAGCCTAATTAATCACTATTTTTAATTACGGGGTATTCAATCTACCCCCCTTAAAAACTTTGCCCTCAAAGTTGCTCAAGGTTAATGGCTTATAAACCTACTCATTGCAAACCATTGTCCTAATGTTTCTTGTGCTACAAATGACACTCTATACTTGTGTTACTCATTCCACATTACAAGCACACAATTCGAGTGCAATACACAATTCACAATTCACATACACAATCCATCATTCTCATTCATACCATACCCAATACATCATACATCATTATCATCCACAATACACATTACACCAATACACCATACATTACACATACACATCGTTCATTACACACTACACTACATACACATCCATACTAAATTCATTCGCTACATGTGCCATACAAATGCAATGCTTACACCCGAGCAATGCTAAATAAAGCAAAGGGTTCTACCCCCTTAAAAGGGGTACGACCCGTACCCGTAACTAAATACTAGACTATCTAGTCTATAATAAACTGGGGTATTTAGCCTTCATGGCATCTTCCAACTCCCATGTCGCTTCTTCGACATCATGGGTAGACCATAGGACCTTCACCATTCGTATAGACTTATGGCGAGTGTCTTCTGGTCTTCCTATCAAGGATTCTCACTGGGGTTTCGACATATCTCATGTTTGGCTCAATGGATAGTCTCTCGGGCTCCAACACATGAGAAGGATCAGCCATATACTCTTGAGTTGTGACACATGAAATACATCATGGACACGTCCAAGTCCTCAGGTAATGCTAGCACTGTAGGCTACTGAACAACTCTTTCGGTGATGGTACGGCCCTACAATTTTGGGCTTAGCTTGCTTTCTGCCTTTCTGACCAAATTCTGAAGACCCCTTCATAGGTGAAACTCGCAAGAACACTTGGTCGCCCACGGCGAACTCAAGGTCGCGTCGTCTCACATCCCGCATAGGATTAATCTGTCTAATCTTGGGCTGCCTTCATGTTAGCTCGAATTTGTTGCACTTCGGCTTGCACTTGCTCAAGGGTACTTCGGTCCAATTATGACCGCTTCACTTGACTCATCCCAACACAAGGGTGTACGGCAAGGTCTACCGTATAGAGCTTGGAAAGGCGACATCTTAATCGAGGCGTGATAACTATTATTATACGAGAACTCGATAAGAGGTGAAGCTTGTCTAACCAACTCCCCTGAAAGTCCAAGGCACATGCCCGAAGCATGTCCTCCAGTGTCTGGATGGTCCTTTCTGTCTGACCGTCGGTCTGAGGATGGAAGGCGGTACTCAACTTCAATTCTGTACCCAACGCTTCCCTTGTGGCTCTCCAGTATCTCGAAAGAAACCTGGTGTCGCGGTCAGATACTATGGTCTTAGGGACCCCGTGGTGTCTGATGATCTCCTTATCAAAAAGCTCAGCTAGCTTTACTACCTTCCAGGTGTCCTTCATCGGTATGAATCTGGCAACCTTGGTAAGGCGATCTACTACAACCCAGATCATGTTGAGTCCTCCCCTAGCAGGTGGGAGTCCTACAACAAAATCCATGGAGATATCATGAAATTTCCACTCCGGAATTGGCATTGATTGTACCATTCCGCCCGGTCTACGGTGTTCAAATTTTACCTTTTGGCATGTTAAGCATCTCAATACAAATTCTGTCACATCTGACTTCATTCCAGACCACCAGAAGTACCTCTTCATGTCTTTGTACATCTTGGAGGCTCCCGGATGGACTGATAATGTAGAACTATGCGACTCTCGCAGGATGCGATCCCTTAGCTCAGCATTGCTTCGGGGGACGCATAGCCTGCCATTCAACCGAATCAAACCGTCTTCATGTAGCTTAAAATCATACTTTTTCTTCTCAAATGTACCATTCTCGATCTTGTGTCTGATTTCGGTTAGGTAAGGGTCGCTCAACTGAGCGTCTCGCACCTCGTCAACCAAGCTAGAAGAAGCGAGTAGCGAATGGAGCGAGTGTGCTCGACGGCTCAGGGCGTCGGCTACAATGTTTGCCTTCCCTTCCTTATACTGCAGGTTGATGTCGTAGTCTGAGAGAAACTCCATCCACCTTCTCTGTCTCAAGTTGAGTTCTTTCTGAGTGAATACATACTGTAAGCTCTTATGATCGGAGTAGATGGTGATGCTTACCCCATAGAGATAGTGTCGCCATATCTTCAAGGCGAAGACAATGGCTCCTAGCTCTAAGTCGTGAGTCGGGTAATTCTCCTCATGTTTCTTCAGCTGGCGGGAGGCATAAGCAACAACCTTGCCATGCTGCATGAGTACGCATCCCATTCCTTTGCCTGATGCATCACAGTACACCTCAAATCCCTCTGTGCCCTCTGGAAGAGTAAGGATGGGCGCTGAGGTCAATGAGTCTTTCAATTTCTGAAATGATAGCTCGCACTCGTCTGTCCATACAAACGGTGCATCTTTCTTCATCAATGTAGTCATGGGCTTGGCGACTTTCGAGAAGTCCCTTACAAATCTCCGGTAGTAACCGGCTAGACCAAGAAAGCTCCTAATGTCGGTAACAGTCTTGGGTCTAGGCCATGATCGTACAGCTTCTACCTTAGAAGGGTCAACTGAGATACCTGCGCTCGAGATGACATGTCCAAGGAATGATACCTGATCAAGCCAAAACTCGCATTTGGAGAACTTCGCGTAAAGCTGGTTCTCGCGCAGTGTCTCAAGCACTTTCCTCAAGTGAATTTCATGTTCCTCCGGTGACTTAGAATATACAAGGATGTCGTCGATGAAGACCACAACCGAAGTGTCCAACTGCTCACTGAATAAACGATTCATGAGGTCCATGAATTTTGCCGGTGCATTTGACAAACCGAATGGCATCACTGTGAATTCGTAGTGGCCATATCTGTACGGAATGCCGTTTTCTCAATGTCTTGTTCCTTGATTGCAATCTGATGATACCCTGAACGGAGGTCGATCTTGGAGAAGACTGAGGCTCCTTTCAACTGGTCGAATAGATCATCAATACGTGGTAGTGGGTATTTATTTTTGACTGTGACCGCATTCAGCTCGCGGTAGTCAATGCATAGTCGGAGGCTACCGTCCTTCTTCTTCACGAAGAGAACCGGTGCTCCCCAGGGTGATACGCTCGGGCGTATAAACCCTTTATCTAGAAGATCTCTCAACTGCTATTTCAATTCGGTCATCTCTGCTGGTGCCATGCGGTACGGTGCCCTAGCAATGGGACCGGTACCTGGCAATAGATCAATTTCGAATTCCACTGCTCTCGGTGGTGGCATGCCGGGTAGCTCCTTAGGGAATACATCGGGATACTCGGATACAATGGGTACTTCATCACTGAACTCTGGATCTCGCTCCAGGTCTTGTACATAACAGAGATACACTTCTTGGCCCTTTCTGAGCTCCCGGTACATGGCCATGGCAGATATGAGTGTGGTCGAAGGCTCTCTCGGTCTCTGGCGGTAAGATACGGTAACCCCAGAAGGACTCTTGAGCAGCAAACGATGCTCGGCGCAGAGGATTCTACCCTTGTGCCGCTCCAACCAATTCATCCAATGATTACGTCGAATCCCAATCCATTGAATTCGATGAAGGAAAGGGGAAACGATTCGCCTTTGATTTGGATTGTGGCTGATTGATAATATTTGGTGCACTTTACTCGCTCCTTCGATGGGAGAGTAACCATGAAGTTCGGTAGCTCATCCGCATCTAGCTTCAACCTCTTCACAAAGGGGTGATACGAAAGTGTGAGAGGCGCCGGAGTCGAATAATACATTGGCATCAATGCCATTTACTGGGAAGGTTCCCGTTAGAATGGTGCCGCTTCTGCCGGCTTGTGCTTCGGTGAGGATGCTCAGGTTACCTTCGGTACCGAGTCCACAACCTATTGGATTCACAATTGGATAAGTATTGATGGTGGACACAAGTGGAATTAAATCAACACTGCTCTTTATTGATAACCACCATCATACATGCCGTGTCTCTAATACACGTTACTAATAGATTACATGATACTAGGATTTAATACTTTCTAAAGGTAAGGTTCAGGCGTCCTGGTTTCATGTGTGTGGCATTGATTATTGCCGGCGGTGCCGTATTCAACTTGATTTTGTTGATCCCGTGATACAGCATCCTAGAGTTTCCACCCATGATTAGGACATCTCCTGATCTCAATACCAGTTTCTGTGCGAGGTCCACACGCTTCTGCTCGCTATACAGGAATACGGCGTCATCACCAATGGACCAAGACACTACGGGCACTCCTTGTTCAAGAGATTCCGCTGTCTCGTCCTTGTCTTGGTGTAACCCAAGTCGTCCTTCTTTTTCATAGAAGTTGACGATACAAAGGTCCGCTTCAAATGCGGGGATTGGTTCAGATTCACATTGTTGTGCAAGTTCAACTGCTTGAGTGATGAGGGTCTGAAATTCTGGGGGTATTGTCGGTGGCGTCGCTCCGTCTTGTGTTCGTGTCTCCTGGTATGTCTTGGTATAAGGATTCCAGTCCTTTCCCAAGCACATCATCTTCAGCTTCATCTTCGCTCCACCGGGGAATTCGGGTGTGTAAAATCCACCTTGACCCGTTCCTAGCTCGTTGCATCGTCGGATGATTGAGATTTGCGCTTCGGGTGTCAGGTATCCCCTTAATAAGATCATACCTGGGCGGATGACCTGACACTGTTTGTTGGTGTAGTCGTTGTTGGTGATGTCGATCTCTTCTTGATTCAAGGTTACCGGTATTGGGTAACAGATACTAAAGTTTCCTATGGTTACAATTTCATCTACGGTGAGTACTAGTTTCAACTACTCCATTTCATGCTTAATATACACTTCATTTATTCACTCATGCATTCACTCATACAGTTACTCTACTACTAGGCATGCTATTTCAAGGATTAAAGGTTTAGGTGATTACCTTGGCCGGATTTCGAACCGGGCCCATCGCGGTCAATCACATGGAGAACAGGCTGCCTCTGAGGTGCACCCCTCTGAGGGCCCCGGGATCCCTGTCCCTGAGGTGCCTGCTGGGCCGGTGCATCGCCAGATGCCACCTCCTTGCCCTCTCTCTGCTTGTAGTTCTGGAAGGTACCCTTCGGCTTTCCACTCTCTGGGCACTTGTTAGCTGTGTCTCCCAGCTTCTGGCAGTTATAGCATTTGATCTCCCTCCCGTAGCAGTCCTTACCAGGATGGTCCTGGTTACACTTTCTGCACACATAGGTGCGGCCGTCGGAGAAGGTTTTGGCGGCTCCGGAGCTAGAACCTGAGGTTAGAGGGTCAGCACATGTGTGCGTGAGTATACTAGAAATGATGCTTATACGATACTTATGCGAATACGAATTGGAAATAGAATTTACCCTTAGGAGGGTGTGATCTCAGTGGCTTAGCTGCCACCGGTGCAGAATAACCAAGCTGAAGGATCTCAGCTGGTTTGCCCTGCTCAGCATGGGCACTGCTCTCACTTGGGGACTTCTTCTGAGAAAGAAGTTCCCTTTCTTCTTCTTCCAGCTTTTACCCTGGTTCTGCTCTCTCGCCATTGGTATTCTTGTTATTGGCCTTGCGCTTCAGCGCGGTTTCTTCATCCCTCAATTGGCAAGTGATCTCAACGCGGGAAGCCGCGTGATAACACTCCTGAAATTTCAGGTATTAGCCGGGATTCTCATTTAAGGAAAGGATAAGGAAAAGATTCAAAGAATTCAAGGAATTTAAGGAATTGCAATGATACGAAGGGTTAACCGTTATTTACCTGAAGGGAGGTAAACCTGGTATAGCCCATACCGTACCGCAAGCGATGGCTCAGACCGCCATAGAAGCGATCGACCAACACCTGGCCGGTGTATCCTAGATCAGGGAGGAGACGGAGAATGGAGGTGAAGGTGCGGTAGTACTCATCCACAGACATCTTGTCTGTCATCTTTAAGGCGTCCAGCTCTAGCCTTTTCTTGGTTTTCACATGTTCGGGGTAGTATTTTGAACGGAGGAGTGATGCGAAGGACTCCCAGTCGAAGGTGGGGTCGCTGACATACTCGTGCTTGACTAGTTTCCACCAGTCCATAGCGGCATCCTTGAGGTAGTAAGCAGCTACTCTCACTCGAACTCCAGCAGGAGCTTCGAGGGTCAAAGCAGTCTCCATTTCGGAGATGTAGGCTTCTAGCTTTGCAGGATCGCTCTCGCCCTCTAAAGCAGGGAGGAGGAGATCTGCGATAGCTTTTACCCAGTTACTTCTCTGGGTGGCGGGGGAGGATTGGCCCCGTTTGAGTTTGTTGGGTTTGTTGGGATTGTTGTACAGCTTGTATTACTTGAGGTAGCATCTGCGCTACCGTGGCGGCGACGATCTCAGCTATCGTCTGCGCGCCGGTTCCATCTGAGGCTTCGCCTCTAGGTCGGCCTCGGCCTCGTCCTGACATCTGAATGTTTAACAGTTACATTGGGCTTTGCAAGATATGACTCAAAGGTCTTGGAATTTAAGCAGGTATCGTTCATAAGAACGTTAAGGGTATCCGTTATTAATAACGGTAGTTCCTAGTTAGGTTTCTAGGTATCCGTCTTAAGACGGTTGAAATCCTAACTCGGTAATTCCCTATGCTCGGTACTATGGACATCAGAGCGTAACTACGCTCTGATACCACTTTTTGTAACACCCCAACCGCTAATCCTATGCTTACCGTCTAATCGTCCTATTAATCCTACGAGTTCGCAGCGGAATTATTACATACTTACTACGCGGCGGGTGAAACAATGCCGCTAACCGCCTATACGGCTAGCTAGGCTACTAATACTTTACAGTAACGGTCTGATGAACATAACGTACCGAGCTACTAATATAATGCATACTGAATACAAAAATAACCTACTTACATCCTGGATCACCGAGTATTTAAAGTATTACGTTACATCCTTTACCACACTTCCCAAAAGAATGAGTTTCTGCCTATTACTCATTTATACCAATCCCATTCTATCAAAATCCAAAAAGGTGTACCCCATGGTACACCGGCTATTCAAAACTACTACAGCCATGTACTACTCAGTACACCAATCATAATCCAGTGTTTACATTCCAAAAAGAAGATAAAAGAAATGAAACTAAGTCTTCACATCTTCATCCCTCGCGATTACCTGCGTGTAGTAAAAATGGTGCCCCAAGGGGCTCAGCAAACGCTGCATATAGACTCCGCATATACCGCGTGCTAGCTAGGGCACGCCGACTACTTGACGTCCACTAAACATGCAGTTCATTTATTCATACATACATGCTTTTCATTCAACACACATGCTATACAATTCATTACACAATTAAAGGCACCAATCATAGCATACATCTCACTTACCTTCATAAGGTTAGCCAAATTATGCATCCGGGTTAATCGGAATGCTTTACTCTTTTACTCATTTCTTACTTTCTCTTACTTACACTTACTTACTTCCGTTTACTTTACTTACTCATTCTTACTTACTTACTTATACTCAAGTTAAGTCGTCGGGACCTCCGGCCCTGGGGACTACACTGTCCCACCTCCGGGATTTACTTGACTCACCAATCCGGGATGCTACCCACTTAAGGGATTTGGGCCGCGGACCAGTTTAAGAGTCAGGAATTGGAGCCAACCTCTCGTGACTCCGCATCCTCACGCGTGGCCGAAACTATATCGGACTTCTACTCATTCCAATTTAATTACCATTTTAAGTTAGGATGGTTAGTTTGTTGGGAATAAGTTAGAAGTCCAAACACAATAATAAACGGTCACCATACAATACATCATACATACACACATTCATATTCATCCAAACATTTCATGAATTATACAAACTAAGATTTAAGAAAATATTCACAACATACAACACTACATATTCACAAGTATGCATATTAACTCCGATTCGTGCATTTATCTTATTTGGTGGTCAATTAGCACACAACACACAAATCAGAGTAACCAAGATAGCATACGGGGCATGAGGAATCCATACCGTTCACCGTTGTACGTGATTCCAAACGTCCTTCGATGTCACAACCCAAGTCCTATTACATACATACAATTGAATGATCAATTTACCTATCATCAACTTAACTCCTACTTACTATGTCCTTACTTTCTTACACTTATACTTTACTTACTTATTTTTCCTTTACTTAAGTTTCTATCTTCTTACTTAAGGTTTGCATGCTTACACACATATACATATACATATATGTATGGGTATACATATACATATATATATACAATTACTATTTAAATTAAAACAATTTTTTTTTTTGTCAGGACCGGACTTGCGACCGACCTTGGCAAGTCCGGTCCATTCCAGTAGGTTTCATCGGGAAAATTTTTGGTCCGACCGACTTGCATGTCCGGTCGCAAGTCCGGTCGATTCCAGTAACATTCTGCCGGGAAATTTTTCTGCTTGACCGGACTTGCAAGTCCGGTCGATCCCAGTAGCATACCGAGGGGAATTTTTCTGCTCGACCGGACTTGCAAGTCCGGTCGAAGCCCGGTCGTTCAGTAGCATATTGACGGGAAAATTTCTGCTCGATCGACCGGACTTGCAAGTCCGGTCGCAAGTCCGGTCGGTTCCAGTATTTGCATTTTAATTTCTGTTTTCAGTCCTCTCTTTCACCATTACTTCCCCATTGTTCCTACACTACACTTAATCCTACATGTTTTAACACCATTTAAACCTCCTAATACACCCTAGTTCATTCCCTAACTCCTTACACAATTTTATACTCATTCACTCATCTAATTTTCTAAGTTTCAACTCACACTTTCTCTAGTTGTTTCCCTAGTTGTCTTATGCTACAGATTTTAACACTTACTATCCTCTTCTACATCTCCCTCTTCTAATGTCATTTTTAGCACCTCTAATGCATTACAACTTCATTAACTATCTCTCCCAATCTTCCCTCTATCTATCTATCTCAAAATCTGTTGCAACATATATCTCTCACCTTAGTCACCTAGTTTAATTCTCTAAGTGTTCTAATCCTAGGCAATTTTGCCATAGTTCTCCCCTATAATTTTATACTCTCACCACATTGTTTTACTCACATCTATATTGTCTCACCTGTTTCCAATAACATCAATATACACAAGCTCCCATATACAATCCCAATACTAAAACAACACTAGAACACTACAAAATTCCTGCACACAAACACTACTCCCCAATCTGTTTTGTAACAGTTTTACATGTCTTTTAAAGCTTCAAATACTTGTATTCTCTTACACATTATACCATTATCACATTACCATTTTCATTACTAAATTCAAACTTATAAAAATCTGTTACACCTACATATACAAGACTACACAAAGGTGAGCATTTCTTACCTTGTTTTCTTCTAGTTTTTCTTCTCTCTTCTTTCTTCTTCTTCCTTCTTTCTCTATCGGTTTTGTAATCTCAATCCACTAGCACTACAACCATTCATATACACCATTCAATACCATGAACTAACCCTAACCATTAATCAAGCTCTAATCTAGGTTTTAGGGTTTAGAAAATTTATTACCTTCCAAGAGCACAAGAGCTGTTTGGGATAGCTCAAGAACAAGGTTTCTCACACCACCACAATGCCAAAATCGGCTGGACATACAAGAGACCAAACAAGGTTTAGTCTAAATTTTCGTTTTGCCATTTAGGCTAGAAAAAGATGGAGTTTTTGAAGATGTTTTTACCTTAGAAGAACAAGAAGAACAAGAGCCTTCTAATGGTGGTGTTGAAGCTTCAAATGGGGTATACCCTCAAAATCGAAAATGCTTGTTTTTGGATTTTGGAAAGATGAAAATGTAGCTCTTGAGGAGAGGATCACAATGGTGGTGTTTTTATAATTTTTGGAAGAGTGTGGAGAGAGTTACAAAGGAGAGAAGTGGTATTTTGTGGGGGTTCTCTCAAGCAGCCATGGAAATCGCATGGGGAAGAAGAAAGGAGAAAAGAGAGGGTGTGGGGTGCTTGTTCACGTGAGGGAAAAGAGAATAGGGAGGAGAGAGAGTAGGAAGTGAGGTGAGGGTTACTTTATGATTTTTGTCTTTTGTAAATAGTGAGTGAGTGTGTGAGAGAGAGGGGGGGGGGGGGGGAAGAGCCCATCGGCTAGCATACACACACACACACACACACAATCTTCACTTTTTATTTTAAAAGTGGACACATAAGTTTCAATTATTTATACTTCCCCCAAACTTCCCGTTTTTGACAGTTTTTACTAATCTCTCGTTTTATTGATTTTTTTATTGGTCCTACAGCTTCACTAATATTTATTAATGAATATTTAGTTGACCAAAACTGTTACGAGTCTATTTGACCCGCTTAAGACACGTTTTCCCGGTTACCTCGAAAAACGCGCTTTAAGGTTCGGTAATGTTTTTAACCGTTTTAAAGGTCCGTTTTCTTCGGGATTTGTTCCCTAATAATTATTTACACTTATTAAGCTTCTAAATTACTTATTATCCTAATTAATCACTATTTTTAATTACGGGGTATTTCAAATTGATTACATGAAGAACAAAACTCAATATTCACAGGGATCAACAGAGAGTAAAGAAGGTGGTCAGAAATCATGTTTCTGCAGCATGTTTATAGCAACTACTGTGATCTGCATTCTTTATTTCTTCTTATCTCTGTTGATGGCACTCAGCTTGAAAGCGGTATCAATACTCACTCAATCAATCCTTTATTTTATCATTACTTGACTGATCAACTTATTTGTTTGGTTTTTTGTGTTTGTCTATCTGATTTATTGCTTCCTTTGTGTAAATTAAGCACATGGGTCTAATTTATGTTTTGAAATTTACACAATTGGGTTGCAAAAATCGTCTGGGTTATAGCCACAATGATTCCTGATAGCATTCCAAATAGGATTTGGGAAACGTTCCCAGCAAAGATTGCAGAAGTACCTCAGGAAAGTTATAATATCAAAATCTATCTGCACACACACATATATATACTATCAGCTCCAGAGAGGAACAAACTTATATTATCAAAATCTATCTGCATCTCTACAATTTTTAAACTGGAGAAAATGAGATCAACTCCACCAACAGAACCAATTAGGAATAATGACAAGAATAAGCAACAGACACGCGGTATGCATCCCATACCCAACAAGAACCACCGACAGATTTCAGATGTGTACAAAAACAAGACTACGATGTGTTAAGAGTAATATACTATACCGGTAATTAGCCCAAAAAAACGTAATTAAGACCTCTGCGGCAGTTATACACAAAGTTTCTAATATACCGGTAATATACTGGGTAGAAATTCATCACCCATCTTCAATATGAAGTGGAATCCTAATTTCAGTACTTTCCCCAAATTTAACAAGAGTAGATAGATATGAAGGTTAGAGTTAGCAACAAACCGAGGTACTAGACGAATGGAGTTGGATGTCCGAGATAGAAGAAGAAGAATGTGTATTTTTGAGAAAAAATTTCCGAATTACGTGAGTGAAGAGAACGGATCGAACTATGTCTACTATAAATATAATACAACCGGGGCGACCATATATCTTGCCTCCATAGATAATTCATGAGAGGACAACCGAGGCGACTAACGAGCTTGCCTCTATAAAATGACCAACCGAAGCGACTAAAACATGCAACGAAGGCGACCTACGTATGTGCCTCTATATATGATTCTAGATAATGCACAAACGAGGCGACCGTAGTTCCTTGCCTCCATAAGTTCATCAACCGAGGCGACCTGGTGGTTGCCTCCAAATATGTATATAACAACCGAGGCGATTCGATTAGGTTGCCTCTCTTGATGATTCTAGAGAAAACACAAGGGAGGCGACCGTAGTTCCCTGCCTCCGTAAGTACATCAACCGAGGAGACCTGGTGTTGCCTGCCTCCAAATATAACAACGAGGCGACCTGAGGTTGCCTCTATGGATTCTAGAGAGAGCACGGGCCTCTATGCTAGACACAAGGACGCTTCTTGCCTCTGTAAATTCATCTACCGAGACGACCAAATGGTTGCCTCTAAAAATAGACATAGCAAATGAGGCAACCTAACTGTTGACGGTCTGAAGAATATAGAAAGGAATGACCTTAGTTAGTCGTCTTCATAGATCTCACCAAGGCAACTGTTGATCTCGCCTCCTCTGTTTTATTTGGGAGGCAAGTTTTTAGTTGCCTCGATAGATCTTACCAAACATGCCCTATTCACATATATTGTTGTAGTGATAGCCAAAATTACCTCTAATATTTACTAAAATTTTAAAAATGTGGGTAAGAAAAATTAAATCCAATCAAGTATCATGGATATGACAAATATTTTAAGTAAAGTATACCAGTACAAATTTGTTTCAAACGTATTTTTATCTCTCGGATTTCTTGGTGACATCATACTATATAAATTAGTGAAAAATATAAAAAATATTTTAAAAAGAGAAACTTACAAAATATTACCATATTTTCTTTTAGTAAAAATACAACAACAAAAAATTCAAAATAGTATAATCTACTCACACTCAGACAACAAATTTACTAGCTGACAATTTTTTCCCAAACATCAGACATGAATCTTCTCAATTTTAAGCACGAGGATCAAGATCAGCTCCAGCAGCCCCAAACCAACCCAATATCTCCACAAACCTACATAGGTCCAGAATAGAAGACAGCTACAATTTCGTTTATAAAGAGTTCTTTCTTTCGAGATGCGTGCCTTGTTCACCCTCTTCTCTGCTCCCGGATACAAACAAAAAAGAATAGCAACAAATAGTTATGACACAACTCAACCCATATACTCTCTTCTCTCCCTATTGTTCCTATTTATTTTGTTGGACTTTAACATTTATTTTTTTAAAAATTTAATTTATAAATAATTTTTTACACCATAAAATATATATAAATTTTATTTTATGAAATTATTATACGAATCTAATAAAGTAAATGTCAATTTTAGGACCTGAGTGAGTATCAAATTGCTGTTTCACTTCACCAGCCTTCCCTCTCACCGTCCGGATCTCTTCGCTTGCCCTTTTATTTCCTCGGGGCTAGCTGGTTACCCACTTCTCATTATACTGTGGCGCGCTCTTTTGCCATTTCAGAAATTTCCGCTCTTTTTATTTCCTCTTCGTGGGTTTTGGCTGAGTTGGTGAGATTCTGACGGCAGACCGAAGAGAGAGGTGCGCCATGGCAAATGGGTATGGAGAAGAGAGCGGTAGCGGGGAGGAGGAGAAACCGTAACAACAGAGATGATATTTAGCGAGGAGGAGGTTGGGGAAGTGGCTGGACTCAAGTGGGGTAAAGATTACTTGGAAGTGATGTTGTGTGTACTAGTCATAGGTATGGCGACGCTGTTGGTAGGCTTAGGTTTTCTCCAATGGTGATCTTCAAATCTCATGCGACTGCACCCCTGGTTGCGACGAAGGTCGGTCGGTCTGAATTACCTACAGCCTACTCTTCCTTCCTTCTTTGTCTTTTAAAAATATTTCCACATTACATGTGGGTTGGGTTGGTTTGTTTTCGGTTATCCATCCACATTGAACCTGATTGTGAAAGTGTTGCCTTTCGTATTTCTCTTTGTTTGCAGTAGTAGTAGCGTGGTCTAGCTTGCTTCTGTGCTAAACGGAATAGCTCAGGTGTATGCACATAAAAGTTTCCCCGATCATACACACTCTCCACCCGATCTCTTAGGCCTCAGACTCGCACTTTTCAACCAACACTAATAAATGCCCTTCCATTCTCGACCCTTTCTGTCTCGTCTAGTTTGGAGTACATGGGACTTTGCCATTATTAATTCCCCTAATATCTGTGCTGTCAGCACGTTGTACTGTACGATGTGTTGTTGCATTTTCACTGGTCGGCCATGTTGAAGCTTGGCTTCTGAGTTGTTTAGGCTTTAATGTATCAAGGTCTGGTTCTTTGTCCCATCTGCATGGTTTTCCCTTCCGGGTCTCAGGCTATTTGAGTCAGGAAGAGTTTTCCATTTTGTTAATAATGCGAGGCAAAGACCTTCTACTAGACAATTCCTTTGTTGTTCTACGTCCATTTATAGGATCTGTTTGGCTGTACGCTCCTCTAGGTATATTTTTTCTACACTAAGGGATATATAACGTGGTGACTTAAACAGCTTTATTGGCCTATCTAATGTAGTACTGACTCCCGATAATACCTAGGCATATGTATCTCATTCCGTGAAGAAGGTATCTGTTGCTGGTAGAAGTTCTAGGACGAGCTTTGTACTCTGCTTTAACTTGTGTGTACTACTTACTTGGAAGTCACCCTATATCTTCAACCTATGGAATAGGAAGTCATATGATCTACCCTGTAACTAGGGCGTGGAGCTGAAATCACTGTGGGTGCATTATGCATTTTAGGCGGTTAGATTCTTTCTTATTCGCAGAAATTCCTGACATGTGACTGAGTGCGCGCTCTTTATTCTTTTGAGGTCGGTCTGATGTGGGTTTTACTGGTTTATCCACAGTTCTTATCTCTGTGTCTTAATTGAATATCGATCTCAGGATAGCCATTATTTCCGCCACTCTCCTCTTGTGCTTAGCCTTTGTTTTTAATTTCTGTTTGATTATCAGACAAGCTATCCCCGGCCGCGTTCGAGAAGCACTCAGGTAGGGAATCTGCTCGGAAATGGAAGAACAACATCTGGGTCATAATCAATGGTGAAAAAGTCCCATTGTTCAAGACGACACTGCTCAAATACTACCACAAGGCATCCAATGGTTTGAGCAGGCACAGCAATCGGGCTTTCCACCGTGATGAGTTTGTCCAGTGCGCTGCATGCGGGAAGGACAGAAGATTTCGTCTCCGGACTAAAGAGGAATGCCGTGTCCATCATGATGCTATACTCGACCCTGATTGGAAGTGTTCTGATCATCCTTATGACAGGTAAATGTGTTTGCTTCTTCTTCTCCTTCAGCATAATTTAGTTGATCACCAAAATAAGATTTTGCCCAGCAGAAGAAATGCTCCCAAATTGATGTGAATATTTATGTATGAATCTGTGCTCGAGATAACTATATGTAAGGGGATTCTTACTAGTTACTACTGAATTTCAAGCGTTGTTACTTGTTACTGAAAAAAGTTCTGACCATACGAGTTTAACATTGTCATCTTCAGAGTCTGAGGGGATATTTTTGCAAACTAATCTTAAAGAGGGTAGTTGGAGTTTCTTCTCCATTTCAGCTAGTATACAACTATTTCTGACATTTTAAATTCAAGACTATTTTTTTGTAGTTTTTGTTTTATTAAGCTAGTTGAAATAGTTTCAATTATCTCATTACTTTTTATAGTTATATTTATTATAAAAACAATCAAATCAAACTCATATCCTTTTAAAATTTACTACAGATTAGCTAGTTTCACCCTCGGCTAGAAATGTTAATTTTTAACAAGAATAGAATCTTGGTGTAGGCGAGCGTGGATCCAAAAAGATGTGACCTCTGGAAATCCGTGGGGATTCCGATGTCCTTTTTAAGCGTACAAAAGTGTATACAGATCCGTGCTCTGAAGATTGATAAGTGGTGGGGGTGGGTGTTGTGGTTCCTAACTGTGCTGATGTCATAACCACAAAGATATGAAGTTTATAATTGTTAATTTTAAAGGCGTATAATGTTAAAATTGATCGAATTAAAAATTTATATCTTATAGATCTGAAGTTTAATTTTAGATCATTAAATTCATTTAAAAATCTAATGATCCTAAATCAAGCTGTCTACTTTATATTTTGTGGATAATAGTAGTTCAGAGACAGCCACTAAGGTCTCTAAAAAAGAAATATTATAAAAATATGTTTATTTGATCACTTCTTCAACATATCAGTTACCAATCATCTTTTTCGGGTCTATATATATGGGACTCAAAGCGTTTGATTTGCATCTCGATTTAGGTGTGATTGAAAGGTTCATTTGTTTCTCTTCCGCCGTCTGGAGTACTGTCTCTACGGCCAACCAATTTTTTACTATAGCCTAGCAGCCTCGGTATGCGGGCAAAAACAGTGATTGATTAGAATGGTGTCTCAGTGCCTAACTTTTTCCCTCTTCTTTTTCTTGTTTGCTGGAAAAAAAAAAAAAAATGCAGATGCACTTGTTTAGCACTATGCCTTCAAGACTTGACTACTAGCTAGGATGTATTTTCTGTGCAGCAAATTGTGGAAGAGTTGAGTTGAGTTCATTATTCTGATTAAAAAAAGAGTTCGTTATTGTACTCCTAGTCATTGATGATAAGTTCATCAAACGCATTTGCTTGCTGCTTGTTACTGCCTTTATCTTTGCTCATGGTATCTGAAATTTTCAACAGTCATGTATCTACTTTTCTGAAGGAATACTTTAGAAACAGTGCTTGTCCATTAAATGCTTATCCATGTATAGAAGTGCCATGCGCCATTATAGTCCTAAACTGGTGTTGTATCTCTGATCAGTATGTCTTGTGAAGAAGATGAAGAGAGAGCGAGCCGGAGAGGGTACAGAGGATGCTCGCGTTCACCTACCTGCAAAGGATGCACTCGTGTGTTTGCTTTGGTTGCAAGTTCTGCAGATTCTCTGATTGTGATTGCCAAGCTTGTGTTGACTTCACCAGAAACACTCAAAATTTGATCTCACTAGTGACTGACTTCACCGTTGCTTAATATCGTTATCATGATGCTGTACTTGCATTTTCAGTGACTTTTTTTGTATTGTGACCTCTATTTATATGACTCATAAGTTTGTTTTAACTTACTAAGGGGTGTGTTTGTTTTAAGCGGGACAAAAGAATGGATTAGAAAAGGGAATATCAAGGAATAAAAAGTAATTCCTTTTGATTTTTCGGGTTATTTTTTTGAGTTGTAAAAATGAAATAAATAACCGGTCAACAGTTAATGGTCTATAACTGTCAACTGCTAGTCATTGGTCATTAATTACCATTCAGCATTCATGGTAATTAGTCATTGGTCAATGGTCATATGTTACAAGTCAAAGATCTTATTCCCTAGCAGGAGGTGGGTGGGGAATCAAAATAAAAGGTTTTGAGGTAATCTATTTTTTTCCTATTCTAAAAATCGGAAAAAACTGACTAAGGGTTCGTTTGACATAGACAATTGAAATTTTAATCTCTTCTTAAAAGAATACATGACAAGTGTCAAATAATGATTGGACTTTTTTCTAAGTATGGTTTACAAAAAGCTAACATGGCTAACCCACATTGGTTAAACCTTACCAACATATATAGAAAAAACACCAATGTCCTGTGTTTGTAAAGTTTATCGTGGATATCAAAAACTCTATAACAAACAGAAAAGATAATCATTCTGATTCGTCTTCCTGATTACCCAAAACAAACGCCCCTAAATGTTTTGAATTGAAATTTAAGAAGTGGCCAAGTTAAGTGAGGGGCATAGTGCCCCTTAACAATTTTTTATTTGAAAAATTATTTAATAGTTTAGAGTTCAAAATTTTTGTATATATTTAGTTTTTTTGAAAGAAAAGAAAGCTATATATAGTTACTAAATTGTTTATATATCTTATACTCACTCATGACAACTTCGTTTTGTAACTGTTACCGTATTATATGTTTTATTTTATTGTATTTTTTACAATATAATGTACTTTGTAGTTAATTAACATGTGAAACTGTGTTTGATCAAATTAGTTATTTGAACTTTTAGGGGTACTGATGATGACAAATGCAGATCGTTTGATCTATATATCATAGTCGACACACTCGAAACAATCCAGACATTCATCTTTAATGTGAAAACAACTCAACAGGTTACCTAGCAGCTTTAAGTCATTCTGAGTGATTGATGAAAACCGAGTTAATCAAGAAAACATGAAATAAAAAAAAGTAAATGTGTAGTAGTAGCTACTTTATAACTCTTTGGAGTGTGGTCTTGTTTGAGAGTTTATCAATCCTCTAATGAAGATTATGTGAGTATTGAAGAATAAAAGAGTAAGATAAGACAAGAATTTATGTGGTTTAATTGTAAGACTTAGTTGACATATATGCAAAAGAAGTTTAACTAGAAAATTATATTTTTAAAATACAAGTTTTTTGATGTAAAAAGTGTAATGTTACTAAAATATTTCTACCATTTATAGTCATACAGTGACAGTTGATGTTGTGTTATGGGGGTGAACCCGCAACCTACTCCCGTGTAATTATGCCAGGTGAAGGTTTGACAATTGACTGAGCACACAACTCTTTTATCTTGAGAAGTGTAACCTTTTTGTTAGGAGACCACCTGACACATTAAGGACATTTAGTCAGAGTCGGGAAGCTTTAACTTGCCAATATAGATCAGCTGCTGGGGTGTTATATCCAAAATTTTGACCCCGGGAAGAGTCTCTGAAGGCACGAGGGATGTAAAGGGTAGTTTGGTTAAAGGACGTGGATTCCCGGTTCGATCAGCACCTTTCGAGGCATAGACAATAGCATGGTCATCACGAGGGGCATTATCGTAATTTCCAGGGCTCCTAAGCTATCTCGTAAGCTTTCTCTTTCATCCAAAAACAACTTAAATCAACTTATAATGCTTTGAAATTTTAACACATGATAAAGGATGACATTTAGAGCATAGTGGTTTTGGAATTTGGATTTTTTTGAATAATCAATAATTTTCTAGTAATTTCTAAACGAATTTGACAAGAAATTGAATTTAAAAATATTTCGTTATCCCAAAATTCTAATTTATCTTTAGAAAATAAATCAAAACTATCTTCCTCTACGTGTGGTTAAATTTTCAGTCAGATTCCTTCGGGAAGTCACTTAACCAAATCCCGGTAAACTTTAGACTTTTATCGAAGTAACTCTATCTTTAGTGTTGTCTATATAAGGAACCTTATCTCTTGGACAAATTAGAAGCCCAAGAACCCTAAAGCACCAGAGCACTCAGCCATCCTATCTTTCCTTTTAAACTCCCGAGCCTTGATTAAACACCAAAATCGCATTATAATCATCACCAAATCAAGTTTTTCAACTCCCATCACCACAATAATCATCCAACCTCCATCAAAACACCTCCAAAACGTGAAGAACACATCAACTTACAAGGGTCAGAAACCGAGTTCGAGCTCAATCCGGGACCGACTCTGACGAAGCATCAAAAGATTCCCGACGTGAAGAATCTTCTTGAATCCGAAGATAAAACAAGTTAGTATCCCGATTTTCTAACTCCATTCAACTTTACTAGCCCTCTGTTATAATTTGGGATCATACCGATTACCGATCTTTTTCGGCTCTCGAATAGTATTTGTTTTCGTTTTCGCCCTATTAATTTGCTAAGTTTCATGTCAAATTTGACTTCATATTGAATTCTTTCAATCACTAACGTATTTAGAATCTTTCAGGCAACACTTCCATAAATTTTGAGCCGAAAACACTATCGGTAACCACATGAACGCCGCCGTCCGAGGGCGGTCCGCACCCATGAACGTCATGTCTAGGGTCCCGGACGCCCTGTCCGTAAGCCGAGATGCTCTCGGACAGTGACGAGATTTTTTTTCCAAATTTCTAGTGTTTTTTAATACATGTCCAGTCCCACGGACGCCCTGTCCGTGGCCCAAGGCTTTTCAAAATCTCGTTTTCTCATAATTTTGACTTTTCTGTACAATTAGGTTAGCTAGGGTCCGTGCATGGGTTCGGACATTAGGTCCGTGACCACGAACAGAACTAAAATTTGACCAAATTTGGCTTTTGAAACCCCAAAGGTTTAGAAATAAGTTTATAATTTAATTGTCAAAAAAACTAAAAAAAAAAATAAAATTGTGTTTACTTTAGTTAAACCGACTTCGTAATAGGCCGTAAACTACATAAGTAGAGGAAAACTACTTAGAAGGGTAGTGAAAGTAATTTGAACCTGGAAAAGTTGAATACCAAGCCCCCGAACCCGAACTCTGCCTTTCCTAATTTACCATTGGTTAAAATTATGTGGTGACTTATAATAAGTTCCAGTGAGCTAGCTTAGGTTTTAATAACTAATGTTTTATAACATAGTTATTAACCTTAGGTTATAAGAGGACCTAAAAGCCGATTAGATCTTAGTCAACCCGAATCAACATAAGATAGTGGTTCAAAAAACCAAGACTCACAGAATGGTGACTCCGCTGGGGACTACTCTTAACTTTAACTTGTTTAATCTTAAGAAAGAGAGCTTAACTTGAAATTGTTCATTTGCGGTTTTTATTATGTTGTTTGTTTACTTTCATGTGCAATTTAAATTTCCATACTTATGCACCATATGAGATCGACGGTTTACGCAAACCGATTTCACCTTGGAACCCGCATTAGGCGACCCTTGTTCGAGACTCACACCTTTTCAGATGATGTAAATAAGTGGGGGGAAAGAGGAGGATGTCGGCTAACCACATCCCTTTCATACCTGGTCTTTGGCTCCTAGCACCTCTCCGATAGTATCCTTACCGAGCCTAATGTTTGGTCAGTCAAATACCCGACCGTAGACGCACACCTCACGGTGATGTGAAAAAAGTGGGGAAGCCCAAAGAAAATAGCATGCAAGCCCTATTCCTTTTCGGTTGCACCTCTCCGGATTGATCCTTACCCAGTTTGATTTAAGCGTCTAGTGAGGACATGTTGAACTTGTATGAAAGCCTTGTTTGCTCGATCGACCCACTACTAGCCCTAGAAATTGATAGGAGCTTTCCTTACATCCAACTCAGCCCAACCTAAAATTTACGCTTAATTGTTTGCGGCCCAAAGGCCCTGCTCAGTTTAAATAAGTGAGTCATTTCTTTTTCTAGGGGCATTTCATGAAGTAACCACAAATATAGTGGCATTTCATGAAATTTCCAAACTTATTTTATATTTGTAAACATGAATGTGAGTTTTGAAAAAATGAACAATATGCAGAAAATTAAACAAGATGTTTAAAGTTGAACAACCAATGCTACATATCAAACCTAACAAGGTGTTTTTGTTTAACAACACTAATAAACAAGATGATACAATACTCTTGTTTTAGTTTTATTTCCTTTTATTCATGCTTTTTGTTACGTATATAATACATAGATAAACAAAATCTTAACTAAAAAAAATGAAAAAACAATAGAATAAACTTAATTACTACTTACCTTCTCTTTTTTTCTTCTGGTCATTGGACGGTAGAGAGGAGTCAACAAAATTCTCTAATGGTTCACGTGTATGATGTGTTTCTAAGCTCATGCTTCAATACACTAAGATATGAAATTTTTCTAGGTTACATAAGCACCTGAATACAAGTGCAAGAGATTGATAGATATTCTAAATCACTTAATCAGAATAATACATTGAAAACATATATTCTTCTCTATTTCCATGCCTTAGCTATAGCTTATAATTCCTAAACAGTGTGTCTTGGCTACAGTAACCTGTAGCCAATTTTGGCTACATCCACCCCACCACGCGCGTTTTTTTTCTTTTTTTTTATCACAAAAATTTTAAATTGTTGTAACTTTTAATATATAAGTCTAAAATGAAAAAAAATTATATCGTTGTTCATCTAATTTTAAGCTCTTCAAAACAAGACCAGTCATGGACATATTTTGACAACTTAAAAAAATACTTTTACATGTATGGATCACATAACATAAAAGAAAACTTGTACAAATGGTCATACAAACCTGTACAAATGTTCACTAAAACATGTACAACCTCACGTAAAAACATGTACATCCTCGCATTAAAAACATATAAATAGTCATATAAACCTATACGAATCATTAAATATGTATATCCTTAGATTAAAACATGTACATATAAGGAAGAACACTTATACAGACGGTCATACAAACATGTACGGATGGCCATACAAACATGTACACATGTTCATTAAAGAACATGTACATTTTCACATTTGAACATGTACATCGTCACACTAAAACATGTATATTCTCATTAAAATATCATCGTATATATGTAAAAATAATTTTTTTAAAATTACCAAAACATATCTATTTCTGATCTTGTTTTGAAGAGCTTGAATTTATATGAACAATGATATAATTTTTTTTATTTTGGACTTATATATTAAAAGTTACAACAATTGAAAGTTTTTGTGATAAAGAAAAGGAAAAAATGAAATAAAAAAAAAGAAAAAAAGAAAACAAATCTGTACGTACGGGTGAAAGGAAATTTTTTTAAAAACAAAATCACGTGCGTTGCGCGCCGCAAGAAAAGTGAAGGAAAAAAAAACTGCTGGATGTACCTAGATGGCTTCAGTCAGTTGTAGCCAAGAATTTGTGTTCCTGAATGATCTTTGACTTCTACAGATAAGGATAATAATAAACAATAATCATTAAAAACATAGATGTACGATATCAGATGATAATAATAATAACAAATATTTATAATTCACCAACAACTTGTCCTTGACAGTGACAAAGGAAAGTGCAAAAAATGATCAAGGAAGTAGCACTGATCATGTTAGCTTGAACGGTGGGAGAAAGCAGATCAATCTTGCGCTGGGAACATCAACAACTTTGCTTCATATTAGGAGCAACCAAAGATAAAAGCATTCAGATGACCATTGTGTAGTCTATAATATAACAAGGATCAACAGTTTTCATCAATAAATTGAATTTCATCACGATAGCTTTAAGTATCATAAAGGAAACAATAGACTATTTATATATAGTCAAACTATTGACATAGTTTTAATCAAACGATTGTGTTAATTTCTGTACAGCGATATTAACAAATAAAAAGTTTAACACATATCACTAAATTAGCACATTAAAAATGGTAAATATCTAATGACTTTTTGGTAGTGATGACAGTAGTATAGAAACGTGAAAATTTTCATATGCTAACAACACCCCATAGAATCATTAGATCCAAATCGACATGCTTCTGTATTGAATTCACAAAGAACATACTTCTCCTTGGTAGTTTGAAACCTGACTGATGAGAGACCAAAACCAAAAATGGAAAAATATGGAGAGCTACAAAGACTAAGTTCAAAAAAATACTAGCTTTCCCTTTAGTAGTATACACAAAATATTAAATATAATAACATATTGAGTGAGAGTTTCATTGTAAAACAAGTTAAAAGTAGGTTTCATACTAAGAAGAAATCAGTGCAAAAAATTCACTTAAGCTTTGTAACACATCCGACGACAAGCTATGTTCAGAAAGATAAAATTACAATGAGGCTATATTCACGGGAAGAACCACATATCCATATCAAAGAACTTGGACAAGCTAACCACGTTTATAGTCGACAATAGAATATCATATTCATAATACAAGTTCACTTCAGTGTTTATCAATCAGGTTAGCTTGTCCAAAGTTTTGTTATGAGGATAAGTAAATTGCAAAACAAAATCAAGAAGTAAAAGTATTGTAAGGTTACACTCTACCATTAATCAATTATAATGCAGAAATTATAACATAATTACCCTAATTACCCTTAATCCCATAGCTAAACTAATAAATCATTCTATGTCCTACCCTAACAATCTACTACATAGGAACCCAGGAAAAAGATATATCGGACAAACATTCAACAGAAAAACAAGAGCTACGGATGTTTATAAAGCACATAATGTAACACCCCAACCGTTAATCCTATTCTTACCGTCTAATCGTCCCGTTAATCCTATCAGTTCGCAGCGGAAGTACTACTATTACTACGGCGGGTGATACAACGCCGCTAACCGCCCATACGGCTAGCTAGGCTTACCTTACTTACAGTCACGGTCTGATGATCATAGCATACCGAGCTACTACTATATTGCATACCGAATACAAAGGTAACATTCTTACATTCCTGGATCACCGAGTATTTAAAGTATATTCAATTACATTCCCTTTCTCCATCTACCAAAATATGAGTTTCTACCGGCTACTCATCTATACCAATTCACCATCCTTTCTATATCCAAAAAGGTGTACCCCATGGTACACCGGCTAATCAAAAAGCTACAGCCGTGTACTACTTAGTACACCATTCATAATTCATTGTAAAACCATCGCCCCAAGGGGCTCAGCAAAAGCTGCGCATGAACTCCGCATATACCGCGTGCTAGCTAGGGCACGCCGACTAATTAAGGTCAAATAGGCATGCGGTTCATTTTTAGCATACATACATGCTTTGCATTCAACATACATGCATATCCAATATATTACACAATTCGAGATAGCAATACAATAGCACACACACTTACTTACCTTCATCGTGTTAGCCAAATTACGCATCCGGGTTAATCGGAATGCTTATTACTCTTTTACTCATTACATGTTACTTACTCTTACTTTACTTACTTACTACCATTTACTTTACTTACTCAGTCTTACTTACTTACTTATACTCAAGTTAAGTCGGTATGACCTCCGGCCCGGGAACTACACCGTCCCACCTCCGGGATTTACTTGACTCACCAATCCGGGATGCTACCCACTTAAGGGATTTGGGCCGCGGACCAGTTTAAGAGTCAGGACTTGGATCCAACCTCTTGTGTCTCCGCATCCTCACGCGTGGCCGAAACTATATCAGACTTCTACTCATTCCAATTTAATTACCAATTTAAGTTAGATTGGTTAGCTTGTTAGGAATTAGTTAGAAGTCCAATCACATTAACATTCGGTCACAGTACAACACAACATACATACACACACTCATATTCATCCATACATTTCATGAATTATACAAACTAAGAGTTCAAGAAACTATACATCAATATACAACACTACATATTCACAAGTAAACATGATAACTCCGATTCGCGCATTTATCTTATTTGGTGATCAATTAGCACACAACACACAAATCAGAGAAACCAAGATAGCATACGGGGCATGAGGAATTCATACCGTTCACCGTCGTACTTGTGTCCCAACGTTCCTCCGGTGTTCACAAATCAAATCCTATGATATACATACAATCGAATGATTAATCTAACTATCATTAATTAAACTCGATTACTCTTGCATTTACTAATTCATACTCACTAAGTCTTTACATTCCTATACTTACATTTTATTTACTTACTTTTAATTTGTTTCCTTACTTAACATTGGTATTCTTATGCATACATGTACATATGTATATGTGGGTATACATATATAATATATATATATATATATATATATATATATATATATATATATATATATATAGATATATACTACATACTTATATAGTTATACTTTTTTTTTGTAAGTTATGGGTCGTCCGACCCACGGTCCGACCCAAGCCCTGGGTCGGCCCATTCCAGTAGGTTTCGTTCTCTGAAATTCCTCCCGTCCGACCTAGAACTGCTCCGTCCGACCCATACATCCCTGGGTCGGACCATCCCAGAAAGTTTCGGTCCTGTTGTCCAAGCTCCGTCCGACCCATGTCCGACTCACGGCTCCTGGGTCGGACCGTTCCAGAATGTTTACATTTCGTTGCTTAAGCCTTGTCCGACCCACAGTCCGATCCAGGCTCTGGGTCGGACGGTAGCAGAACACTGCTACAGACTTTGTTTTTCAATTCCTTTCTTACCCATTTCTTCCCCACTCTTCCTACACACATCCTACATGTTTTAGCACTACTCAAGCACTCTAAATCATGTTATTTTCATTCCTTAATTCATTACCCAATCGTATACTAATTTATACAAATAATTTTCCTAGTTTCAATTCAACACTTACATAGTTTTCTTCTTAATGCATTTTGCTACAGATTTCTACTCTAACACTCCCCATCTTTAGTTCCCTCTTCTAATGTCATTTCTAGCACCTCTAATGCATTACAACTACATTAACTATCCCTCCCAATCTACCCTCTATCTATCTCAACCAAAATCTGTTACAACATATATTATTCACCTAGTTTCTAGTTCACTAAGTGTTCTAATCCTAGGTAAATTTTGCCATAGTTTCCCCTATATTTTTACACTCTCACCACATCATTTATACACACATTTCTATCCATCTCACCTGTTTTGAACAATCACCAATATACAAGCTCTCATACACAATTACCAAACACAAAACACTCTTAAAATTCCTGCACTCACCCATTGACTCCCAACTATGTTTTAACAAGTTTAAAAATGTCTTCTAAGGGTTTTAAAACATTTGTTTCCTCCTACACATTACACTACCAATACACTACCATTTTACAATACCTATTTTAACTTATAAAAATCTGTTACATTATACATTACTAAACTACACAAGGACAAGCATAGTTTACCTTGTTTCTCCTCTAGTTTTCTTTTCCTCCTTCTTGCTTCCTTCTTCTTCCTTTCCTCTTTCCACCGGTTTTAGCAACACAATTCACTAACACTACAACCATTCATATACACACTTCAATACTAGAAACTAACCCTAATCATTATTTAAGCTTTTAATGTAAGTTTTAGGGTTTAGAAGTATATTACCTTCCAAGGGAGTAGATGAAGCTTAGAGGAGCTTAAGAACAATGTTTCTACTCCTTCAAAGAAGCCAAATCGGCTGGGTACAAAAGGAGCAAGCAAGAGTTTTAGCTCAAATTTCGTTTTGCCCTTAAGGCTAGAAAAACAATGGAGTTTCAAGAAGATTTTTACCTCAAAAGAACAAGGAGAAGAGGGTGGTTCTAGTGGTGGTCTTGAAGCTCCAAATGATCCATACCCATGGAGATGAAAGTTGCCCTTTTCGGATTTTGAAAAGATAAGAGTGTTCCCCTTGATGAGAGGATTCCAATGGTGTAGTTTTTATAATTTTTGGAGAAGGTTTGATGGAGTAACAAGAGGAGAGAAGATGGAGTTTTGTGTTGGTTGCTCAAATCACCATGGCCACCGGTTGGAGGAAGGAGAAGAGAATAGAGAGAGTGAGTGAGGGAGGCTGTGTACGTGAGTGAAGAGAATAGAATGGAAGAGAGAGAGTGTGAGGTAAAGTAGTATAGTAGTTACTTTTAATTATTTTGTTGTTTTGTAAATAAGAGAGATAGGCGGGTGTGAGAGGGGGGAAAAATCGGACCACTGCACACACACACACACACATGTACATTTTTATTTTCAATAGTGGACACATAAGTTTTGGTTATTTATGTTTCTACCCCACAACTTCCCGTTTTTGACAGTTTTTACTAATTTCTCGTTTTATTGATTTTATTGGTTCTAAAGCTTCACTAATATTTATTAATGATTATTTAGTTGACCAAAATTGTTACAAGTCTATTTGACCCACTTAAAGATACGTTTTCCCGGTTACCTCGAAAAACGCGCTTTAAGGTTCGTTAGTGCTTTTAATCCGTTTTAAGGATCCGTTTTCTTCGGGATTTGTTCCCTCATAATTATTTAGGCTTAGTTAAGCTTCTAAATTACTTATTAGCCTAATTAATCACTATTTTTAATTACGGGGTATTTTAATCTACCCCCCTTATGAAACTTTGCCCTCAAAGTTGCTCAAGGTTAATAGTTTAATAATTCTACTCATTAGGCAAACCAATTGCCATAATGTGTCTTACTACCACCTATGAGGTGTTTACTTCATTCCACATTGCACGCGTACACCATTCAAGCATCATACACAATTCATATACATCATCCGCATTTCCATACATACCATCACATAATACATCGTTGCAGTTCACATTACCCATTACACAATACATCACACATCGTACATATATATCCATACACTACACATTACACATACATACATACACATACCAATTCACTTGCACTACATGTGCCATACCAAATCTGTTACAATACCTACACACTATGCAATGCTTACCCCGAAGCAATGCAAAAGCAAAAGGGCTCTACCCCCCTTAAAAGGGGTACGACCCGTACCCGTATTACTAAATGCTAGACTCTCTAGTCTATGAATAACTGTGGGTACTTAGCCTTCATGGCATCTTCCAACTCCCATGTCGCTTCTTCGACATCATGGTTTGACCATAGGACCTTCACCATTCGTATGGACTTATGGCGAGTGTCTCTGGTCTTCCTATCAAGGATCCTCACTGGGGTTTCAACATATCGCATAGTCGGCTCAATGGATAATCTCTCGGGCTCTAGAACATGAGAAGGATCAGCGATATACTTCTTGAGTTGTGACACATGAAATACATCATGGACACGTCCCAAGTCCTCAGGTAATGCTAACCTGTAGGCTACGGATCCAACTCTTTCAGTGATAGTGCACAGCCCTACAAACTTTGGGCTCAGCTTGCCCTTCTGACCAAATCGGAAGACACCCTTCGTAGGTGAAACGCGCAAGAACACTTGGTCGCCCACGGCAAACTCAAGGTCGCGTCGTCGCACATCCGCATAGGATTTCTGTCTATCTTGGGCTGCCTTCATATTCGCTCGAATCTGCTCAACTTCAGCTCGCACTTGTTCTAAATACTCCGGTCCTATGATGACCGCTTCACTCGACTCATCCCAACACAAGGGTGTACGACAAGGTCTACCGTATAGATCTTGGAAAGGCGACATCTAAATCGAAGCATGGTTGCTATTATTGTAAGAAAATTCGATAAGATGAAGCTTATCTAACCAACTCCCCTGAAAGTCTAAGGCACATGCTCTCAGCATGTCCTCCAGTGTTTGGATGGTCCTTTCTGTCTGACTGTCGGTCTGAGGATGGAAGGCGGTACTCAACTTCAATTCTGTACCCAGCGCTTCCCGTGTGGCTCTCCAGTATCTCGAAAGAAATCTGGTGTCGCGGTCAGATACTATGGTTTTCGGGACTCCGTGATGTCTAATAATCTCCTTGTCGAATAGCTCTGCGAGCTTCACTACCTTCCAGGTGTCCTTCATCGGTATGAATCTGGCAACCTTGGTAAGGCGATCGACTACAACCCAGATCATGTTGAGTCCTCCCCTGGCAGGTGGGAGTCCTACAACAAAATCCATGGAGATATCATGAAATTTCCACTCCGGAACTGGCATAGATTGTACCATTCCGCCCGGTCTACGATGTTCAAATTTCACCTTCTGGCATGTTAAGCATCTTAATACAAATTCCGTCACGTCTGATTTCATTCCAGACCACCAGAAGTACCTCTTCATGTCTTTGTACATCTTGGAGGCTCCTGGATGGACTGATAATATGGAACTGTGTGACTCTCGCAGGATGCGATCCCTTAGCTCAGCATTGCTTCGGGGGACGCATAGCCTGCCATTCAACCGAATCAAACCATCTTCATGTAGCTTGAAGTCATACTTCTTCTTCTCAAATGTACCATTATCGATCTTTTGTCTGATTTCGGTTAGGTAAGGGTCGCTCAACTGAGCGTCTCGCACCTCGTCAACCAAGCTAGAAGAAGCGAGTAGCGAATGGAGCGAGTGTGCTCGACGGCTCAGGGCGTCGGCTACCACGTTTGCCTTCCCTTCCTTATACTGCAAGTCGATGTCATAATCTGAAAGAAACTCCATCCATCTTCTCTGTCTCAAGTTCAGTTCTTTCTGTGTGAATACATACTGTAAGCTCTTGCGGTCGGAGTAGATGGTGATGCTTACCCCATAGAGATAGTGTCGCCATATCTTCAAGGCGAAGACAATGGCTCCTAACTCTAAATCGTGTGTCGGGTAATTCTCCTCATGCTTTTTCAGCTGGCGGGAGGCATAAGCTACAACCTTGCCATGCTGCATGATGTACGCATCCCATTCCTTTTCCTGATGCGTCGCAATATACCTCAAATCCCTCTGTGCCCTCTGGAAGAGTAAGGATGGGCGCTGAGGTCAATGAGTCTTTAAGGCTCTGAAATGATAACTCGCACTCGTCTGTCCATACAAACGGTGCATCTTTCTTCATCAGTGTAGTCATGGGCTTAGCGACTTTCGAGAAGTCCTTTACAAATCTCCGGTAGTAACCGGCTAGACCAAGAAAGCTCCTAATGTCGGTAACAGTCTTGGGTCTAGGCCATGATCGTACATCTTCTATCTTAGAAGGGTCAACTGAGATACCTGCGCTCGAGATGACATGAACGAGGAATGATACCTGATCTAGCCAGAACTCGCATTTGGAGAACTTCGCATACAGCTAGTTCTCGCGCAGTGTCTCAAGCACTTTCCTCAAATGGATTTCATGTTCCTCTGCTGATTTGGAGTATACAAGGATGTCGTCGATGAAGAAAACAACCGAAGTGTCCAACTGCTCACTGAATAGTTGATTCATGAGGTCCATGAATTTTGCTGGTGCATTTGACAAACCGAATAGCATGACGGTGAATTCGTAGTGGCCATATCTGGTACAAAATGCCGTTTTCTCGATGTCTTGCTCTTTAATAGCAATTTGATGATACCCAGAACGGAGGTCGATCTTGGAGAAGACTGATGCTCCTTTCAGCTGGTCGAATAGGTCGTCGATGCGTGGCAATGGGTATTTATTCTTGACTGTAACCGCATTCACTCTAGTCGGTAGTCAATTCAAAGTCGAAGGCTATCGTCCTCTTCTTCACAAAGAGGACCGGTGCTCCCCAGGGTGATACGCGGGCGTATAAACCCTTTGTCGAGTAGATCACGTAATTGTTCTTTCAATTCAGTCATTTCAGCGGGTGCCATACGGTACGGTGCCCTAGCGATGGAACCAGTACGTGGCATAAGATCAATTTCAAATTCCACTGCTCTCAGTGGTGGCATGCCGGGTAGCTCCTTAGGGAATACATCAGGAAATTCAGATACGATGGGTACATCTTCGCTGAACTCTGGATCTCTCTCCAGGTCTTGCACATAACACAAATATACTTCTTGGCCCTTTCTGAGCTCCCGGTACATAGCCATAGCAGATATGAGTGTGGTCGAAGGCTCTTTCGGTCTCTGGCGGTAAGATACAGTAACCCCAGAAGGACTCTTGAGCAGCAATCGATGCTCGGCGCAGAGGATTCTACCCTTGTGCCGCTCCAACCAATTCATTCCGATGATTAAGTCGAATCCCAATCCATTGAATTCGATGAAGGAAATGGGAAACGTTTTGTTTTTGATTTCGATTGTGGCTGATTGATAATATTTGGTGCACTTTACTCGCTCCTTCGATGGGAGAGTAACCACAAAATCCGGTAGCTCATCCGCATCTAGCTTCAACCGCTTCACAAAAGATGGTGATACTAAAGTGTGAGAGGCGCCAGAGTCGAATAACACATTGGCATCAATGCCATTTACTAGGAATGTTCCCGTTAAGATGGTGCCGCTTCTGCCGGCTTGTGCTTCGGTGAGGATACTCAGGTTACCTTCGGTACCGAGTCCACAACCTATTGAAGTCACAATTTCATAAGTATTGATGGTGGACACAAGTGGAATTCAAATCAACACTCTTTATTGATAAACCAACCATCATACAAGCCGTGTCTCTAATACACGTTACTAATACATTACATGGTATTACGAATTTAATACTTCCTAAAGGTAAGGTTCAGGCGTCCTGGTTTCATGTGTGTGGCATTGATTATTGCCGGTGGTGCCGTATTCAACTTGATCTTGTTGATCCCGTGATACAGCATCCTAGAGTTTCCACCCATGATTAGGACATCTCATGATCTCAATACCAGTTTCTGTGCAAGGTCCACACGCTTCTGCTCGCTATACATAAATACGGCGTCATCACCAATGGACCAAGACACTACGGGCACTCCTTGTTCAAGAGATTCGCTGTCTCGTCCTTGTCTTGGTGTAACCCAAGTCGTCCTTCTTTCTCATAGAAGTTGACGATACAGAGATCCGCTTCAAGTGCGGGGATCGGTTCACGTTCGCATTGTTGTGCAAGTTCTACTGCTTGTGTGACAAGTGTCTGAAACTCTGGAGGTATTGTCGGTGGCGTCGCTCCATCTTGTGTTCGTGTCTCCTGGTATGTCTTGGTATAAGGATTCCAGTCCTTTCCCAAGCACATCATTTTCAACTTCATCTTCGCTCCACCGGGGAATTCGGGTGTTTAAAATCCACCTTGACCCGTTCCTAGCTCGTTGCATCATCGGATGATTGAGATTTGTGCTTCGGGTGTCAGGTATCCCCTTAATAAGATCATACCTGGTCAGATGACCTGACACTGTTCGTTGGTGTAGTAGTGATTGGTGATGTCGATCTCTTCTTGATTCAGGTTTACCGGTATCGGATAACAGATACTAAAGCTTCCTATGGTTACGAATTTCATCTATGGTGAGTACTAATTTCAACTACTCATTTCATGCTCAATACATACTCTAATTCATTCACTCATGCATTCATCCAACAGTTACTCTACTACTTAGTCATGCTACTTCAAGGATTAAAGGTTCAGATAATTACCTGGGCCGGACTTAGAACCGGACCCGTCACGGTCTATGACATGCAAGACAGGCTGCCTCTGGGTGCGCCCCTCTGGTCCCCGGGATCCCTGTCCTTGTGGTGCCTGCTGGGCTGGTGCATCACCAGGTGCAACCCTTGCCTTCTCTCTGCTTGTAGCTTTGGAAGTTCCCTTTTGGCTTGGCATTCTCTGGGCATCTATTGGCTGTATGACCCGGTTTCTGACAATTGTAGCATTTGATTTCTCTCCCATAGCAGTCCTTGCCGGGATGGTCCTGGTTGCTTTCTGCACACATATGTGCGGCCATCGGAGAAGGTTTTGGTGAAACCGGAGCCAGAACCCTTAGGTGGGTGTGATCTCAGTGGCTTCGCAGCCACCGGTTGCAGATGAACCTAGTTGAAGCAGCTCAACTGGTTTGCCCTGCTCAGCATGGGCACTGCTCTCACTTGGAATTTCTTTGTGATTGCTGAAAGAAGTTCCCCTTCTTCTTTTTCCAACTTTTGCCCTGGTTCTGCTCTCGCATTGGTGTTCTTGTTGTTGGCCTGCGCTTAGCGCGGCTTAATTGGCAAGTGGATCCTGTCCATATTGTTAAAGTGGATTCAAGCGTGGGATTTAATACAAGGATTTTGCATTCTTGATCATTCTAACAGGATTAGGCATTTGAAGAATTGGATTATTCAGCTTTGGTTATTCTCTGTGATATACACATGAAATTTACCTGTTAGAGGTGATACATTTCCCTTAATTGGCAAGTGATTTCAACGCGAGAAGCCGCGTGATAGCATTCCTGAAGTTTCAGGTATTAGCCGGGATTCTTATTAAAAGGAGATAAGGAAGATATTAAGGAATTCAAGGAATTCAAGGAATTGAAATGGTACTAAGGGTTAACCGATATTTACCTGAGGGAGGTAAACCTAGTGTAGCCCATACCGTACCACAGGCGATGCTCAGACCGCCATAGAAGCGATCGACCAACACCTGTTCGGTGTATCCTAATCGGGTAGAAGACGGAGATAGAAGTGAAGGCAGTGCAGTAATACTCGTCGACAGACATCTTCTCTGTCATTTTCAAAGCATCCAATTCAAGCCTTTTCTTGGTCTTGACATGTTCCGGGTAATATTGGATAGGAGGAGTGATGCGAAAGGTTCCCAATCGAATGTGGGTCGTTGACATGCTCGTGCTTGACTAGCTTCCACCAATCCATGGCTGCATCTTTCAGATAGTAGGCTGCTACTCTAACTCGAACTCCAGCAGGAGCTTCGAGGGTTTCGAACGCTGTCTCCATCTCGGAGATGTAGGCTTCTAGCTTAGCCGGATCACTCTCGCCCCTAAAGCAAGGAGGGCGGAGTTCCGCTACAGCTTTTACCCAGTTAGCTTCTCTGGGTGGCGGGGGAGGGATTGGCCCCGCTTGAGTTTGCTGGTTTTGCTGGTTCTGTTGCATAGCGTTTAACTTGCGGTAGCATCTGCGCCACCGTGGCGGCGACGATCTCTGCTATCGTCTGGCGCCAGTTCCTTCAGAGGTTTCGCCTCTAGTTCGGCCTCGGCCTCGTCCTGACATCTGAACATTTAGCATTTACATTAGGCTTCGCAAGATATGACTCAAGGTCTTGGAATTAAAGCAAGGTATCGTTCCTAAGAACGTCAAGGGTTATCCGTCGTTAACAACGGTAGTTCCTAGTTAGGTTTCTAAGTATCCGTCTTAAGATGGTTGAAATCCTAACTCGGTAACCTCTATGCTCGGTAACTATGGACATCAGAGCGACACTTCGCTCTGATGCCACTTTTTGTAACACCCCCAACCGTTAATCCTATCTTACCGTCTAATCATCCCGTTAATCTATCAGTTCGCAGCGGAAGTACTACTATTACTACGGCGGGTGATACAACGCCGCTAACCGCCCATACGGCTAGCTAGGCTTACCTTACTTACAGTCACGGTCTGATGATCATAGCATACCGAGCTACTACTATATTGCATACCGAATACAAAGGTAAACATTCTTACATTCCTGGATGACCGAGTACTTAAAGTATATTCAATACATTCCCTTCTCCATCTACCAAAATAATGAGTTCTACCGGCTACTCATCTATACCAATTCACCATCCTTTCTATATCCAAAAAAGGTGTACCCATGGTACACCGGCTAATAAAAAAGCTACAGCCGTGTACTACTTAGTACACCATTCATAATTCATTGTTTACAGACAAAAAAAGAAACAAACTTAATCTTCTTCCTCTTCACCCTTCTCGAGTACCTGCGTGTAGTAAAACCATCGCCCCAAGGGGCTCAGCAAAAGCTGCGCATGAACTCCGCATATACCGCGTGCTAGCTAGGGCACGCCGACTATTAAGGTCAAATAGGCATGCAGTTCATTTTTAGCATACATACATGCTTTGCATTCAACACATACATGCATATCCAATATATTACACAATTCAAGATAGCAATACAATAGCACACACACTTACTTACCTTCACCGTGTTAGCCAAATTACGCATCCGGGTTAATCGGAATGCTTATTACTCTTTTACTCATGACATGTTACTTACTCTTACTTTACTTACTTACTACCATTTACTTTACTTACTCATTCTTACTTACTTACTTATACTCAAGTTAAGTCGGTATGACCTCCGGCCCGGGAACTACACCGTCCCACCTCCGGGATTTACTTGACTCACCAATCCGGGATGCTACCCACTTAAGGGATTTGGGCCGCGGACCAGTTTAAGAGTTAGGACTTGGATCCAGCCTCTTGTGTCTCCGCATCCTCACGCGTGGCCGAAACTATATCGGACTTCTACTCATTCCAATTTAATTACCAATTTAAGTTAGATTGGTTAGCTTGTTAGGAATTAGTTAGAAGTCCAATCACATTAACATTCGGTCACAGTACAACACAACATACATACACACACTCATATTCATCCATACATTTCATGAATTATACAAACTAAGAGTTCAAGAAACTATACATCAATATACAACACTACATATTCACAAGTAAACATGATAACTCCGATTCATGCATTTTTATTATATTGGTGATCAATTAGCACACAACACACAAATCAGAGTAACCAAGATAGCATACGGGGCATGAGGAATTCATACCGTTCACCGTCGTACTTGTGTCCCAACGTTCCTCCGGTGTTCACAAATCAAATCCTATGATATACATACAATCGAATGATTAATCTAACTATCATTAACTAAACTCGATTACTCTTCCGTTTACTAATTCATACTCACTAAGTCTTTACATTCCTATACTTACATTTTATTTACTTACTTTTAATTTGTTTCCTTACTTAACATTGGTATTCTTATGCATGCATGTACATATGTATATGTGGATATACATATATATATAACATTACTTACTATAGTTATACATTTTTTTGTAAGTTATGGGTCGTCCGACCACGGTCCGACCCAAGCCCTGGGTCGGCCCATTCCAGTAGGTTTTCGTTCTCTGAAAATTCCTCAGTCCGACCCAGAACTGCTCCGTCCGACCCATACATCTCTGGGTCGGACCATCCCAGAAAGTTTCGGTCCTGTTGTCCAAGCTCCGTCCGACCCATGTCCGACTCACGGCTCTGGTCGGTCCGTTCCAGAATGTTTACATTTCGTTGCTTAGCCTTGTCCGACCCACGGTCCGATCCAGGCTCTGGGTCGGACGGTAGCAGAACACTGCTACAGACTTTGTTTTCAATTCCTTTCTTACCCATTTCTTCCCCACTCTTCCTACACACATCCTAACAGTGTTTAGCACTACTCAAGCACTCTAAATCATGTTATTTCATTCCTTAATTAATTACCCAATCCTATACTAATTTATACAAATAATTTTCCTAGTTTCAGTTCAACACTTACATAGTTTTCTTCCTTAATGCATTTTGCTACAGATTTCTACTCTAACACTCCCCATCTTTAGTTCCCTCTTCTAATGTCATTTCTAGCACCTCTAATGCATTAAAACTACATTAACTATCCCTCCCAATCTACCCTCTATCTATCTCAACCAAAATCTGTTACAAACATATATTATTCACCTAGTTTCTAGTTCACTAAGTGTTCTAATCCTAGGTAAATTTTGCCATAGTTTCCCCTATATTTTTACACTCTCACCACATCATTTATACACACATTTCTATCCATATCACCGGTTTTGAACAATCACCAATATACAAGCTCTCATACACAATTACCAACACAAAACACTCTTAAAATTCCTGCACTCACCCATTGACTCCCAACTATGTTTTAACAAGTTAAAAATGTCTTCTAAGGGTTTTAAAACATTTTTTCCTCCTACACATTACACTACCAATACACTACCATTTTACAATACCTATTTTAACTTCTAAAAAATCTGTTACATATACATTACTAACTACACAAGGACAAGCATAGTTTACCTTGTTTCTCCTATAGTTTTCTTTTCCTCCTTCTTGCTTCTTCCTTCTTTTCCTTTCCTCTTTCCACCGGTTTTAGCAACACAATTCACTAACACTACAACCATTCATATACACACTTCAATACTAGAAACTAACCCTAATCATTATTTAAGCTTTTAATGTAAGTTTTAGGGTTTAGAAGTATATTACCTTCCAAGGGAGTAGATGAAGCTTAGAGGAGCTTAAGAACAATGTTTCTACTCCTTCAAAGAAGCCAAAATCGGCTGGGTACAAAAGGAGCAAGCAAGAGTTTTAGCTCAAGTTTCGTTTTGCCCTTTAGGCTAGAAAAACAATGGAGTTTCAAGAAGATTTTACCTCAAAAGAACAAGGAGAAGAGGGTGGTTTTAGTGGTGGTGGTCTGAAGCTCCAAATGATCCATACCCATGGAGATGAAAGTTGCCCTTTTCGGATTTTGAAAAGATAGGAGTGTCCCCTTGATGAGAGGATTCCAATGGTGTAGTTTTTATAATTTTTGGAGAAGGTTTGATGGAGTAACAAGAGGAGAGAAGATGGAGTTTTGTGTTGGTTGCTCAAATCACCATGGCCACCGGTTGGAGGAAGGAGAAGAGAATAGAGAGTGAGTGAGGGAGGCTGTGTTACGTGAGTGAAGAGAATAGAATGGAGAGAGAGAGTGTGTGAGGTAAAGTAGTATAGTAGTTACTTTTTGCTTTTAATTATTTTGTGTTTTGTAAATAAGAGAGATATGTGGTGGGTGTGAGGAGGGGGAAAAATCAGACCACTGCACACACACCACACATGTACATTTTTATTTTCAATAGTGGACACATAAGTTTTGGTTATTTATGTTTCTACCCACAAATTCCCGGTTTTGACAGTTTTTACTAATTTCTCGTTTTATTGATTTTATTGGTTCTAAAGCTTCACTAATATTTATTAATGATTATTTAGTTGACCAAAATTGTTACGAGTCTATTTGACCCGCTTAAAGACACGTTTTCCCTGTTACCTCGAAAAAAACGCGCTTTAAGGTCGTTAGTGCTTTTTTAATCCGTTTTAAGGATCCGTTTTCTTCGGATTTGTTCCCTCATAATTATTTAGGCTTAGTTAAGCTTCTAAATTAATTATAGCCTAATTAATCACTATTTAATTACGGGGTATTTCACATCATAAACATATCAACAATCCATGTCTATATGTCTTGTTATAATGGATAATTAGACTAGTCCGAGGGACCCCACAGCGAAAACCCTGAGAGCTCTCTCTCGAGCTTCTTGTTTCTGATGCTGGGAATCCAAAGTGTGTTCCTGACCACCAGCGTACATTGAATTCCATTTGGTGTTGGTGATGCCCTTCCCGACCTTTTAGCACCACCACTACCATCGAGCTACCCCTCAATTCGCACCTTTAAAGGAACCATTAGAGAAATTGAATAAATTACAGCATACGCATCTACTTTTAGTGGCTCACGTCCATTCAATGACACAACATCAGATTACACACAAAATGAAGTAATCGATGTTGTTGTCTATGGGAACTGATCAGAAATCAACAATTTCGCACCACAATATTCAAATTGGAGGTCTAGGGTTTTGGTAAATGGCATCATAATTTTGAGAATCTGCTGACTGCTTGAACAATGTTTCCATCTTGTCCTCCTTTTGGCTTCAATCGATATGATGTGCTCACATCAATCCTCCGCTAAGACACAATGAAGTTCCCTCTCCTCTCTCCTTCTCCCTCCCTTGAGCTCCTCATATCCCCCCTCCAAACGCCATGGCAACCACCTCACCTCCGCTGCTGATTTTCTCCCTGCTTTCCCAACTACTGTTATTCTTCCTTGTCTCGCTCCTCAACCATGGTCCTAAACAAGGAAATTAAAGTAACCATTTTTATTGAAAACCTTAGCGCCGGAGACTAGAGGGGAACCATATGGAAAGCCTTCAGTCCGCAGGGAAGAATTCGTAGGCATTCGAATGCCAAAGTCCCCAAGACTGAAAATGAAGACCAGGTGTGGATTTGTAGAGTTTAGTGATGAATCTAAAGCAAGGAAAGCTACTGCAGCAGGTAATGGCTTGCTGATAGATGGAAAGTGCATATCTGTACAACCAGCAAAACCCAGAAGGAAGCCATTGCAGCAAGGTCATGTCCAAGCTTGAAGAGTTAACAACCTTATCCTCCAAAAACTTCAGATCCAATCTCATCAGTAGAGCCTCCTAGAGCCTGGGAAAGAGGAGAAGGCTCATTCTCATAAACTAGTAACCAAAAAGAAAAGGAAAAATTCATAATATGCCATGATTTGAGTTTGTAATTCGCGATATACCCCCTTTGGAAAGTTGTCCCTAATACGCCACGATTTGAGTTTGAAGTTCACAAAATACCACTGTCCGATAATAGACGTTAAATTTGTCGTCTCTATGGAAAATGGCCAAAATGCCCCTGGTGAAAAGTTTAATTTTAAAAATAAATTAATTAATGGCACTAGTTTGACCATACACCGGCTATTTTTTTAAAACAACTTTAAAAGTACACAAAATACCCTTGTTTGGTTTTGTAGTTTATAATATGCCACTATTTAAGTTTTGTTACAATATGCCACTGTTTGGGTTTTGATGTTTACAAAATGCCCCTGTTTTTCCTGTAACGGCTAGTTTTGAGTTCAAACGACTAGTTTGAGTCCAACAAATCTTTTGCCTTAATAAAGACTTTATCATATAAACAGAGTACACACACCATACTAAAGCCATGACCATGTTTACAACTACAATCATTGAAAGTTTTAAACAATTCATTGCAAATGTGGAGCCCCATCCTTACCCTCTCCCGTAAAGACACTTCGGTTGGAAGGGCGTACTACAACTACTAGGCTAGTGATATTTTCAAGTGGGCACCGGTGATGCATGATCGACACTCTTCTCATCCAGGGTAAGACATCTCAGGGTAAGGCCCATGTAGCAGAAATATGTGACTATCTCTACCCAGGCAGTATACCTATCATTTTACGGGTATAGTGAATGAAGTGGGGTTGTCGATCTCAGGGACCTCTTTCAATTAATTGACAATTTATTAACTACTAATAAACTAAACAAAGAAAACAGGAAACATCACTTTTCAGGTTTACTTAATTTAATGAAAAGACTGACTCAATAAACAAATGTAAAATAATAAAACAATCAAAATAAACTAAGTAAATAAATAAAGATTAAAACTCTAATAAAAGGAAGCACCTTATCTATTTCTACAAACCTTCACTTTACAAATCTATTAATAAACTCTTCCCTAATTCTACAACAAACTCAGGAATCTTAATTAATCCATTGACTGGTCCCTGTACAACGAATCTTAACTGGTAGAAATAAACAAGCCGCAAACCATGCCCAAGTCAATTCTCACCAATCATCTTATAACCAATTCCTATTGGAGACAGATTAACTTATAAGCAAACCATGCTTCTAGTCGTTAATCTGGTTTAACTTCCTATGCCTTGTTAACTAATCTCAGCACCGCATTTTGATTAGAAAATTACAGATACTACTTTAATAATTGATCAGAAGATTAAAGCACATGAACTAGAATTAAACTATTGCATTAGTGAATTAGTGGAAAGTTTACAAAATAAATATAAAGATCTGGTTTGCTACCCCAATCAGGGGAGCTAAACTAACTATGCTAACATGACTATAAAACAACAACAAAGAAAGAACACATTGACATATTTGATAAAAAAGGAAGAAGAAACTCTGTTAAGAAGATCCTCGCTCCACCTTCCATCGTCACGTGTCTCTGCATTAATACTCCGTTAGAAGTGTGGAGTGCTAACAATGGTGAACTTGTGTGGGTGTAAGAGAGATGAGGCCGAATCCCCTAAGAGAGAGCCACAACCGTATGACGTGAATGAAGCATGCTTGTTTTTCTAACCCTAGGTGCCTTTTTATATCAAAAATAGAGATTTGTATCTTTTAAAAATGTGTATTATCGACTTCTGAAAGCTGCATCCGGACATGCAAGTCTGGACTCCTGTTTGGACAGGTCGATGTGTCAACTTGTTTTGGGCCTAGATTCTTCGTCCAGACTCCGTTTTGCTTCCTGTTTGTTGTGTTGCGAAGCTTGTGAAGTTGTAACACCCCTACCGATAATCCCGTCATTACCGTCTAATCTCCTCGTACTTACATACTTACGCAGCGGATATTTCCTTACACAACGGCGGGTGATACAATGCCGTTATCCACCCACGTGACTAACAAGCCTACTTCCACTACAGCATCGGTCTGATGGACTGGAATACCCGAGTACTAAAACAATTACAACTCATACTTCAGTTACAAACCGAGTACTACAATTCTCCATTCAATACATCACTCAATCCTTACCTTACAATATACCGAGTATCCTAAGTACAATACCAAATTCAACATTTCCACATGCCTACACATACCCCTTACGAGTTATCATATTACCCATTCCTCACAATTATATATACTTCTCCAAATACAAAAAGGGGTGTACCACTTGGTACACTTATACTTCAAGGGCTACAAGCCTTATACAATTCTTTACTACCCACAAATTATCCCTAGCTAACTAAGCATAGCAGCCGGTCTCTTACAACGACCATAACAGCTTCGGGTACCTGTAAAATAAAAACAGTGCCCCAAGGGGCTCACCTTACGCTGCATATGAAATCCGCATACCCCGCGTACTAGCGAGGGTACGCCGACTACTTGGTCGAATACATGCGGTTCATTTTACTACTCATACGTACATACATGCTTTCATACACAATATTACAATACATCGCAAGCATACATACATTCATTCAATACACACAAGGAAGACAATACAAGTCAACCATTCATACTTACCATTACGGAGATACACTTCTCCAATACATACACAATACTTGTTAGCTTCTTTACTCACCCGGGTTAATCGGGTGTACATTACTCTTTTACTTAAGGTCAATGACTTGCACTAGCCAAGACCGTTACTCATACAATACTTTACTTACTTACTTACTTACTCAAGTTAAGTCTGTGTGACCTCTGGGCAGGGACTACACCGTCCCACCACCGGGCTTTAGGGTGGCTCACTAATCTAGGATGCTACCCATTTAAGGGGTTTCGTCTATAGAAAGGATTCAGGCCAAGAAACGGATCCAACCTCTTGTGTCTCCTTATCCTCAAGCGTGGCCGAAACTATATCGGACTTCTACTCATTCCATTTTACTCATTACTCAAGTTAGGAGTTAGGTGGTTAGGAATTAGTAGAAGTCATCACATCCATACCAAGGAGTAATACATTACACAAGTACACAACAAGATACACATACACTCCATTCTCATCCATTCATTTCATGAAATATACAAACTAAATGTTCAAGGTAATATAACAAGAACAATATAAAACAAGCATAATTAAGTGCATTAAAAGTCTGATTCGTGCATTTATCTTATTTGGGTGATCACATAAGCACACAAATCGGGGTAACCAGGTTAGGATATAGAGCATGAGGAAATCATACCGTTCACCGTCGTATCGTACTACCGGTTTCCTTCGGAGTTCAACTATTTGATTCCTATACATACATGAAGTTGTATGATCAGTGATCTATTATTGACCCAACTTATTCCTTTTTTAATACTTCTAATGTATACTTACTAATTCTTTACATTCATACTTGATTATGAAAATCATTCCTTCCTTATTACTTCTTAAACTTGCTGTCTTACTCATGTACTTACTTTCTTACCATTTTTACTCCATTAACGGTGTGCTACTATATATATGTATGCATGTACATATATACACATATATATATATATACATACGATTACTATAATCTTATTATTATTATTTTTTTGACTCGACCGACCTTACCCAGGGTCGGACCCAAGGTCGGTCGAAGTCAGTGAGTTACATCGCTGGAAAAATTCATACCCGACCGACCTTGCAAGTCCGGTCCCAAGGTCGATCCAAGTCAGTGTGTTCTGGTTCTGAAAATTTAAGGCTCGACCGACCTTGCAAGGTAGGTCCCAAGGTCGGTCCAAGTCAGTAAGTTTCTGGGTTTGAAATTTATGCCTCGACCGACCTTGCCAAGTCCAGTCGCAAGGTCGGTCGAAGTCAGTAGACTTCTGGCTTACAATTTTACGACTCGACCGACCTTGCCAAGTCTGGGCTCGACCGACCTTACCTAGAGCGGTTGATAAGTGTCCAAATGAGCATGTTTTATGGGTGTATTTCATATATTATATCAGCACTTTTCTTGCTCATTTCTCCACTTTGGTTAGTTTTCCTCTAGTTTATGTTTTATTGGGTATCTCACAAATTTATTGGTTAAACATGAGGAAACCAAGCTAGGAGCAAAGTAGACGAAGAGACGAACACGTGGGCGTAAACGGATCTTAAATCGGAGCTGAAACGAATATTTTAGGAGCAAACCAATTTTCGTCGTCCGAAACATTGACCTGTCCGAACCAGACTGGTCCGGACACTGGTCCGGACATGTCAAAATCTGCACCTGTCCGTGGAAAAAAGGCAGGACAGCAAACAAGGACATGTTATGTCCGCCCAAAAAAGGCAGGACACACAAGGAAGGACATGTTATGTCCGTGTAAAATTGGCCGGACAGCAAAGAAATGTCCATACATGTCCGTGGAAGTTTGGCCGGACAGAGGGCGGACAGGACAACTATGTCCGTGGAATTTTGACCGGACAGAGGGCGGACAAGGGACTGGAAATTAGCCACGTCCGTGGGTTGTCCGTGGAAATAAGGACGGACAACAAATAGAACGTCCGCCCAAATAAGGCCGGACAAGAGATAGCGACGCCATATCCAGAAATTGACACTACTGATTTCCTTCGGCGATGTCTTCCCCAATTGCTTCTTCCTTTGCGGCGCCTACAGACACATCCATCTACTCCATTAACAATATCAGGCGCCACCCCAATCCACTCCTTAAATCCCTCACGCGTGCTCCAGCACTGTCTCCATTCCAGCTCTGTCTCCAATCAACCTTCTCCTCTGCTTCTATATAAACCCAGCTCATTCTGCAATAAATGATATGCGGGAGATTGTAGAAAACACAGACGATCGTTCACCACACTCCACCATTCTCTCCATTCATTTTCTCCCGTAACACCATAACACTCCATCTTTTATTTATTTCACCACTTCATCACACTCACTCACGTACTCAGCAGAAGCAGTATTTTTAAAAGGAGAGAAAAGAGGCAGCAGGTGTGAGAGCGAGTGCAGACCCGTTCTTCTCAAGCAGTTTCCGATATAATGACTATTTCTATCGTTACTCTATTTTTATTTCTGTCAATGTCTGAGTAATTTATATTTGTGCTTAGGATGGGAATTTTAACCCCAAATAATTCAGACTTATTTATAATACCGAGTTTGCTTATACATATTTGTTTTGTTTCTCTAAATTATTAAATGCTTAAGAACTGATCATTTTTACGCATTTACGGTTACTCTTATTTCAATGATTTTGTAAATCTGAGAATAGACCACAAAGAGAGACAAACGTTAGATATTATCTCCTTGATTAGCAGATAAAATCCATCACTGTTATTAAAAGAATTCTTGCTTAATGCTAATTAATGATTTTAGACTTTTTCTGATTGTAAAAGTCTATTGAATTAATTAAGAGTTGTCCTTATCTATGATTTAGGAAGGCCACAAGATAAATTCTTAAACAGACAAATAAGAGCAAATTAGGATTTTAATTAATGTCTGAAGTATATTTGGGCGATTTCACCTTCCTTAGCACATTTTCCATCCATTTGATACACACTGTTTTATTTAAGCTTTTAATTGTTTTTATCTGTCCAACCCAAAAATACCAAGATTTCCACTGGCTAAACCCCCTTTTTATTTACTGTTTATTAATACCGGAACTAGGAAATTGAACAATTTCCCTGTGGATACGACACTTGTTGTACTACTCCGACTAGGTGCACTTGCCTATTAGTTTGTTATAAATCTATATATATTAATGTGTAGATTTTACTCAACAGCGGTCCCAGGGTCGGTCCAGCCCACTACACTTGTTAATTTCTGTTTTCAGTTCTTTCTTTACCCATTGCTTCCCCAATCTTCCTACATGTAATCCCACATGTTTTAACACTACTTAGGCCCTCTAAATCACTCTAGTTCATCCACTAAACTCATTACTCAATTCTAGATTCACTTACCAAAATTTCTTTCTCACTTCATTCCAGCACTCATACCAATCTTTGTTCTTAAATGCTACAGATTTCTACAACAGCTTTTACCATCTATTACTCCCTCTACCAATGCCACTCCTAGCATTCTAAATACATTACCTTACCACTCTAGTTCTTCCCATCACTTAACTCTCTTCCAAATCTGTTACAAAGTGGTTAACTACACACTTTAAGCTCTCCAAATACACCTAGTTAGTTCCTAGGTTGTTCCCTCTTCTTATACCACTAAGTCTTCTAATTTCCATACAAATTTGGGTAGAGTTTCCCCTATATTTTTAACATTGCCCACACATTGTTTCAGCCCCATAGTTCATTCACAATTCCCATATCAATATCAACACCAATCAACACCAATTCACCCATACATTTCCTGCACACATACATATATTCCCCAAGGTTCTCCCAAGTTTTTAACATCATTTATAAGTTTCAAAAATTGTTACATTCTCTACTTCATTATAATACTACATGGCTACTACTCAAAGCAATTTACCTTACTCATTTTAAGTACTCAAAATCTGTTACAATACACAATACATACTAGCTCCAGGTAAGAACATTTACCTTGTGATTTTAGTTTCTCCTTTCTTTCTTTTCCTTCTTCTTCTTTATTTCTTTCTTGTTCTCGGTTTCTTGTTCAAGAACTAGGCAATGCTACAGCCACCATACATGGCAATACTAGTTTAGGAAATCATCCTTAACTAACCCTAGAATTAGACAAGTTTTTAGAGTTTAGAAAAGGGCATTACCTTCCAACCAATTGATGGAGTTCTTGGTTAGCAAGAGAGCAACGTTTCTAGCCCAAGAAGAAGCCAAGACCGGCTGGAATACAAGGAACAAGGCATTCAAAATCTGGAAATTTTCATAATGCACATAAGAGCTAGAAATGGTGAGTTTTCGAATTTCTTTTTACCTCAAACACCAAGGTGAAGGAGGAGCTTCTAATGGTGGACTCAAACCTTCAAATGGAGAATACCCATGGAGATGAAAGTGGGTGTTTTTGATTTTTGAAAGGAGGAAGATGATCTCCTTTGCAAGGGGAATTCAATGGTGTAATTTTTATTGCATTTGAAGGAGATTTGGGCCTTCAAAAATGGAGAGAGAATGAGGCTTGTGAGTGGGTGTAACACCCCTCTCCATAATCACGATATAATCCTCACGTAGCAATAAAATAAACGTCTCGCAGCGGAAAAAAAATAACAATTACAAAACTCACACGGGTGTCACCGGCCATTACTCGCCCATGCGAGCAACGTAGCCAAACTACATCCAACTTCCAAAATAAACAAACTGCTAACCGCAGTGATAACGAGAAACTCCTATACATCATACTAAGTCCATAAATTATAATCATCGACAAGTGAGCGTCTACCCAATCCTGAAAAAATACATAACCTTACCATAAGACCATACACCATCTTCATTACTATACAACATCTCCAATTACCCTGTTCCTGCTCTTCAGCTCCGACAATGATCAACAACCTGAAATGGTGTAGTATCAGCGATAGACGCTGAGTATGCCGGGCCAGGACCCTAATGGTCACTTGTCATTTTAACCATCTCATTATTAGATTGGTTTCATGCTTTTCCATTTTACAGTTATAAACAATACTGTAGTAAGCATGTATAATAAATATAATCAACCATCCAAATATTCATAAACATTAATCATCCATCCAAACCAAACATTCATAGGATATTTCAAACAACACTTGTATATCGAACGTATCGAGCAATAACAACAATATTTTGTACAATATACAATCGCCGTAGCGTTCACCATCCACTGTTAATTTATTTTAGTTTGGCTTTCAAGCCCCATCCATAAGTACAATGTACATTCGCCGTAGCGTACAGCATCCATAGTTAATTATGTACCATGTACATTCGCCGTGGCGTACAATTTTCATATTTAATTTACCTTAGCCTTGTAGGCTCCATCCACCATGTTTAATTAATATCAGCAGAGCGTCATGTTAGGACAACCCGATAACCTCACCATGGACAGTAGTCCCCCGCACAACACAAAGGTGCTCATTTTCGCCAGAGGTCCAGGCCCCTTGACTCACTTATGTCTCGTAAGACGTCCATAAAAAGGCCGTAGCCACCTGATCCACAAACCTATTTGGGTTCGTTGGATATAACCTGGAGCGGAATCCAATTAGGAAACCCCTCAGTGATCACAAATGCGCAACCAAGTGGTTCGTAAACCACCGGGATTCCTCACCTCAATCTCATACCATCACTCTCTCATAATGTTTAAGATCTGCTCTTAGTCTTATGGAGAATATATTTATTAACCAGCGGCCCAATGGGTCTCGCATACCTAGAAGTCATCTAGGTGATATTTATGTTAGAGATCCATGCTCTAGAGACCGACAATGTCGTGACTCATTCCTAAGTGTTTTTCTTAGGTCACCATATACTTAATATTAATGTCATGGTATTATATCAAGTAACCGTCATGTCATCACAACGCATATGTATGTTTATAAAGTCGATCTATAGTCGACGTAGTGTTAGTCCCGTAGGACGCTCGTGCATAAATAATTAATGCAGTAGCAACACAATCAACATACATCCACCACACATATAACACACAAGTTATATCAACCAAATCCGAGCCCAAGGAGAAACCTTAGGTCAACTCGGCAAACCCCTTTACATACCGTTCACCCTGACTGTATTACGGTGGAGTATGAATCAGCAAGATCCTACGCTCCGTGTAGTCCGCTAGCTCGTCAAGCGTCCTTGTCAGAAGTATACTCTAAACGGTAATAAAACTATAAGTCAGTCTCCATGACTAACTACATCCGGTATTTCCGAATAATAAGTAACCCCGACAGTTCACCCCTGTTTCCTAAAGTTTGGTTACAGGTTTCTCTAAAGAGTCGGTTTTGTTACTACTTAAAACGCGTACGTCAAAACTATTTCAACTGTTAAGTTTAGTTCCTTATATTTCTTTTAATCTTACCCACCTTCTAGTTTAGGTACATAACCTATAGTTGCATGTATGCATGCATGATTATATTATATTGTATTATTCTTTCCATGTTGTATTATTTTCCCCACCATTCCTTATTATACCATGTATTATATAATTCGTTATCTTTAGTAAATAGTATTTGCATCCCAAAAACTCATAACATATAGTTTGTAACTGTATATATTTTTTTTAAATAACCACCATTAAATCATATGGTTTCCAACCAAAATATATGTCTACCTTATATATTTTTCCTTGTGTATGTATTATTTTTTACCACGTAGGTAATTCCCATGAGTTTGATAAACTCTTATAATTCATGTTACTTTTATCATCTTTTTTTTTAGATTAATATTCCCATTAGTTGTACCATATTGTACAACTTATATTAAGATTATTATCCTAACATGAGTAACATTTTATGTTGTATAACTACAACTCCCAAGGTTTATTCAATAAATACCTTAGTTTATAAATCCCATTTATTTATAGTTTGTCACACTATTTTATGTGAGTACCCTTCCTTATATTAATTCCATCTAAACCACCCTAATACCATTTAATTGTCATAACATTTATAACATTATAGACCTTAGTCTAAAATTCATCTTTCAATTCTTATTAACTCGTATAGCCCTTAACTTAATTTAACTTCCCTTTTTTACCACATAACTTTATGTAATGTTATACCAAAATACTGATATCATTTGCTATGATATTTTTATTTCCTTTAACTCATAACCTATAGTTTTTATACAAAACTATTGTATATTGCCTCGTAGGCATATATTAAACCTTATACTTTTCCTTAAACCATAATTTCCTTTATTTACCAAACCACCCCTTTCTTTTTACCATGTTATATATACCATTCAATATAACATTTCTAACTTATAAAAGAGTATAACCTATGGTTATTTTTTTGTAAATTTCGAACAGCCCTTGTGCTATTCTATAATTGCCATTTGGCCCTATTTATAACATATAGTTTTATAATATCATTAAAGTCATATTTATACACATATCTCAATAGATACCCTTATATAATTCTAAAAATCACCAAATTCCACCAAAGGGTTATAAATATCCTTATTAACCCATATACTCTTGGTATTTACCATTCCACCATCTATATTTCTCCAAAGTGTCATAATGACATAGTAACTATATATTATACATATATAGTTTATTTTAATTCCAAAAACCACCAAATAAATTCCTAAAAATTCCTAATAGCCCATGGGTGTTTAAAATACCATTGTACACCCTTTATTTTTGTAATAAACATATTTACCACACATGTTATAAAAATATTACCATTAATACATAACTTATCATAAAACCTTAAATAAGTTATCTAACTTATTTCTTTTGGTCAAAACCTAGCATATGGTCAAGGTTGACCACCTTAATATTCCTTGACAATTAATTCTTAATAATTACGGTTTGCACCCAAACTTCCTAGAAATCACCATTTAACCCCAAAACTTTATAGAATCTTATAAACTTTATTTTAACACCTTTTTAACACTAATTTTCGGCCTTATTATTCTAAAGCCCCCAAATTTAATTTAATTACACCTAATACCCCATTTATTTTCGGTAATGCATTTATACTACTTAAACTTAATTAAAAGCTTGTAAATGCATAAATAAAATGGCCTAAAATACATGGCCTTATTACAAACATTTTCTCACAAAATAAATTACACATAAATGTCCCAAAATACATATACAATTTCGGCCTCACCATATAATTTTCATTTATTTACCAAACTTCCACATAATGTCTTAAATTTGACAATTATGTTAATTAAATCTCTTAAATGACTAGCTTAATTTATCTTAGTCATTTTTTTCCATTTTTAGGTCAATATGACCCTTATTTAAAGTTTCACTCTCGGCCACATATATATATATGCTTAGAAATTGCAAAAATCATAAGTTTAAGGTGTTTATACCTTGATTATTCCTTGTATGAGCTCGGTCACTTGTAGGAAAATTCACCACTTGATTTAGACATGTTTAATACACAAAAACAAGATATGGTTACACTCCAAGCTTGAGCTTAACCATAAGGAATAATTAATGTAAGATTTAAGGCAAAAATCACCTTAAAAATGCAAGGGAAGTTCTAAGTGATTTCGACCTGAACCAAACACACCACAAGGTGTTAGATCCAGCATATTGACATAGGAAATAGTTAGATCTCGAAATGTTACCTTGTTATTAGGTTTTACCTTGGAAAAATGCCTTAAAAGAGAGTATTTCTCTTGGATCTTGGTCACCCTTGCTCCAAATGACTAACCAACAGATTCCACATGAAAAGGAGAAGAAGATGAGGCTATGATCAAAGTTTCACAGCCAAACTCGAAGGGAATCAAAAGTTATGAGCTTAAAGCACATTTTTACCTTAAAATGTAGATTTGAACAACCTTGGTCCCTCTACTGGTCTCAACCGAGTTTAGCTCTTGTTCTAACCTTAGAACACTGAGAATAAGCCATATGAATTGATGAGCCACGAAATCTAGGTGTTGGTGGTGAGAAGATGAAGAAAAAGAGCTAAAAATGACATTAAAACACTTACATTAGGAGCTTAGGAGCTAGGCTTGCCTTCCATGCTCAAGAACAGACCTTGAGAGCTTCAATGGAAGGGAGGAGCTCGGCTGGGATGAGTGGGAACGGACAAGGAGGAAGGAAAGGATGGGTAAGGTTTGAAATAATTGAAAAAGTAACTTAATTTTCAAAAGTAAATGGTATTAGGTATAGTTTGTCCCATAATGATTATAAGCTGTCTCCTCCCTCTTGCCAGCCGATTTCCAAGGGGTTAAATGGGTCATTTACTGCCCATTGGCCATGCTTGGTCATTTTGACTCATGTGGGCCCCACTTCGGGGTTTTATTAATATTTTAATATTAAATTTGTGAAAATCTGTAAAATTTGGAATTAAATTCCTAATATCATATAATATGATATTTTATCATATTTAAAGGTATTTATAACCTTTTAGCTAATTTAAAACCAATTTAGAAGGCGATTACACAAAAACGTGCTTTAAGGAGTTTTAGCGCACATTTTGTGTTGCCTGGTGTTTATGAGCTCTGTTTTCTTTGAAAACAGTCTTGTTGTGTTCCTTACATGATATTTGATCATGTAATTCAATTTTATATCATTTAGAGGTCATTTGATTTTTAAGGTTTTCCTAGAGCACTTTTTTGCCCTTTTTGACCTTGAAGCATGTAAATGCTTTTTCTTTGTGTTGGAGTGTTGTCCAACGGTTATAATATGTTTAGTAGTATGTTAATATGCTTAGGACAAATTTTTAGGTCCTAAGAAGTTTATTTGGGTATTTATTTACCCTTAACAGTCAAAGGGTGCAACATCTTGTTTTATGTTGACCGCTGTTGTTCTCAGTTGACTTTTAAGGCATGTTTAGGCCTTAATTAATATGATTAAATATTTAATCCATGTTTAGCAAGTTTGGGGTATTTCAGTGGGGGCTTGTAAATCGCCATTAGAGAGCTCAATGGGGAAGAAGAGAAATGAGAGAGAGGAGGGAAAACATGAGAGAGAGGGGGAGTAAGAGAGAGTTCCACTTTTTTTGCTTTTTACTTATTTTGTTTGTCTTTTAGCAAATAAGAGGAGGGTTAAGAGAGTGAGAGAGAGGGGGACCAAATCGGCCACATACACACACACTCACAGCCTTTGATTTTTATTTGCAAAAGTGGACACATTAGTTTAGCTTTTTTACAGTTTACACCCCACAACTTCTCGTTTTTACAGTTTTTACTACCGGAACCCGTTTTCCAGAATTTTCTCGTTTAATTAATTTTATTGGTTCTTAACCTTCATTAATGTTTATTAATGACTATTTGGTTGACCAAAATCATTACGAGTCTATTTGACCCGCTTAAAGTCGCGTTTTCCCGGTTTCCTCGAAGAACACGCTTTAAGGTTCGTTTATGCTTTTAATCCATTTTAAGGATCCGTTTTCTTCGGGATTTGTTCCCTCATGTTTATTTAGGCATAATTAAGCTTCCAAAATACTTATTAGCCTAATTAATCACCATTTTTAATTACGGGGCATTTCAGAAGTAATCTATGAGTTTCCAATATATTTTCCAACATTTGACACATAAAATGTATCAGTGCATATCACAACATAAATATAAGGAAAACATATGATAAGTGAGAAATATGACATGAATTTTTGTGATAATATAAAGAATTAAAGCCCTAAAAGTATATATATATTTCGCACTTATCAGCCCACCACTTAAAGAAATCATAAGCCCAGCAGTTGTCATACGCCCTTCCAACCGAAGTGCCTTTGCGGGAGAGGGTAAGGTTTGATGGGGCTCCACATTTATAATGAATTATTTGAAACTTTTCATTGATTGTAGTTATAAAGATGGTCATGACTTTAGTATGGTGTTTTGCTCTGTTTATATGATAAGAAGGTCTTTATCAAGGCGAACAAAGAGTTGTTGGACTCAAACTAGCCGTTACAGGTAAAACAGGGGCATTTTATAAACATCAAAACTCAAACAGTGGCATATTGTAAACTACAAAACTTAAATAGTGGCATATTGTAAACTATAAACCAAACAAGGGTATTTTATGTACTTTTAAAGTTGTTTCTGTTGCACTTTCAAAGTAGTGACATTAATTTTTTTTAAAAAAAAATTCAAACTTTTCGCTAGGTGCATCTTGGTCATTTTCTAGAGAGAGTTAACGGCGAATTTAACGTTCATTACCGGACAGTGACATTTCATGAATTTCAAACTTAAATCGTGGCATATTAGGGGCAACTTTCCAAAAAGGGGTATATCGTGAATCACGAACTCAAATCATGGCATATTGTGAATTTTCCCAAAACAAAATGATTAAGGAATTGAACCACAACAAGAAATCCACCTCCAAATAGTAGAAGAGAAGAAGGGACCTCTGGAAAGAAGTGCTACTATCATACCAGGGATATAAACAAATGTGGAGGAAATGACCACAAAACTGAATCATTGGCTGAACAATATATAGAGCATCACCACCCTTACCAGGTACAAGTTCATGGCCACATTCAATACAGCTGTCACCCTTAATGAGTTCGTTGAAAGTAGACCGCGAGCGATCTAGTCTAGATTGTAAGAAAATGAAGATGGGATGACCAACAAGATTCAAGGGTCACAAGTCTAGCCATTAAAGGGGTGCCAGTACAAGCATGGTTTTAGGAAAACTTGTAAGAAATAGCTGAAGATTTGGGCATGTTCTAGACATTGAGAATGATTTGAGCAGATTGCCTACCTATCCTGATGCACACGTCCACATTGAAACGAAAATTATGAAAATCATAAACCAGGAAGAAACGCTGGACATTGGAGGAATAAGATTCATGATCGGAGTAGTTGAATTTTGGTCTGAGGAATTAACCCAAAGATTCCACCAAAATTCCCTATCGCGGAAGATGCCTGACCGAAACAAGCAAGAGTCACTTCCACCTAGAGGAATGCTAATGGTTATACCCGATACCACCATGTGTGCACATACCAATGGAAGATCTCATTCTTTAAAGACTGGTGTTGAAAGACATTTTGTCTACCTTGATAAATCCTTAAACGAATTGCTCCTAGTTTTTGGAAAAAGGAAAGTGATACTTGTTATACATCCCTCTATTATTCTATTCAGAGTCGATAGAGTTTGAAACATTCCCACCATAACTAATGATTACATGTCTGCTAAATTTTTTCTTCAGCCCCCTTAGTAACTCGAGCAGTGGCCAAACAACTCTCATTGAAAAGCCGATTTTGCTTCCTCAGCAAAAAGCATCATTAGAGATAAACATCGAGTAAATCGATTTGACTCGGCATGAATCTCAATCCCTATGCTACCCATTGGACATTGTTTCAGAAACCCAAGACCAACCCCCACCCCTTTCCATCTTCATTCTCGCCTATTCTTAGTCATGAGGTGGAACCTGAATTTCATCCCCTTCCAGATGAAACACCCAGAAGGCTTTTGAAACAAAAATACACATTAACACATGCTAAAATATGTCAAAACAGACAATACACACTAAGAGGAACATAACGCCGCAAACGGCGATCAAAAGGGAGCTCAAACAAAGAAGTTATGCGAAATTAGAGGTGTGTCCGGACATGTGTCCAAACATACATCTTCGGATGCATGCCAATCTGCAAAACCAAAACACGTCCGAACATGTGTCCGGACTTACATGTTCGGACAAAGTCTGAAAGTTGACAAACAAGGCTTCCAGACTTGTGTTTGGGCTTACATGTTCGGACAAAAATCAAACAGTAAGCCAGGACAGTCCTCGCACCCCATCTGAACTTGCATGTTCGGACGGAAGTCCGGACATCACATAAATCGTAAAACCAGAAGCGTCCGCACAAGTTCGGGCGTATGTTTAGACACAACAGAAATCCCAAAATAAGAAGCGAAATCAGATGCAAACAGAGCTCCAAAATCTCCATTGTTATAGCTTCAAACATTCATAACAAAATAGGCAATCTAAACACTTCCCATAGGGGTTTTAAGAGAGTAAAATACAACTAAAAAACCAAATCAGATTCACACAAATTAGAGAACATTTAACACATTCATAAACAGAAACATAATCTGAAACCCCACGCATCGCCCTCCTCAAATCTCCACTCGAATTGACAGACAACAAACTGAACAATCCCGGAATTCCAAAAACAAAATCAGAAAAAGTTAGAGGGAGAAACTCTACGAGAACGGAATCAGAACTCACAACTACAAACCTAGAAGTCGACTGATTAACGAACAGAATTCCACAAAGCAAGTAATCACGGGGAGGAGATTGAAGAAGGATGAAAGCAAAGGCAATAGAAGGAGCAAGCAGAGCGGGAGTTTGAGAGGAATGAGAAACTATCGTGAGGAAGGAAGAACATAAATTAGAATAAGGAAAGTCCATTCCTTCACAAATAAATAAATAAATAAATAAATGACAATTCTAACTCTTCCTCCTCAAAGCTAACATATTAATAATAAGGAGAATGTCATAAACATACTAATATAAGATCAAAATTAATATGAACTCCCTTTGTGAATTAGAAAGAAAATAAAAGAAAATCTAAGGCATAACATAATCAACCGACAAACTCTATCTCAGCAACAGTTTATATATACTCCAACATATATTTTCCAGTCCATTGTCATCTTGGTAACCAATACATTGACATCACACAAATGGTGTACTAGAAGATGGACTATGTTGAATACAACTAGACGTTGTTGTATCTTTCAACCGATGCTTCCATTCAGGAGATGCTTGAACTACACAGAACTTGTGGATGTCATAAAAAATCCATGTTCTTGTGCATTATGACAATGATGATGACTTTGAAAGACCAGATCTGATTGCTGAGTGGAAAATAAGTGCAAGAAGAAACACAAAGGGAAGAGGAGCAAGAAGAAATGTAAAGGTGACATGTGTAAGAAGAAACATAAGGGGAATAGATGGAGACAACTGATACGTGGTTTGAATGCCATGATTTTAGACCATTGTTTCCCCATTAATTGAGCAACTTAACTTTATAAACCACTTAATACCTTCATATTTTATTATTTTAGCATTTTCTTTGTTTTGTTGTAAAATACTTAGTTTTAATGTATTTCTACAGTTAACCAGTTTGCAACCAAGCTTCACCTGCATCTGGTCAATTACTTTGGCCAACCGATGTCCATCCAACATCGGTTATAGGTCGGTCGCTAGTGCCAACTATCCAAAGTCAGGATGTTACCTATAAATTTCCCGGAAATTACCATAAAACTATACAAGAGATTCTGGAAGATACAAACTCATACCAAAATAAGGCAACCAATGGACAACCAATCTCAGTTGTCGATCGGTTGTCCTAGTTTCCCACCACTATGTTAGGGAATCATAACTGCCTATTTCCACATGACTGTTGGTGAAACCTTATTGGCTTTGCAAAGGTGGTTGTCGACATAGTAGGTGAGAAACACTTAGAATCATCGTCGTTAATGCTTTCAGTAGAGCTTTTTCATTGTCAGTTACGACAACTTCGGGATAAAAGTCATTAAATTCACAGTTGTTTAAGCATCCAATGTTGAAGTTTTTACCAGTTGACTTCACTCCAATAAATTCAACAAGTAGCATCTTATACTTTTCATCTTATAAGTGCTATCAATAACTACCACATATGGGAAAATCTTGAACATCTTAACAGCAAATGGGTGCATGAACATAATGTAGCCCATACTCGATTTATCCTCTGCAATCGACAATATAATACTTACAAAGTAAATACAATCACTACAACACTTACTTTGATCTTTCTTCTACGACCAACTATAGTTATGGCTAGTGAGTAAGCGCATTAGAGACGCAACATCGGTACGCCCATCCCTGTCCTCCATTATGAATTTAGCAACTAGATTATGTACCAAAGTCTTGTTCGTTGTGTTTTTAGGGTTCATATCATGCCAATGAGTCCACATTTGTCGTGGTGCAGCTTGACTATTGTGCATACTCCTAAGGGTTGATGCCTCGTTGACACTGAAGCAAGGACGCCCAAAATGAGATTGCGATTACGAGCCAAATGATGGTTTTGTGTCGGCTGCATGACCACAACAGACCATCCAACACGGTCCCCACCGCGAATGCTTAAGCGAAATTGACAATTACATTTCTTCAAAGCAGAGCACCTTTGGCTAGAAGAAGATGAATCCCCTTGATTGTTTCGTATCCCATGCTTCCCGTACAATTCACACATTAGCACAAGTTCCCCATCATCCCTAACAGTTTGTCTAATTAGATACACATTGTTTTTCTTGCCACCCCAAATCATCGCATTAGTTGTCTCTTCTCTAGTGCCAATTATTTGACCTACATTGAAAAGATGACGTGTCTACATTCACTCCTTCGTCAGGGTTTGCAGGATCATTTTCACCCTGCGTAATGCAATAAACCAATAAACTAAAGTTAAAGCAGCTAAATGTAGTCAAAACCGGCCTAACTAAGTGAAAGCAATTCAAAACCGGTCTAATGAAGTCAAAACCGGTCAAAGCAAGTCAAAACATGTCAAACTATGTACAAATGTCATACTAAGTCAAAAGCAGTAAAAAAAAAGAAAACCAATAAAAAAGTCAAAACCGACCCCAAATCGGTCTGACCCAGCAGAACCGGCCTGGATTGGCCAGTTCACTCTGTGAGTGACGCCAGCGCCGCTGCAGCCTCATCCTGTGTGCGCACCAGCGTGCTAGTGCCTCGTGTCGTCTGGCCAACGTCAATGTCTCACACATATCAACGTGTATCAACGATGATCGTCCTGTTTTTGACGTTGTTCACTATTTTTTCATTCTATTTCATATTTTAAGCTATTTCAGTTAAATTGTTATTCAAAACTATAACAAACACCTCTGAATGAGATCCTCGTGCATTCTCTCACCATTATTTTGATTCAAATTTCTCAAAGATGTATCGATAACATCATCTTCATTATTTCTTTTGTATTCTATCTCGAAAAGTTTATCTTTCTCTCACTCCTCCTTATATATGGGTTTGGGAGTTGTCTATGATTAACAATAATTTTAGGTCTATTTTGTATTTAAAAAAAATTAAAAAGGAAATACAACATAGAAAATAAGCGAAAAAAAATAGAAAACAGAGAAAATTATATCGAGAAACAGAAGTATATCACATGTCTCAAATTAACGCCGTGGCCAAGTAACATAGAACTGTCTCCCCTCCAGCTGCTCTTGCTTGTCTGGTAACGGGTTGATAAGAACAAAAGAGTAGTGAATAGCTCAGCTTTAGAAGAGCTATTTAATTAGTGAAATTCAGCTTGTAGATATAGAATGAGAGGCTTCTGGTTCTTTGATCGAGCTACGAGGATTTACAATGGCTACTCTTCTGGCTCCAAACTCCTAGTCGTCTTTACTGCCAGGTGCTGATCGTTATTTCTGACTTTTGAGTAGAAATCACTTTGTGCTTGTTCTTTGATTCGAAATTCCACACAGATTCTTCTCCTCGACTTAGTCATGTCTCTCCGTGCTAAAGATTTACTCTCCACGCCCCCATGGTAGATAAAGGAAGTTAAACGTCTGTCCCCAATTTGATCGCTTAGAGTTGACTAGGTTTCTTAGCGGTGATCTTGCTTAAGGTAATTTGAGCAATCTTTGTGATTACGTTTTTTTTACTCTTTTCCGAGTCTGTTGTTCAGTTTCCAGTTCTCCCTCTGCCGTTGATGAATGTTCACGATTACCATTTCTAAACGCCTGCCAACCTTGTCTTAAGTTTGATAAATTGCATTCATTTTTGGCATCTGGCACAGAATCTTTAGAAGAATTTATAAAAGAAAGTGATTGTAACTGACCTGAGAAGCTGAGAACAGAGCAAACCCGATTAATAAGGTGCACTATAAATCCCCTATCCAACTGACCAACGGTAGATAAGATGATCACTAAGTCCGTCGAGAGTCACTTAAGTATGCAAGAGAAAGTTTAATTTCTCTTTATTGGACCGCCTTGGTTTCTAGAGCAGGTTGTTCCAGATTGCTAGATCGCAGTCTTGGACTCTTGGTGTACCTTCCGCTGCGATAATTTCCTCCCTATGAATACTAATAGTCCCCTAATTGTACTACTATAAAGATTTTTTCTATGTTGATTACTTCAGTGCTGGAGGCACCGTGGCTTACTCAGAATCTCAGTCAGGAGCTATTTTGAAAGACCTCGATGGCAAGCAAATCGAACCAGTGAAGAAAAAATTGGTGGTTTTGGGGACCGGATGGGCTGGTATTAGTTTGCTAAAAGATCTTGATACCTCATTATATGATGTTAAGGTCGTCTCTCCTCGAAATTATTTTGCTTTCACTCCATTGCTGCCTAGTGTGACTTGTGGGACAGTCGAAGCACGGAGTATAGTTGAACCTATTCGAAATATCATAAGGAAGGTTAGATTGGCATGACTTGCTAAGTAGGGATATTGAACTTGAAAAAAATTCCGAAATAACACTTCTAAACAAACATATTACTTATATTAACTCTCTCCTGAAACTAATTCCCAAAATAACTCTTCCGGGCGAAATCGTCTCTTCAAGAGACGATTTCATTCATTATTAACTAATTCCGCGCGCCACATCGGCGCTGAGTTGGCCGGAATCGGGAGAAGACGAAATCGTCTTCTCAAGAGACGATTTCATGAAGTCGTCTCTTGAGAAGACGATTTCGCCTTCTCCCGACGCCGGCCTTTAATTTTTTTAAAACTGGTGAAATCGTCTCTTGAAGAGACGATTTCTGTTGGAATATACATGAAATCGTCTCTTCAAGAGACGATTTCACCTGTTTACAATACTTGGAAAATTTTCCAAGTGTTGGAACACCACAAATTCATCTCTAACAACCTGTACATATTGTAAACTCCCACACAATCACGATACTCAGAAACACTTCAACACAATTGTGATATTACAGAAACACTTCAACACAATTGTGATATTACAGAAACACAAGAAATCAAAATGTGTACCATATTCAATAGTTTATAAAATAGAAAACATAAACAATAGTGGCACAATGTCAAGTTGTTTACAAAATCTAATAAGTATGAGGTCTACATCATCTACGTCTACTACGTCGTACATATGTCCTAGTCACTCTAGGTGTAGGATCCTCAACTGCTGATGCAAGAGTAGGATCAAGGTCACGACCACTTAGATCCCCTACATCATGACAATCTCGGGAATCTCTATCTCTAAGTGGTGCTCCTGGAGTGGAAGTGGATGCTAAAGCTAGGGCTGTAGCCGGTGTCGTAATGTCGTAGCTCGTCCCAGCACCGGAAGATGATGCACCCTGATAGCCTGAGCTGCCGCTAAGATACGCAAATCCAGTAGTATCGACCTGCTGCGTAGGATCAACGACCTGAGACATGGTCATGCTACCGGCGATGTCGAACGCCTCCTGATGATCTACTGGCTCCGCAGCTCGACCACGTGCACGTCCTCTTCCTCTACCTCGACCACGCGGACGACGACCGCGCCCTTCTCTTCCACCCTGATCCACAGCAGCATTTGCATCTTCATCGTCAGGGGCAGCTGCTGGGACCATCTGTGGCCGTGGGAGGACGTAGTACGTATTGTTGTACTCATCTCTCATCGCCCGTAGACTAATGAGAGCATCATCGACACGCATCGCATCTAGCATGCCGATGACCTCATTTGTGGTCTCCCCCTATAACACAATTGAAAACATGAATATAACAAAATGATATGTTATAATACTAAAATAAAACAAGTACAGTCGGAATTACTCACCATGTATCCCAATAGAGCTCCCGTACGGCCAATGTATCTCCTCGTGTTGCGGCCGTACCACTCTTCGTACGCAGGACCAGGATCATCCATGTTTAGATCGACAACTCTCTCAGCGCGCTGGTTCCACAGGGCAATGTACTCTGAATGGTGAGTCGCCCAGTTCCAATCCGTGCGGCCTCTCAAGTCAATGCTGTGGAGATCAACCCGTGCATCATCCCCGTCTGTCCTAGGATCAGCCGGTGGAAACTGTCTCGCACCAAACTGCCGCATCACACGATCCGGGAGATGCCACTCCACTATATGAAAGCATATAAGAGGCACCCGAGCTCGTGCAATATGCAGACCAACCAAACAAGCCGGATGAAGAGACCGTAACACCTCATCCGTGTAGGGCTGCCAGACAATCTGAAACAACGAAGACTAAAAGTTAGACACAAAATATTTGTGAAATGAAACCAATGCAAACATACAAAAAATGACACTCACCTGATGCTGTGTCTGTCTGTCGAATGCCTCTCTGTAGTGAGTGAGGACATGCGTGGCGTGCCCGGTCACGTCGAACTCGACATGCCAACGATGGGCAAGAGGAAGTAAAGGAAGTGGACCAGCATGATGGGCACGTCGACGGATGGGAGCTATGTAAGGAAATCTCTCCCACGCCCAAACCTGCAGGACGACCAGCGCCCCGGCAATACCACTGTCCCCAGCATCACACGCCAGACACAGCTGCCTGTACAACCATGCCAGACAGGCGGAACCCCAGCTATACTGTCCAGCCTGAGTAAAATCCTGAAGTAGCGGCAAGAACATAAGATGGACCTGGTTCCCCGATCGATCAACGAAAATGGTCCCACCCAACAGCATAAGTATGTACGCACGGGTGTGCCTCATCACTGTCACCTCATCTGCATGCTCAGCTAACTGACCAAAAGTAGCACCCAGCCAACTGAGCTTGATCCTGCTATGATGTCCAAGATCAGCCGGCCTAGCTCCAAGTAGATCATCACACAATGCTCCCCAATCTCTATGTGTCGTACCCGTAACCGGCAGTCCGTCTATGGGTAGCCCAGTAAGGACAGCAACGTCCTCCAGTGTAACAGTGGTCTCTCCTGTCGGCATGTGAAAAGTATGGGTCTCTCGACGCCATCTCTCCACCAGAGCAGTGATCAGATGCCAGTCCAATGAGATGAACTCTAGACTGGCCAACCCAATGAAACCAGAGGCCTCTAAGTGTGGGCGCATCCTCTCATCGTACCGAACATGCCCCCCACGTCGTACGCTAGCCTCAAAGCGGCGACAGTGTAGCACCTGATACTCGTTCCCATCCCAGATAGACCTAGATCTATGACTACGCTGATGTCTAAGTATGGAACCAGGGGGTGGACCGGGATCCATGCGTAACTAAATATTACATAACAAACGTTAAACACAATATTTAAAATATGCAATTTTTATATCATAAGAAACGTTGTATTAATCTTGTACGAACACAATCAAACCAAAGTTCATGTCTGACAAACAAATTCGAATACAAAAGTAATCAACCAGTACATCACAACAAACACTAAGTGCCGCTCCTACTAGGACATCTCCTCTTGTTATGACCCTCCTGCTCACACCTACTACACTTGGTCTTTCTTTTGGACTCCTTCACATCCATCTCATTATGAATACGGGTTGATCTTGGTCTTCCCTTTCCTCGCACACGATGTGGGTCAGGAAGAATGATTGGAGAGTCTGATGGAGGCCACGAGTGCTGATCCCCGAATGGGACAAAGAGTCGGCTGTACACATCGAGCTGCTTCTGCCAAGTATACCACGACCCCATAAGAGTGGTACTGTCCATGTGTATGTAAGCAGCTGCTGCGCATGCGTGTGAGCATGGGATTCTGTAACTTTGCCATTTCTGGCAAGTACAGTGACCATCTAGCAGCTTAACGGTGTGTCGATTGCCACCCTTAAATCCATGAGGTGATGATCTTGTGGCAGTGGTAATTTCGAACAACTTTCTTGGCCCGTTAAATCTGGTAACATGGTGAGCGTTGGCCGACTGTCTCCATCTCTGCATTTTCTCCATCGCCCAACCAGCATACACCTCTCCTCTAGCCACAGCTGCCGATGCCTGACCCCTTCTAGTGTCGAAGTACTTCACACAGTTGTAAAACGTCTTCTCAACCAGAGCAGCAATAGGCAAGCTTCTAGCACCGAGCAAAACTGCATTGTAACTCTCGCTCAAATTTGTAGTCATCATGCCAAAGCGGTGCCCACTATCATGTGCGAATGTCCACTGCTCCTTCGGTATAGCGTCAAAGAAATCAGGCGCAGTGGCACTAGCGCTCTTCAACTCATTCATGCACATATCAAACTTACGGGGCTGTGATGCGCAAGCTGCTCTGGAGGCCATCTTTTTCATCCCTACACTTCTTTCTACCTTGTTGAAGTTGCTGACGATATGGCGAATACAATATCTCCAATGCACATTAGGGGGTTTCCACACCCCGTTTGATCGCTCTACAGCAGCAAGTATACCAGCATGACGATCGGATATCATGCACATCGGAGCACTATCCTCACGGGCCGATATGACGTGGACCTTGAGACAAGAGAGAAACCAGGACCACGATGCATATGATTCCTCATCAACAAGCGCAAATGCAAGTGGCACTATGTGTTTGTCCGCGTCACTTGCACATGCAATGAGGAGTTTATGTTTGTACTTCCCGTACAAGAAGGTACCGTCAATACATATCACGGGTCTGCAATGTCTGAATGCATCAATGCATGGCCCGTAATAAGTGCGGTAGCGTGCTGTAAGAATCATCCCAATCACCATACACCATCTCAATAGCTCTCACCTTTGCCGCCCAAACATTCTTCCTCTTGACAGAATACTGGAACTGATCAGCTATCACTGTCTGAAGGTCACCAACTCTGATGTAAGGATTCTCTTTGACATACTTGGTGAATATGCATGCCATGAATCTCAAGTCAAGATGTGGATGCTCTTGATTCAAGATAGAGTTCAGACAGGTGTGAGGGCCTTCAGCAACGGTGATCATAAACAAACTAGGGTGCTTCTTCGTTACTGCACCACGCAATCTCCATCCACAATCCTTTTCGGATGGGCAGTAGATGTCCCACAACTTTCTGGTTGACCGGTTCACCACAAACGCTCGATGATGAATAATGTGGTGCCTCTTCACTGCATGTATCAACGCAACTTTGCTTCTGAACAGCATACCCTTCTTGAACTCATCGCTGTAGCTCCAGTCTCCCAGTTCCAATTCTTGTTCCTCCTCCCACCTCATAATACCACTACCACCACCGGCGTTGTAGAACGGGTATGGATGGACGAGAGAAGCATCGCCGTCCCCGGTGGTGGTAGTGACCACAGCAGCAGCTTCATCAGCCGGTGTGGCATCATCAGCACCATCATTGTCATCATCATCATCATCATCGGATAAACCACCTACAGTCCCTTCCATCTCATCCTCCTCGAATTCTTCCCGAAAGTCACCGTCATCATCAAAGTATCCAAAATCATGACCAACGTCAAGTTGGAGAAGATCTTCAACTGGTGCTAGGTGTGACGGGTGGCTTTGTGTTTGTGAAGAGGTTTGATCTTGAGAGGAGCGTCAAGTACGAGATGATCTTCAACTGGTGCTTGGTATGAAGATTGGGTTTGTGTTTGTAATGATGTTTGATCAGACGAGGAGCATTGAGTAGAAGAGACGTGTTTGTGATGATTTGTGTTTGGTGTTGTGAACATGAAGAAGGCAGGGGAGTTTGGTATTCAGGTGGCGTGAAGCTTGGAGGGCCTTGGTGTGATATGATGAGGAGGTGATAAGTGTTTGTGTTTGTCGGTTTTCTTGTATTTCAACATACAATTCGTAGAATATATCTCGCGGCCCATCACCCCTACAGTAGAACATAACATTTTTAACATCCCCATCGTCATCGATGGTATCACCGTCCACTTCGTAGTACCTCATTCTTTGACTGACCCATCCTCTGTGACACCTTCACTTTGTGGGTGCACAAGTCAATACACAAACGACTACCAATCTCATCAATAAGCTGCTCATAATTGGCATCGATACTAACTAAAATGAGCTTCTTCCTCCCACCCTCGTAATCTGCTCCGTTTACCCCGTATACAATTTTGCCACTAATACGACACAAGAACTGGATAAAAGAGGTCATATCCACCTATTTCATATCACAACAATCACAAATTGAATAAATTATCCCAAACATTCGGTGCATTGCAAACACAAACAAATTTAAAAATTATCCCAAACATATAATTAAACACCTCATTATCACTAGAATCTCACAAATAATCAATTATCAAAACAAAACACCTCATTATCACTAGAATCTCACAAGTAATCAATTATCAAAACATTTAACACTTCATTATCACTAGAATCTCACAAATAATCAATTATCAATATAATTTAACACAAAACCACATATAATTAGTTACTATTTTAACAATTGACTAAGAATCCCCAATTATCTAACAATCCCTAATTTTTTAGGGTTAGAAATTACCTTAAAATATGATGTAAGTGTTGAAAATAATAGTAGGTGATGTTGCATGTTGGTGGCACCGGAGATTGGCGGCGGTGGAGGCGCTTTCCGGCGACCGGTGGAGGAGGTGGGGCGGTGGAGTTCGAACTGTCTCGCAAGGGAAGGTCGCAAGGGAGGGAGAGGTGCGTCTGTTGAGAATGGGGAAATGAGGAAGGGGAAGGAAAAATTCGGGTAATAAGGTACAGCCCGTGAACTCGTCTTTGCAAAAGACGATTTCTTAAGTAAGCGAGAAATCGTCTATTGAAAGGACGATTTCACAAGTAGTATGCGAGACATTAAAAAAATAAAGGACGGCGTCGGGAGAAGGCGAAATCGTCTTCTCAAGAGACGACTTCATGAAATCGTCTCTTGAGAAGACGATTTCGTCTTCTCCCGATTCCGGCCAACTCAGCGCCGATGTGGCGCGCGGAATTAGTTAATAATGAATGAAATCGTCTCTTGAAGAGACGATTTCGCCCGGAAGAGTTATTTTGGGAATTAGTTTCAGGAGAGAGTTAATATAAGTAATATGTTTGTTTAGAAGTGTTATTTCGGAATTTTTTTCTATTGAACTTCATTAATAAAATTAAGATATTGAATTTTCTTTCATTCAGATGAGGGGTCCATACTAATTAATGCCCTTTATTTACCTTTTTTGTCCTTCAATTATATTTCTGCTGCAGAGGAGGGGAGGGATAGAGTTCTGTGAAGCTGAATGCATTAAGATTGACGCTGCGGATAAGAAAATAATCTGTAAATCTGCTTTTGAGAACTGCTCAGGAACTTCGCATACAGAATTCACCTTGGAATATGATTATTTAGTTGTAGCTGTTGGATCACAAGTGAACACATTCAACACACCTGGTGTCTCAGAGCATTGCCATTTTCTCAAGGTAATGTCCTACCAACCATTGTTCCAGTTCCAGTTGGAGTCTCTGAAGCTTTGGATTGTAACATAACCCCAGAACCAGGGCAGATCTAGAGGGGGTTCTAGCGCACCCCCCCCCCCCCCCCCCCCAAACAAAATTCATGGGTCCGCTACTGTCCAAAACACGAGCCTAAGTATTTTTCTTGCTTAATAATTGATTTTTTCTAGTCTTACACAAACTGCTAGTGAAGTAATTATATACATGCAGGAAGTGGAGGATGCACAAAGGATTCGCAAGACTGTGATAGACTGTTTCGAGGAAGCTGGGCTTCCTGGCCTAAGTGAAGAAGAGAGGAGGAAAAGGCTTCATTTTGTAATTGTTGGAGGTGGTCCAACTGGTGTTGAGTTTGCTGCAGAGTTGCATGATTTCATCTTTGAAGATTTGGGGCTACTGTATCCTTCTGCAAAAGGCTTGGTTAAAATATCTATTATCCAGTCAGGAGATCATATATTAAATACGTAAGACTTTTTTTGACAAAAGTTGAACACTCGGATTAATGTAAAATGTTCACCCTGTGGCTTAAATTCACAACCACATGGGCAAGAGCCTTGGGTCTACCAACTGAGCTAAACGTGCTAGTTGTTCAGCCTCTTTCTTTTATGCTTTATGTTCTAATTAATCTTGTATTAGTGAAAGTTTGGAGTGAGCTGTGGGTCTTGCTAATTTCTTACCTGTTATGTAAATCATTATTCTCTCTATTCTGAACTATTGTCTAGTTATAGGTATTAAATTACGGGTGGCTGGTATAAGATGAAGCTCTGATTGTTATGCTGCCTTCCAATAGCTAAAGTTTTTGACATAAGAGCCCATTGTACAATTGGTCAGGTTTGACAAAAGGATCAGTGCCTTTGCTGAAAAGAAATTCTCAAGAGACGGAATTGAAGTTTTTACAGGGTGTAGGGTTACAGGCATATTAGATGAGGCTCTGACCATGACTGTTAAGGCAACAGGGTTGCATATTGCTGTACCATATGGGATGATTGTCTGGTCTACTGGAGTTAGCACAAGACCAGTTATAAAGGACTTCATGGAGCAAATTGGTCAGGTTGCTCATTTACTTCCCCTTCCTCCTGCTCAATTGATATTGTTATTTTATCATCCATGCTTGGGTTTGGCATATTAGCTATATATAAATATAGCATGCAATCAGATAATCTGACATGTGCCACATGTCATACAGGGTAAGAGGCGTGTACTTGCAACTGATGAATGGTTGCGAGTAAAGGGATGCAAGGATGTATTTGCACTTGGTGACTGTGCTACAATAGACCAGCGCAAAATTATGGCACGTGATTGCTGCTTTGTTTCAAATTTTGACTCATTTCAGGTTAGCTGAAATAATGCTAATGCCATTGCGTTGTTTGAGTTTGCAGGATGATATCGTTGCAATATTTGAGGCTGCTGATAAGGACAAGTCTGGGACACTCACTATGGAAGAGTTTCAAGATGTGGTGGAAGATGTCCTTATAAGATACCCTCAGATAGAGCTGTACCTAAAGAACCATCACATGGTGGATGTAACAGATCTCCTGAAGGATCCACAAAGAAAAGAAAGATCAGAAGTGGATATTGAAGGCTTCAAATCTGCCCTTTGTCAAGTTGATTCACAGCTCAAGAGTCTTCCTGCTACAGCTCAGGTTTATGTTTTGTTTTCAAATGGAGGTTGGTGGAGATCTTGGTGTTGTCAGAAGATACCTCACTATGGAACCGTGCTTTTTATATTTTGGTGATCCAGGTTGCTGCTCAGCAAGGAGCATTCCTTGCTCACTGTTTGAATCATGATAAAGATTGTGAGATTATGCCCAAGGGACCTCGACGATTCAGAACTTCTGGGCGCCACAAATTCCTTCCCTTCAGGTATTCCTTGATAAGAAACATGCATCTGTTTTGAAGAGCTATTGTATCCTATTTTACTGGTGAACAGAGAACAATCTTTAGTTTTGCGTTCCGTTACAATATATTGTTTTTCAACAGCTATAAGCATTTTGGTCAATTTGCACCTCTTGGTGGAGAACAAGCTGCAGCTGAACTGCCTGGAGACTGGATTTCAGTGGGTCATAGCACCCAATGGCTTTGGTACTCTGTATACGCGAGGTAATTGATCTTCACACTTGGTAGTCTAATATTCCCTAGTCAATTAATTCATTAGTGTATGTCATCGACCCTCTTGTTTGAGTACTCTACGCATTGAGTGTATGTACACATACGTTAGCTTGTATACTTGTTTTTTTCTACAACCAGCAAGCAGGTCAGCTGGCGAACCAGATTCCTGGTGGTTTCTGATTGGACAAGAAGGTTCATATTTGGAAGAGATTCTAGCGGCATCTAAGGCAAATAAGAGCGATAAAACCAGGGTCTCTTCGCTCGTGAGAATCAATCACTGTGATCATTGATTTATCGGGACTGTGTGTTTGGCACCCTAGTTACTTATTGCATCCCAGGCAACCTACGAAAATGAACGTGTACATTACTGGTTTGAGTTTCTGGTCAATACTCCACGTTCACCTAGAAGTAAGTCAACATGCACGTTACTGGTTTGTGTTTGTGGTCAATACTCTACGTTCACTTAGAAGTGAAGTCAATTTTGGCTTGTGGCTTGAGTTGAGTGCAATGTTCTCAGATCGCAACCATCGTAAAAAAAAACTGATAAAACATAATCCTACTGTAATCTTATGTTTATATAATTTGATTTAAATATTCTAAGTTTGAATTTAATAAAAACATATTCATTATCAACAAAAAAAATATAAACTCTCCAACCATCACAAGTAAGTAAGATATTACTTTTTCAAAATCAAAATAACTTCACCAAAATTTTAGAATTTCGTTGTTTAATTCATAAACCAGATAACATGATAATATATACATTCATCATCTACAAGGACAATTTTTTTTTCAATTATCACTAAATGATTTGGTATTTTAATTAAATTCGTCATCAAAGCATATCTTCAACGAATCAACGTCATTAACAATAAATGATACTTAAACAAAACTATAAAAAAAACTAACTCGTAAGATGTTTACCAATCCACAAGTAAAGAAATAAAGTAACAAATTAAAATATTTGTCAAAAAAATAACATTCCAACCCAAATAATGACGTGAACTTAAAAACAAAAATAGTGAATTACAATTTTTGAAAATAGACATAAAATATAAAATAAGTATGAAAATTTTCGAAAGGTCTTGTGACAACGGTTCTCCTATTTAGAAATGGAATTTTTTAATTAATTCCCTATCAGAATATATATTATTTTAGATTTAGAATAGAACTTTTGTTAATATAGTATGTATATAACATTAATTTTTTATTCTTAAAATTATTAAAGTGTATCTATTTTCTAGCTTTTGATGTATATAAGGTTTGAATATTACAAAATTTCAAAACCTACATGAGGTAGTATTAACATTGTTAATGCTAGTTATTAAATTTAATCTTTTAGATATAAATATTAGAATCTATTTAAGTAGAGTATATGTCATGTTATAATCATTTAAAATGTAATTAGGCAATAACTAAAGGGATATAGAAACAAATATTATGTTAATAAATTAGGTAAGAGTTAGGATCATGGGATTGTAGCGATCCTATACAATTCTACCGATCCTGACCTGATCCTACCTGATTCCGATTCTGTTAAGCGATCCGGATCGACCTTATATAATTAGATCATAAAATTGTACTATCCATCCGGATCATGATCCTGTGAACACTGGCCGAGTGTAGTGTGAATGTATTGAGGTATTAATCTGTGGAAGGCCGTTTGGTAATTAATCCTGATTTATCGATTTCACTTATACGAGATCACTTGTGAATGATTTATAGTACGTAGAATTGTTTAAGAGGTACAGACTAGCGATTGTACGGGACGCTCACTCCATACTCGGTGTAAGCACATGCCACCCTGGAAAAGAAAGTACATGTCAGCATGTTTAAGTATTTAATATTATATTGAAGCAGAGAGGCGGAACCAACCGACATCGTTGAGTTCCTCAAATAAAAAAAACAACAACATTTGATTGATATAAATGATTATAACTTTTAAACTATAAGTCCAAATAAAAAAATTTGCACCATTGTTTATCTAAATTCAAGCTCTTTAAAACAGACCAATCATGGATATGTTTTGATAAGTTTAAAAATTTATGTTAGTTACATGTACATATCAACATATATCAATGACACTTATGATTCACCACATACAGTTTAAAATCACCATATAACATTAATAATACACCACAAAACAATAATGATTCTATTTTGTTTCAAAGTTTGTTATCTAATCCACCACTTATTAGTTAATGAATCATAATGCCAATTTCAATGAATCATAATGTCAAATTTAATGAATCATACCATAATTTTAGTGTATCATCAGTAACATATAAAATAAAAATTTTAAGCAACAATACACACAAAATTATTTGATATGTAAGAAAATACATGATTGGCCATATAAGGTTTAAAATACATCACAATACTATAATAATACACTAAAACAATAATGATTTTTATCGGTTCCGGAGTTTGTTATTTAATTCATCACTTATTAGTTAATGAATCATAATATTAATTTTAATGAATCATAATATCAATATTAATGAATCATATCTTCATTTAGTGTATCATCACATCATATAAAAATAAAAAATTGTACACAATAATACAACACAAAACAATATTTGGTATGTATGAAAAATACATGATTCATCATATAGGTTTAAAATACCATACAACAATAATAGTACACTACAAAACTAATGATTGTTATCGGTTCCGAAATTTGTAATCTAATTCACCACTTTTAGTTAATGAATGATAATATCAATTTTAATGATCATAATATTAAAATTAATGAATCATATTATCATTTTAGTGTTCATCATACACATATAAAATAGTTTTTTTTCAAGTTATCAAAATATCCATGACTGGTCTTGTTTTGAAGAACTTGAATTTAGATTAACAGTGGTATAATTTTTTTTTTATTTTGGACTTATATATTAAAAGTTACAAACATTTAAAGTTAATATAGTAAAATGGCAGCCCAATCAGCAAAACAATCCAGTCAGCTGCTGACTGGGACTGCCAAATCAGTTTCTCACTCCTACCTCACATACGACCCCTGCACAATCGAATTCGCGTAAGAGGTAATTGTCTTATTAAAGAAAGGATAGTGGTGATTGGGACTGAACTTGGTAGTGAGAACCAAGGTTCAATCCCTACAACATTTAGTGGGAGGGGACTGGAACCTATTCACCCAAAGTTGATCCCCAATCCGGATGTAGTACAATAGGACAAACCGGTGGTAGAAAAAAAAAAGAAAGGAAAAGAAATAGGTGTCTTTTCCCCCTGTAATCAGGAGCAACCCATTTTTATCTTCCCGCATCTTCTTACTCGTGGCTCCTAAAATGATGCTTGATTAGTAAGCCCCGTGGTTCCTCCAAAATGATGCTTGATTAGTATTAGATCTGTGATCTTTTTCCCTCAGAGAATGTTAAAATATGACAATATACTAAAAATAGGTAGTATTATTTGATCTGTGATACAGATCTCCACTTACGTGACAATTGCTCCTCATCTTGCGCTTCTCATACGTTCAAACCAGCCACAAAGTTCATACTCAAGTTTCCCCCCAGCCGAGCAAAGTGTGTTTGTGAGATTTTCTTGGCTTCTTTTCTTCTATAAGTTCCCTGAAACGCTCCTAATACTAACAGACATTCATTCACACGATGCAGAATTGAATAGGACCTCCTTCTGTCCAACACAATACCCAGGTTGATCTACTACTGCGAACAAATCATCATGAGAGGAGAGTTCCATTCATTCTTTCGACGAGCCCTTAAAGTTTTCGATGATCACTCCGCGGCATCTAAGCTTCTGATCGTTACCGCAATCAGGTGACCTTCTTCTACTCTTATTATATTGCAATCCCTCTAATCAAATCACCAGAGAATGAATCTGATGTATCATCACCACTATCTAATTTCTTGGCCATGATTGACCTTCATATAGCGGCGGGGGATTATGGACCTTTTCAACTACAACCTTGTACCAGGAGGTACATGCAGATGCCATGCACGGTGATATCATCAATCAGGGGGAGAAAAAGAAGAAAGTGGTTGTCCTGGGTACCGGATGGGCAGGGACGAGTTTTCTGAAGAACATCAAGAGCTCTTCCTATGACATCCATGTCATTTCCCCGCGAAACTACTTCTCCTTCACCCCACTTCTCCCTAGTGTCACTGTTGGCACCGTCGAAGCCCGTAGCATTGTTGAACCAATTCGCCAGATTGTCAAGAAGGTAACTACTAACATCAGGTCTTACTGTAAAGAAATACAACACTTCGTATATTTGATGGTGTGGAAAATTGAACCATTTCCATGAATGGATTTTGTTTGGTAAATACATGTGTGTTTTTTAATCTCCTGTTCCTTCGATGCGGTCGTGGTTTTTGCAGAAAAATGTGAACATTGAATTCAGAGAAGCGGAGTGCTATAAGATCGACCCAGCAAAGAAGAAAGTGTTTTGTCGATCAAGCCAAACCAAGAACCTGGATGGCCAAGAAGAGTTTTCGGTGGAGTATGATTACCTCGTCATCGCCATGGGTGCTCGTGCAAACACCTTCAACACTCCTGGTGTTGTGGAGAACTGCCACTTCTTGAAGGTAATCAACTAGTCTGACACCATAGATAAACCATCTCAACAATGGTTTCAAATTTAAAAAAAAAAATCTCCTTATATATAGGAGGTAGAAGATGCCGAGAGGATCAGAAGAACTGTGATTGACTGCTTTGAGAGGGCGAATCTGCCCTGCCTAACCGAAGAACAGAGGAAGAAACTTCTTCACTTCGTGGTGGTGGGTGGAGGTCCAACTGGTGTGGAATTTGCAGCTGAGTTGCATGATTTTGTAACGGAAGATTTAGCCAAGCTGTATTCCTCTCTTGAAAGCTTTGTTCAGATCACACTCCTTGAAGCAGCCGACCACATATTGAACATGTAAGTATAAATTTAAGGCTCCTTAGTCATCTTCAAAGGAAATCCAATCCTTTTGCACCCACACAGCCAAGTTTTTTTTTCTCTGGCTATATGTTTAGGTTTGACAAAAGGATTACAGATTTTGCGGAGCATAAGTTCCACAGGGATGGGATTAATCTAAAAACAGGATCAATGGTGACCAAAGTAACTGATAAGGAAATTCACACAAAAGAAAGAGCAACGGGGGAGACAGTTTCCACCCCATACGGTATGGTTGTTTGGTCAACCGGGATTGGGACTCGGCCTGTGGTCATGGATTTCATGAAAGAAGTCGGTCAAGTATGCACTGTCCATACAAACTTAAAAATACATCCAGTGTGTGGCCATTGTAATTCTTTAGCTGAGAAAGATTTTGACTTTTGACTTGAAACTTCTCTGCAATTAACAGTCTAACAGGAGAGTCTTGGCAACCGACGAGTGGCTCCGAGTGGAAGGAACTGATAACATCTACGCTCTCGGTGACTGCGCCACCATTAACCAACGTAAAGTCATGGTATGTAAAGTTCTTCTAGTGGTGGGTTGCTTCTCACAATCAACCCCCCCCCCCCCCCCCCCCCCCCCCCCCCCCCCCCCCCCCCCCCCCCCCCCCCCCCACCCCATCATTCACCATGATGGCATGAAGCATAGAGTGTAATGGTTAAAAACACACACTTCTGTAGGAAGATATTGGTGAAATTTTCAGTAAGGCTGATACGGACAAAAGTGGCAATCTAAGTCCAGAAGAGTTTAGAGCACTCGTGAAAGACATTTGCGAGAGGTACCCACAAGTTGAAATCTACATGAAAAAGAAGCAACTGAAGAAGCTAGAGGACCTGTTAAGTAGTGTTGAAGGGGAAGCGGAGAAGCAGAAGTCATCCGAACTGAATATAGAAAAGTTTAAAAAGGCGTTGTCTCAGGTTGATTCGCAGATGAAGAACCTCCCTGCCACTGCACAGGTCGGGTATATATGTATATACTAGATTGAGGCATATGTGAATTTGAATGATACTCAAACCCACTATTCTGAATTCAAAAGCTATCATCTAGTGAGTTCCTCCCTGTGGGCTTGGATGGATTTTCAGGTTGCTGCTCAACAAGGTGCCTATTTAGCAGATTGCTTTAACCGGATGGAGGAGTGTGAGGAGAACCCAGAAGGGCCTATCAGATTCAGGGGAGCAGGGCGCCATAGATTCCATCCATTCAGGTATGCATTTTTATGGGGTCACTAACATATAAAAAATTTGATAGCTATTTTTTCATAAAATTTATGGAGTCACTAAAACATCTATTATTTTATAAAAAACTACACAACACCTATCGTCCCCCCAAGTGGTGAGACAAGGGAGAGCAGCCCTGCAAGGGAGGGGGTCATAAAAAATCATTATATATTTTTTTTACAAAAGTTATGGGGTCACGTGACCCCATGTGCCCGCCCCGGGCTGATATAGAATTGACCATAGGCTAGTGTCTATGTGACACATGAGAGAGAAAAAATATATATTAAACTTTAGGGAAATTATATTCCCCACCCATGATGTTTGGTGTAATTACAACTCGCATCCACGTGGTTTGAATAATTAAATTCCCCACTCATATGGTTTCTCCCGTTTTGCAAGCGGTACCTCTTGCCCAAGTTTGATTAATTAAATTCCCCACTCATATGGTTTCTCCCGTTTTAAACTCACATTTGACATGTGCGACCCAATGAAAACACGTTCAGAGTAAGTTTTTTTTTTTACAGTTTTTGGCTCAAGTTGGTTTTCTCTAAATATTTTTTTGTTTAATTTAGGAGAAGCTTAAACATTGTCCGTAGTTGACGAACTTTAAATGGCCGATGTTAAAGTGTTATTTTTCAGACCTATGTCAAAACTTAAGTTTTTTTTTTGTTATGTAATCTCACGTATGATTTGTGAGACACAATGAAAACACGTTCAGAGTAAGTTCACATGTGACCAACTTGCACCATAAATCACAAAAATAAACTTACTCCAGACATATTTTCATTAGGTCTCACAGGTAACATGTGAGCTTATCAAATTTATGATTTGACATAGGTCCAAAAAATAACACTTTAACATCATCCGTGTAAAATTTCATCAACTACGGACAACGTTTAGACATCTACTAACTTGAACGAAAGAGAAAACCAACATGCGCCAAATCGTAAAAAAAACTTATCTGTGTCTTTTCATTGGGCCGCCAAGGCCACTTTAACATCGTTCATGATAAAATTTCGTCAACTACGGATAGGGTTTAAGCATCTCCTAAATTGAATTAAAATTAAAGAAAATCAACTTGGACAAAAGATGATGGAAGCAAAACGAAGAAAACCACATGGGCGGGGAATTTTAATAATCAAACCATATAATTTTTCCTAAATTTTAAATGGTTATAACTTACAAAATGTAACCTAAAATATAAAATATTTACCCCATTGTTCATATATCACATGGACATTCCTTCTTCCCCGCGGCTAGTTGTTTGATTCGTGTATACATAAATTGATGGGAAAATTACATCTCCCATCCATGATGTTTGACGAAATTATATACCATACCCACGTGGTTTTAAAAATTACTTTTCTCACCCATGTGGTTTCCCCTTTTTTACATCCGACAATTTTTATATTTTTGTTCAACTTATGTTTAAATGTTGTCCAAAGCTGATGAAACTTTACACGGACAATGCTAAAATGTTATATTTTTGTCTGACACGAAATTCAAAGTTTTTATGCCCATATGTGATATGTGGGACCCAATAAAACATGTGACATATGAATGTATTTTCATTAGGTCTCACATGTCACACGTGAGCTTAAAAAACTTTAAATTTGACATTGGACCAAAATATAACACTATAGCATCATTTGTATTAAGTTTCATCAATTTTGAACAACATTTAAACATCTCCTAAATTGAAAAACTAGAAAAATTACCGAATGTAAAAAGGAAACCACATAGACGTCATGGATGGAAAATATATTTTCCCTAAATTGAATGATAACTTTTCATTTGCCACACATCAGATACAAGCATTTTGGGCAATTTGCTCCATTAGGAGGGGAGCAAACAGCAGCTCAACTACCTGGTGACTGGATTTCAATTGGGCACAGCACCCAGTGGCTTTGGTATTCCATCTATGCCAGGTAAGTAAATTGCTCTTTAAATGGAAAAAAAAAAATCCCTCAGTATCTTTCCTTTCGCATTTGTTCAGCGCATTATTCTCATTTTTATCTATTCTATTCCCACGAATTCAGCAAATTAGTTAGCTGGCGAACAAGAGTACTGGTGGTTTCTGATTGGACTAGAAGATTCATCTTTGGGAGGGATTCAAGTCGAATTTAGCAAGTGAAAAAAAGATGCGTAACAATCAAACCATGAGGCATTGGCAGCCAAATTAATTAACAAGGTGGATGGACCAATTCTGTAGCAGATACCACCAAATCCGCTTGCCGCTGCTACATCTGTTTTCTTTTTTCTTCAAATTTGTGTACTCACAAGACAAAATAGTAGACTTCCACACTCTCATTGGCAGTATGTCAAACGAAAATCTTGTCATATTTCTCCTGGTTTTGTTTTCTGCTAAGAAAACTAATAATCATGTTTCTCTCTTATTGACAACAGTACTCTAACTCTTTCATCGAAGTTATATCAAGGACAAGATCACACTAAATAACATCGCCAATCTTCTAAAGTTGCAAAAGTGTTATATAACTTGGGAGACTAATGGAATTTGGACAGAACTATAAAGCCACATACGCATAAGAATTCAAACTGCTTCCAACCTTACGAAAAAGAACAAAACAGTTTTCCATATATCACAATGAATTATAATGATAAGCAGTTCCTCCGGAATAAAGCTCAAATGTGCAAAGCCCGATAAGGAACAGAAAACAGTTCTCTCACACTTATTTAACCACCAACACTAGTTACAATCCTAAACGGAAGAAGCCAGAAGAAAAGCTTTCCCACCCCTACGGCCATCATAGACCAATGGTCATTCAAAACCTCATTCATAAAACCAAACACAAAGATGAGAATAGTAGTTGGCCGAATACTCACAATTGAAAAAGAAAAGGCAGCAGCAAATGCAACCAGTACCATTTCATTGCTCATGGATCATTCCAATTCTTAACTTCAACAATCTGAAATCAACATTAATTCCTTCGCGCTCCAAATTTAACCCATCATCTTCCAGGTTCTTCTTCCGCAAAATCTAAGACCAGGCAGACAGATTTATCTTCTTCTTCTTGATCTTGATGAAAATAAGACTTCTTTCCAACCAATTGAGAAATCCTTTTAGCTGCTCCTGAGTCACGAGGGCTCTCGTTCACAAGACGATGAGTCCTTATTCTCAGACAATCTTTTCGATCCTTTTCTTCTCCTCCTGCATAACCCAAGTTTTGGGATAGGGGTACATCAGTCAGCTCCTTTTCATCTTCATCTCCTACAATGAAGTACGATCTAAACCATTGTTTTCCATCTTTCTTCACTTCTGCTTCTGCAAGACCAAAGTCTTGGGATATGAATATATCAGTCAGCTCTTTCGCATCTTCATCCCCAGCATTAAAGTAGGATCGTCCACCACCCAGTTCAGATACCCTTTTTGCTGCTCCCGAATCCCTCGGGCTTTCAGAGCCACAACGAACTGCTTTGATCTTTGGCACCTTCTCAAGCTTTTTGGTCAAAGGGGTAATTGTATCATCACCAGCCAAAAGTACTTGATTTGGAATCTCCCACCGCTTCTTCACCCGAATCTCACTTGCCTGCTCTGGTTCACCTAGGGTATTCGACCCAGCCACTGAAATTCGCTTCTTATCACACATCTTATTCTCTTCCTTGTCATTATCAGGCAAAGACCTTTTCCTAATGCTACCTTGCACAGTAGTAGAATCGCAACCGCCACCAACTTTGAAGTTCGCATTCGCAGTTTGGTTGTACCTGCTGGCTACAATCCTACCACCTTTTATGGGTTTCTTATTAGCAGCAGTCACAGATTTCTCACCATCCCTGAACAGCTTCTTGGGCTGAATGGAAGATATTAACCCATCTTCCTTCTTCACAGACTTCTTAGCGGGCCCTACTGTAGTCGCAGCCTGCTTTGAAGCCATCTGGAACTTGGAAGCTGTGGTGTTTCGAGCTTTGGGGCTATGGGTCAAACATCTTCCTCTTTCCTTGATCAGTTTCAGTTCATCGACCTCCTGCAGCTTCCAGAAGCAAGATTTTCTTCGGCTCTGAGACTGATAAATCGGAGTTATCATCTCTAGTTGCTGTTTACGTGATTGCTTCATCTTTGTCGCGGAGAAAATCTCGGCAGGGCCGAGGCTAATGCCTCTGCGCGCGGCCGTTGCAGTTATTGAAGCCGTACCTCTGGCAATATCCTCTGGTGCCATACTCAGCCCCCGAATTCTCTGAGGATTTTTCAGTTTTGAGCTAGCATTGAACGACTCCTCGATCTTGCTGAGCGAGTCAAAGAATTCAGAGTTTTGTCTCGGCCCTTTGAACCTCGCCGGCACGACACGACCCCGTTTATCCGCGACGGCCTTGGCGTTGCTTTTCGCCTTCTCGAGCCTAAGTGCTTCTAGTCTACTCGACAATCGACCAATCTCCTGCTCGATCTTTTCTATCTGAGAATCAATGTCGTATGACTCCTCGCATGTGGGAAACAGAGAGAAATATTTCAAGCGGGCATCTTGGCTCTCAAAGCTACTATTAGAAGAAAAAGAAACCGATAGTTTCTTCTTCACATTGGTTCCAGTACCAACCAGTTTGGCGGTGCCGTAAGGGTGGTCCGGCTCCGAGTTAACGATCAAGGAATTGGATCCAAGAGGTTTGATTTCCGAAGGACTTCGAGAGGGGAGAGGTACTTCACCCAGGCCAGGAGCTAGGTTTTCTTTAGTGGAGGAATCTAATAGAGCGGAAACATCGGAGTAGGATGATAAACATGAAGGTTTGAGGTTGAAAGAGCAGGAAGAACCAACGACGGGGAAATAATCTTCAGATTCGCCGTCGCCGTCGAAGGCTGCGTTGTTCCAGACCTGAAGATCAACGGAAGCGCACATTGTGGCTTCTTCTTGTGAGTGTTGCTGCTGAACTTCATTCATTGGTGGATTTGGAGTATTTACACTAAAAGTGAAAAGAGACGGTGAGAGAAATCTGGTTCTTGAAGTAGCGTAGAGAGAGAGATGAAGATCTTGAAGACGATGGCAGAGGGCTGGTATCGGTCTCCTGTTGTTCGTCGACCGTTGGGTGGACAACGGGGAATTTGAGACGTTGGAAATCCGCTCCGAAGCTCGTGGTCCAGTTGGCGTTCGATGCTTAAACGCTCCGCTCCACCCAGTGACGCTCCTCTTCTTGGTCTGTAATTTGAAAATGCTTTCTTGACTTCGTCAGCACCCTCACTCGGCCCCGCAGCCCAACTCGGCCGGTTTGAAAATAAAACATGAAAAGTCCATCTGAAAAAAATTCCAGATAGATTTGGGTAATAATTCAGACCCAAATGAAAAATTGGACCTGATTTCAGTAAAATTTTAGGGTCGTAACTAAGTCTATTCCGGCTCAGTTTATTAATATATAGATATATAGTTTTATAAATATAATATTATACTCTATCTTGTTCCCAATATATGATTTTTTTGGTCATTTCATTATTTTTAAAATATAATATGTTCTAGTCTTTTTGTCACTTTCCAATTATACTCCTCATCCTTTATTTCACAACTCTACTTTTTAAATTATTTCAATTCCCAATGCAAAAAAGTAAGGACAAAATAGTCTAACTTTTTCCTCCTTAATTCTTCTGCCTATAGCTAGAAAATCAAATATTGATAACAGAATGAGTATATATTTAATTTAATTTTGAATAATACATTTTACTATTTATTTAAATTATATATAATATTGATTAATATTACGTACAACATATATACATATTATATTTAATATATATTAATATTATATACAAAATTTTTCACAAAAAAAATAATAATAATATAAAAAATTATAAAACCGGGCCGGGCAATGGCAACTATTAAAATAATACGGGCCTAGCCCGGTCGGCCCAAAAAAATTAAAACTGGGCTTGGACAACTATATAGGCCTGTTCAACCTTAAATTCAATATCGGCCCGGCCCGCCCGCCCGTTTGATCAGCTCCACTTTGTCCGTTCTCCTCTCCTTTCTTTTGTTTTTCGATATCTCATTTTGTTGAACAAAAATCAAAATAATGCTTTTTTAAGAAAATGAATATATGTAGCCTACTTTCAAATCTGATACTTAAATAACATTCGTGACGAAGAGACGATTTCACTTATTCCCACCAAGGCTATATCAATGTCTTAGTCATCGAGCGAGAAAATAAAGAAATCGTGTGTTCAAAAGACAACTTCAGAAATTATCTTTTGAAGCGATGATTTCACCAAAATTTAGAAAATTCTAAGTGTTAAAGCACCACATAAGAATGCAGATTTTATATATATTAGAAATCTTTTCAAAAGATTATTTCTAAATTCATCTTTTCAAAAGACAAATTCATTATTTTCTCGCTTGCTTATTAGGACGTTAATATGGTTCGGAAATAAGTAAAATCGTCTCTTCAAGAAACGATTTCAAATTCTGAAATTAATGATAGACCATTTCTTCTGGAAGTGTTATTTAGGAATTAGTATTAGAATGAGACTAATATAGCGAATATTTTTCCAGTAGAAGGTTATTATTTAATGGGGGTTGCTATTCGCAGTACAAAATTACTAATCACCGCAGTACAAAATTTTTTAAATCATATTAACGTTGTAAATATGTAACAATGTGTGGGCGCAGCTTATTTTTCATTAATTGATATACACTTGTGATTTAATTAAAGAAGTTTATACTTGATGAATAGTGATTTTACTAACTGCAGTATAATTTTTTAAATTTTTTGCCAAACTATCCGGAATACATTGCAATGTGTTGCAGCACCCGTTTTTCTTAAAAAACAAATCGATATATGAAACAGTTTTAACAGTCATTTCTTTGTTACTAACATGTAGAAAACGTGTCAAATTAAATCAATATATTGTTCAACTCGTGTCAAATTAAATCACTATATTGTTCAACTCGTGTCATCGAAGCATCCAAAACAGGTTAGAAGTTATCAATTCTAAAACCTATGTACATTCTCCATATAAATCCCTTGTTAAAGTTTCAAATTTTTTGGAGTGTTTAACTGAGTTTTACAACTATGTGTGTGTTTAACTTGTTCACCAAGTTTCATCATTAATTCAGTGTCAAATTGAAAACTTTCAATCACTAATGTGCATAGAACCTTTCAGGCAATCTACCATAAAATTTGAGCCAAAACACCACTGGAAACACCACGAACGCCGTGGTCGCCTGTCCGAAGCCGCGGAAGCCCACGAACGATGGCAGGTATCATGCACTTTAAAAATTAGGTCAAGTCCGGGCCCACGGACACCCTGTCTGTGGCCCAAAGACTCACTTTCTGTTTAATTAGATAAGTTAGGGTCCATTGTCATAGACAATAGGTAAGTGGTCACAGATGGTAGAGAATTTGACCTAATTCAGCTCATGAAACCTTAGTTTAGGAAGATTTCATTTTCACCTTCAATTCTTGTCAAAAAATATAAAAAAAACCCAAAAATACAAAAGCTTGCACACTTTCGTTAATTAGACTTTATAATAATCCTTTCATGACATAAGTTGTGGAAAAATAGCTTCAAGGGTAGTGAAATTAATTTGAACCCGAGAAAAGCTATATTACCAAGCGTCCGAACCCAAACTCTACATTTCCTAGTTTACTTTAGGTTAAAACTTAGGTGACGACTCAATCATAGGTTAGAGTGGGCTAACTTTGGTTTTAATAATTATTGTTTATAACATAGTTGTTAAACTTAGGTTATAAGTGGACCTAGAACCTAATGAGATCCTAATCAACATAATCAACATAATCAACATAGGATTAGGTTATAAGTGAAGTAATGTTAAATGTTCTCTGCATTCATGATGTGGGAGCTTACTTGATAGGCTTGAGAGAACCGCCTCCCATAGTAGCCTCAAGTTCAAAATATGAACACTTTAGATACTATATAACAAGGTTCTTCAACATGTAAAATAGGTTAAAGTTTGGATATATATGGTCTAGTACCGGAACTTGTGTTTGTTTTTGCCTCTAACCCAAACTCTCCTGAGTGATAAATGAGTGACGGATTGGATGACGGGTGAAAAATTATCACCCGTATCTGACCCGACCGATCACCCGCTTCATCCATCACCCATTTATTTCAGACTTTCATCCATTTATATAAGTCGGATACACGGGTGGATCGGGTACCCAATAGATATTGCCATTATAGTGAAGACAAAAATCCATCTTTGAAAAAGAGGCAACATTAAATATCAGTAACCAAAAGAACGCGCGGCATGTGCTTACCTGTCTGGAAACTAGGGTTCTCTTCCCCTTGAAGAAACCCTGTGGTGGCGAGATTAACGAAGATCGATACGAGTGGCGCTCCCCCGCCGGTAATTCCTTGGTGGTTGCTCACGGCCTTTTCCCCTATCTCCTTTCCCAGCGATTAGTACAAGGCGACGCTTATGTCTCAAACTTACGTCTAAAGAATGGATTTTACATTCAATGCGAAGCTACCGGAAGGAGAAACTAGAAAAATTGTAAAGAATAAGAGAACGGTGTTAGATTAGGAGATAGAAAAACCATGCATGGCCATTAACGTCCCTAGCAAAGGGTCAGTGAGTGTTGCGAAAGAGAAAATGGTAGAAGCGAGACCAAGCTTTAAAGAGATTCTAGATTCTAATGAAGATTTCCAGCAAGAAGATCCGTCGGATGAAGATTTGCCGGATTGTGAAGATCTGGAAGGGGTCGACAATGATGACATCGAAGACCCATTATGTCCGACAGTTTCCCTGTCAAGAGAGGTGATCCACAACATCAAAAAGATCTGGAAGAACGCGGTGATTGTGAAGCTATTAGGTAAATCTTTCCCCCATTCTATTATGACGGATAGATTGACCCAGAGATGGAAGACCAAGGGCAGATTTGATGTCCTAGCCATAAGGAATGAGTATTTTACGGCTGCATTCGAACAGAAAGAGGACAGGGACATGGCCCTGTATGGAGGCCCTTTTAAAATCTCAGATAGGTACCTCACAATTCGACGATGGAAGAGGGATTTTGACACAGCCATAAGCGTTGACTAATCTTGATGTCTGGATAAGATTTCCAGACCTGGGATTGGAATACCTGACGGAGGAGTGTTTAAGTACAATTAGTAGCAAGGTATGAAAGGTGCTCAAGATTGACATTGGTAGAACCAGGCTGGGATGTGAAATCAGTGGACGTTCTTGTGATAACCTAGATTTATCAAAGCCGTTGATTGGGAAATTTAAGCATCAGAGAAAGGTCTACAAAATAGAATATGAGGGTATTCATCTACTATGCTTCAATTGTGGATGTTTTGGTCACTATAAGGCCAACTGCCCACGCTTGGAAGACGCCACGGCTGAGGTCAATGAAGGAGGTTACAAGGTTATTCAAAAACCTCCTAAAGAGGACAACTCTCATCTTATAGACAATTTTGGTCCTTGGATGCGAGTGAGTAGGAAGAGTAAATCAAGCTTGTTCAAGGTTCCTGATAGGAAACGGGAGGAACTCTCTCTCAGAAGGGCGCGTAGATTCCAAGATTGCTCCTCCACCTAAGAATCAAGATACTTTGCTATCCAACAGTTTTAAGGCTCTTGTAACCAATGAGGATGAAGCGGCTAACGTAGGAAATGGGGATGTTGTGATGAATCAGTGTACGGGGAGAAAAGATTCTACAGATAAGGAAGAAAGCCAGGATGAGGAAAAGAGGTTGTCCTTTGGGACAAAGGACAAAGAGCTAATGATGGAGGAGGCAACAGATAAAGAAGCTGATTCCCAATCAGCTAAGTCTCCTAACATTCATCTCATTTCTGATTGTTCTGATAATGCTGAAAAATCTGGTCCTTATTCTATTAATGCTTATGCAGATCTATGCAAAATAAATGTATTAGGTTTTGGTCCTTTTAATTAACTTGCTCGGTTTTATTGTTTTATATGGACTACAATTTTAAAGTCCTTGCCTGGAATGTGAGAGGCGCTGGGAAAACAGCATTTTTGCCTCTATTAAAGATTTGTTGAATAGGCTGAACCCGTATATTTTGTTCCTTTGTGAACCCCGGATCAGTGGGGATAAAAACCAAAATATTATTGACAAAATTGGTTTTCCTAATAGATTTATTGTTGAGGCCTCAGGCTTTAGTGGTGGCTTGTGGTTATTTTGGTCTAACATTGTTGATTTAAGTATCCTATGCAGTAGTAATCAATTTATTCATGCGAGAGTATCTATTGGTAGTGTTTCTGTTCTTGCCACTTTCATCTATGCCAACCCTGCTGACAATACCAGAATTTCCCTCTAGAATGACCTGTCAAATTTGGTTATTAGCCCGGATGATCTCTGGTTTTTAACATGTGATTTCAACTCCATTCTTTCCCTTAGAGACAAGAAAGGGGGTATCAAAACTATTAATAGGGGCAGTCTAGCTTTTATTGATTGAGTGCACTTGAATAGCCTTATAGATCTTCCATCTAAGGGAAATAGATACACCTGGACTAATAGGTCTATTTTTGTTAAGTTAGACAGAACCCTAGTGTCCCACATCTGGTTTGATAATTATGCTCACAGTTGGGTTGAAGTTCTCCTTAGAACCTCATCTGACCATTGCCCTATCCTATCTTCATTTAACAGAGTTATTACCGCCAAAAACCTGAACAAACCCTTTCGTTTTTAGGTGGCTTGGTCCCCTCATGATAACTATAACCAGTTAGTCAGTGATACTTGGAACCAATCCCTAGAGTTAAACCAGAATCTGTCTAACCTCAGTGCTGCTCTGATAGATTGGAACAGAGATCAGTTTGGAAACATCTTCCATATGAAGAAAAGACTCCTTGCTAGACTAGCTGGCATCCAAAAAAGTCTCGAGAAGCATCAGCCCACTTTTCTCAGGAATCTTGAAAAAATCCTCCAAAAAGAGTTTGAAACCACCCTCCTTAGAGAAGAGCTTTTCTGGTTTCAAAAAGCTAGGGAAAAATGGGTTCTGTTTGGGACAAAAATTCTTCATACTTTCATAGGAAGGTGAAAATTAAGAGGGCTAAAACAAAAGTGCTCAAACTAGATGATCTCAAGGGCAATAATATTGAGGGCATGAATGATCTAAAGAACTTAACCCTAGACTTCTATAGAAATCTTTTCAAGGCTCAACATCTGCAACACCCCTACCGCTAATCCTGCCATTAACATCTAATTGCCTCGTTCATCAATACCCTCGCAGCGGAAAATCCAAACAGCGGTGGGTGACACAATGTCGTTAACCACCCACGTGACTAACAAGGCCTAACTCAATTACAATAACAGCCTGCTGGACCGGAATACCCGAGTGCTTAAACAAATACAATCATCATTTCATTTCTAAACCAAGTCACATACAATTCTTAATACAACACTATACCGAGTCTATACAATCCTCAACTTGCCGATAACATTTCGGTCTTACAATACAACAATTACAATGTAAGTAAATAAAACTACCCATGCAATAGCAGCAACCCCGTCCTACTCTCAAATGTTAATCAGCTCCAATGTACCTGAAAAGTAATGGGTGGCCCCAAAGGGGCTCAGCACCTTTGTTGGTATGGTAGTCGTGTAACCCGCTACTACCGGGCCACACTCAACTAATTCTCGTCTTAACATGTGATTGATTTTATTTAAATAAAAACATGAAGTGCAATAAACATACAACATGCTCGCATTCACAAGTATTCAAATAAGGAATACAATCACAACTAACACATGAATTTGTTAGTTTACACTATCTTACACCTTAGGCCTTGAGGGTTTCTACCTCACTAACGCCTCATTCTCATCATTCAATATCTTATCCATTCTCTTCGGATACTTTACTTGTTCTCTTAGTTTCATAGACACTACAGGTCTCAATCTTACTTTCTCAATTATTCCTCTCTCGAATAATTCTTAAGTCATTACACATGACCTCCGGGCAGAGACATTCACAAGACTCACCACCGGGCTTTCAAGTTCTAGTCTTACTTCCCCGGTTTTGACCCTACACCGGGTCTAGCATAGTGGGAAAGTTCAACTAGCAACCGAAACTACTCTCTTAGTTCCTCTTTCATTCACATACGTCCGAATCTCTCTCGGACTTCTCACATTCCCAAACACTCCTCTCATAGGAGTCATAACATATTTATGTATATTAGTCTAGAAGCATCACTCTCGATGTCATCTAACAACTTAGGGAATTTTCTCAAGTTCTTGTATTCTCAGATTTAAGGGTTACCCCAACATTTCGAATACTTATACATTCGGGTCATTTTCTCATACCGGGTCGGATCCTCATATAGGAGGTCGACTATCATTAAAAGGGAGTTCTCTAGTCCCGTACATCTCTCTCAAATTCTAGTGAGTTCATAAATTGTATTATTGTTGATATCAACAAAACATTAAAATGGGGGGGGGGGGGTTTACTAATCCCGTACATCTCTTTATACTTTTTCTCATGATTTCATAATGTTGAACTATAGTTATCTTGTAGTTGAGATTTCTTACGTGTTTCTCCTCGTTTTAGTTACTTTGTGTATCGACTCTCTCTACGAGTCGCTAACCAAATGTTGTCCTAATGTGAGTTGATCTACGATATTCAGTTAGATCACATACTTAAGCGAGGAGGGTTAGCACATACAGCAGGCATCAAGATATACATACATATATATATATATCAAATGCAATAAACATTTTCGTGCTTTTATCCTGTTAGGTCGGCAGACAAACAGATAGCACACAAGCCGAGCGTAACTCGGTAGGACACAAGTTGCAAGAAAACCATACCTTTCACCATGGAATTACTCTAACGTGTCATCTTACGTTCCTCGGATTATTCTCGAATCACTTATAACATTTCAAGTGGTTCTATTAATATCAAGACAATACGGTATGTAAACGACTATTACTTTCGTACTTAACCCCGTTGTCCCGTTAAACTTAACTTTGCTCAAGTGCTCTCAAGTTCTCAACTTCTCATTCAATTCTCATACTTGTTTATACTTCTAATGACCTTTACTTATCACCAAACAAGTCCTTAAACACCTCCTAATACCATTCCCATTCAACCCCCACCATTTATGGTCATTTAACACTCACGGCTGAATTTCGAGGCTGGTCTGGGTCCTGGTCCGGACCTCTACTCCCGGACCAAGCCACTACAGAATTATCGGAGGATTTTTTATACTGGTCCGGGACTTTGTACTTACCTAAAGTCCCGGACCACCCTGTTTGTGTAACTCTCGGCATGTTTTTCAACCTGGTCCGGGACTTTGTCCTGGGCTTAAGTCCCGGATCAATTCACAGAGTTTGCTCTCGGCCCTTATTTTGGTGTGGTCCGGGACTTTGTCCCTATCCTAAGTCCCGGACCATAGCAGTAAACTGTCAAATTTGACAATTTTCAACTTCTATTCCAACCTCAATTCTTACCCAATCTTTTCCTAATCTTTCACATGTTTCCAAACATGTTATAACACCTTAAACATACATTAAACCTTCCTAAACCATTGGTCAAACTCTTTATTCAATCCTTGTTCAATTCTACATGTTTCACTCAAAAATTATGCACTTTGCAACTTAGCTCCTTAACTCCTAAGTTGCACTTTTGCCCACCAATTCTAACTCAATTGTTTCACTCATACAAATTTTTTTTACCATACCAAACTCTTCCAATACAATTGCATCTCTAGTTTCCAAATCCATTCATTACTTTCAAAGCCCTACACACTAATTCCTCTCTAGGTAATCTAAACATTCCTACACCACAGATGCTACAGTTTTTGCACAATTCATATACTCATTCAATTCACACATTAGGGTGTTTAACTAACCAAATCAATCATAATCAATTCCTAGTTTACCCTTAGGTTCCTTAAACTCATAAAGTCACCTAAACCACTTGTTTTCTATAGAAATTTTGCCATAGTTCCCCTACAATTCTAGCATGCCCAATTTGCATTATTTGTTCACCCATGGCAATTCAAACTAACCAAATCCACAATGGATTCTACCAGCACACAATTCATCCAAATCTCATCCACAATTCACCAATTACATTCTAATGCAATAATCATGAATTACATGGCTCTTAGGCACTTAAATCACACAACATTCAGAATTCTCTCCTCTAACTACCAAACACATTCTTAACTCAAATTTGGTTCATTCTTTTAAATTCCCATCCCAAAATTTCTAAAGCATTAAGGATGGCTTTAGGGTAGATTATTTACCTTAATCTCCCAAGTGTTCTCCTTCTTTTCTCCTCTTCTCTTTTCTCTTTCATTCTCGGTCATGGGGAAAAACCATTGCCAAACTCTAGGCCAACATTCAATTTGAATGAAATGAGAAATAAGTGACATACTTAGGCTCATGAATTAATCTAGAACAAGGAAGGTGCTTAAAGCACAAAATTAGGGCATTACCTTTGGAGCTCCAGAATGGATCTTTTGTCATGAATTGGAGGAGGGTTTCCACTAAGATTTTGTAGCTTGATTCAATGCTCATACAAGGAAAGAAAATGGAGCATTTGAGAAGCCAAAACCGGCCAAGTCAAAAATGGAGGAAAGTGAGTTTTTCTTTGGGTTTTTCTTACCTTAAATCGAAGAGGGTACCATCTAGCTCCAGAAAATATGATTTATTCTTCAAATGGCACTATACCCATGGAGGTCATCTTCACCCTTTGGAGATTTTGAAAAGAGGGAAAGGAAACTCTTGATGAGGGGAACACAAATATGTAATTTGTTTTTGATTTGGAGCATGGAGTTGGCTTGGGCAAGAGAAGAAAGGTGGAGAAGCCATGTGAGGAGCTCAAAAATCGCCAGCCTTGGGGAGGAAGAAGAGAGCTCACGGTGGGGAAAGAAGGAGGAGAGAGAGGGAAATAGAAGAAGAGAGGGGAAAAGGTAATTTATTTACTTTTTGCTTTTTACTTTTACTTTAGCTAATAAGCTAGTTAAGTGTGAGAGAGTGATGATTCACTCTCATAAAACCGCCCCCTATAATTAGTGAGGGAGGGGTGTTTTTGTCTTTCACAAGAAACACTCGTTACATTTCCCGTTTTAGCACTATTCCCTAACCGGGCCCGTTTTCTGGATTTTTCTCATTCTTTAATTTTAATGGTTCTTAAACCTTCATTAATGTTTGATTATAGTTATATAATCAACTATAATTTGTACGAGTCCGTTTAACCACTTAAAGTCACGTTTTCGGGTTTTCTCAAAAAACGTGCTTTAGGACTTTGTTTGCGTTTTTAACCCACTATATGGATCCGTTTTCTTCGGGATTTGTTCCCACATGGTTTTTAGGCATTAAGCCTTAGGAATCCATCTAGGATCCTAGTCGAGGTCATATACCTCCTATGGTTGCGTAACACACGTTTTTACATTTTATGCTTTTTACGCGTTTTCTCTTTCCTTTTGGTTTTACTTTCTTCACCAATATTTTTTAGGCACTATTAGGCCCTTAAATACCATATTAGAATAATTTAATCACCATATTTAAGTCTGGGGTATTTCAACATCAGACTCCCCAGTTACTTCTAGGCCATGACTTTTCCCTTATCAGTTCATCTCATAAGGAGTTATGTGCTTCCTTCCCTTCCTTAGATGAAGTTAGGGAAGCCATCAAGTCTATGGGCAGCTTTAAAGCACCTGGGCCAGATGGGTTCCAGGCTTGGGATTTTAAGAACCACTGGGACCTTGTGAAGGATAAACTACTGGAACTGGTCCTTAAAGTCTTCTTTAGTAGCAGTATCCCGAAGGACATCAACTCCACCCTCCTTTTCCTCATCCCTAAGGTAAACTCCCCTAAGAACATGAAACATTTTAGACCAATAGCACTATGTAATGTATCCTACAAAATCATCTCCAAATTGATTGTCAATAGAATTAATTGTCTTTTCTCTATGAGATAGTTTCCCCCCCTCTAGAGCAGCTTTGTACCTGGAAGGCACATCCAGGACAATCAGGTTATTATGCAAGAAGTTGTTTTTGCTATGAGTAAAACCAAGAGGAAGGAGGGGTGGGCCATCCTGAAAATTGACCTAGAAAAAGCATATGACAATCTATCTTGGGATTTCATCAGAAACACCCTTTCCTGCCACAACCTCCCCTCCAACTTCATTGATCTAATTATGTCATGTGTAGAGTCTGTAAGTATGAAAATCCTATGGGAAGGATCCCAATAGGACAACTTCAAATCCTCTAAAGGACTTATACAGGGGGACCCTCTATCCCCTTATCTGTTTGTACTTTGCATGGAAAGGTTATCCTACTTGATTGACCAAGCTGTCATAGGAAAGGAGTGCTGTCCTATAAAGCTTTGCAAAAGAGGCCCTGCCATTTCCCATCTGTTTTTTTGCAGATGACTTAATCTTATTAGGAAGCGCTTCCGTGAGCAATGTGTCCACCATGATAGGTGTTTTGAATGACTTCTGTTTGATACCTGGAGACAAAGTTAATTTACAAAAAATCTACAATTCTTTTTTCAAAAAATGTAAATGTGGCCAGGAGAATTGACATCAGTAAACACATTGGCATTCCTGTTGCAGATGATCTAGGTAAATATCTAGGTCTCAACTTAAGTTATGGTAGAAATCATAGTAATCAGTTTGAGGACCTGATTGATAAAGTTCAAAGAATGGTTTCTGGATGGAAGGCTAAAACCCTATCCTTTGTGGGCAGGCTAGTTCTTGTTAAATCAGTTCTCAACTCAATCCCCAACTTTAATATGATATGTCAAAAAGTTCCTATTTCAATCTGTCGAAGGCTGGATAAAACCAATAAGGCCTTTCTCTGGGGTCACAAGGACAATGAAAGAAAACTTCATACTATCTCTTGGGAGTAAATTTGTAGGCCTAAGAGCGAAGGAGGGCTAGGCATTAGGGAGTCCCGTTTAATGAATAGCCTGCCTTGCTAGACTGAGTTGGAGACTCGTCAATAACTAGAATGGGTTTTAGGCAAAAGTTCTATTAAACAAATACAAAAACCCTGAATCCATAATCGCCTCTTGTTTTTTTTATAGTTACAGGGGTAGGTTTTGAACCCAGGACCTTTAGGTTCTTGTATACCACTCCTCTACCGACCAAGCCACAGGGGCTTGGTCCATAATCGCCTCTTGTACTTGGAGGAACATAGCATCCTCTAAGGAGGTTGTAGAGAAGGGGGCCAAGAAGAGACTTGGAAATGGAAAAAGTGTCAAATTTTGGACAGATAAATGATTAGTTGATCTTCCCCTTTGTAATTATGTTAACTCCCCTTCTTCCATAGACAAAGAGTCCACTGTGGCTGATCTGTGCCAAAATTGAAGACCTTATTGTCTCATCTGCTTATGAGATTATTAGGAATAAAGGTGAGAGTAACTCCCTGTGGAGAATGATCTGGAGAATCAATGTCCCTGAAAAAATCAAAACATGCTTATGAATGATAGTACATGATGGTCTTACAACCAAAAACATGTTGTTTCAACTTGGGCTTTCTCCAAATTACTCATGTGATGCTTGTGGGGATAGAGAAGATACTGCTTATATTCTAAAATGTTTTCCTGTGAGCCTAAAAACCTGGAATTATCTATTAAGAAACAGTCCTATTATTGATCAATGGGCCAATTATAACATTCAGAATTGGATTACTCTAAACCTAAAGAACTATACTCTTCCAAATGTTTGTAATTAAGATTGGTCTCGTATTTTTGCTATCACCTATTATGTTCTTTGGTTCTGGAGAAATCATAAGTTTCATAACAAACTTACTGAGAAAGACATGTCTATCTCTTTGTTTTCCTCTAAAGTGCAGGACCTGCTGGAAGTGGTAGAAGTAAAGCATTCCCATAACAAAGTGAGCATGGAGCCTCAGAATGCTTGGATCCCCCTCCTGCAGGATGGGTTAAAATTAATGTTGATAGTGCAGTCTCACAGCAGGGGAAAACAACATCGGGTGGAGCTTGCAGAGGTCATAGGGGACAATGGATTGGTGGATCCACCCATGGACTGGGTCAAGCCAACATTGAAGAGGCTAAAACCTGGACCATTCTAGATGGTCTTCATCTGGCGGAAGCCACAAGCCAAATCAATATTATCATTGAGTCACTCCCAGGTGGTGGTTGTTCTTCCCCAAATCAATATCATCATTGAGTCAGCCAAATCAATATAATCATTGAGTCAGACTCCCAGGTAGTGGTTGCTCTTCCCCAAATTAATATCATCATTGAGTCGGACACCTAGGTGGTGGTTGCTTTTCCCCAAATCAATATCATCATCGAGTCAGACTCCCAAGTGGTAGTTGCATTGCTTTAAGTAGCTTCCACCCTCATGAAAATCTATTTAGAGCATGCGAGTGCAGATTCAGTAAATTCAAAAAGTGTGAGATACATAAGATTGATAGGGTAGCTAATAGATTGGTGGATTTTATTGCCAAGATAGCTATAGATAGTGAATTAGTTTTCGTTATTCTATCCAAATTCTGGTGATTGTCATTTCCTACCTTCCCGAAGTTATTTTGGTGTCGAGTTTAATTAGATCGGGTCAAAGCGTATCGGAAATGGATATATAAAAACCCTTTTTTATGCCACAATAGAAGTTTGTTCAGCCCACATAAAGAGTCTTGATTAGTTTACATCTCTCTGCCCACTATCCCTCCAACCAAACAATTCCAAATTCATGACAAAGCGACACTTAACACCACCCGTAAAACCAAAAATTCAGAAAAGGGGAGGGTTGGCTTTGCATGTCCAGATCATGCTGGGAAGGCACACAACAGAATGCGAGACCATTAAAGGGACAAGGGGAGGCTCTTCTGAGTGGCCAACTCTGGAGCTTTTATCTGCCAAGAATTCACCTCCTGCATTTCGCTGGGTAATATGAATGGCTGAGATATCTCTCTTATCATAAGTTCTCCACAGAAAGGGCATTCGCCGGCTATAGCCTCATCCAGCTGGGAGCGAAGCTGATCAATCATATAAGTAAAAAAAAAAAAAAAGCGCGTGTAAAAAGGACGCCAAATGGATGCTACATATTGCATATAAGAGCAGAAGATATTCACATGCCAAGGTTACAAGAGTGAATTTGTACTTGTAAAAGTTCAGACTGACTTTGTAATGTCATTTTGACGAAAACTTAGGAGGTCACAGATTGGAAATGCACCAAATAATGCTTCAGAAGGAAAACGAATAAAAGGAATCAATAATGCAATTTATACCTTGTCAACTGGAGCCAAGGTAGAAATTGGTTCCATCTCATCCACGTTGCTATTAGAATCCTTTCGGCTGTCATTACCCAATAATACAAGCTGCTTCTGCAGATCCAAAATGTGTTCAGCCTGAAAAGAAGTGGCTAAAGTTAGAGGAGATTTACTAAGGTCAGTGATGTTAGAAATATGTCAAGATATAGATATCTGTTATAGTACCATATAAGCTAGGCCATAATCAAGACAACATAACCCAGATATTATCAATTTGGACAAGACAAGATACTAACTTGATCACAATCAGTACAGCGTGTCACGTGAGCGATGAGACATTGAGCATGAAAGCCATGGCTACAGGGGAAGACATAGAAAGGGGCAATAGATCCAACTGAAGCATAACTTCTTCCAGGACCATACTCTCCCCCAACACTCAAGATCTTACGCCGACAGACCTAAAACATAGCAGAATGATGGAGCGGCATGATTTTAAAAATCAAAGTGCAGACTGCATGCTAAGAAGGATGTCTTTACTACCGAGAAGTAAGCAGGCATTACATATAACAAATCTATCAGCATACACACCACTTACCCCACATTCTTCATCACGTTCAATAAGGACATATCTTTGAGCAAGTGCACTGATGTCATTTCTAATATTATCCGCACCGAGCGTTGCATCATTCATCTCCTGTTTAAGGAGCTCAATCTGCTTATTGTAATCCTCAAGTGATGAACAGATAGCTTCCTGCAGAAACATATTCTTTCAGTAAGGAAAAATATACTCGCTATCAGATTTCCCATACAAGTGCGTGAACAAGAATACTAAGCTTAATATGACAGCTTGTGACACCACAGGAGCAGCCTTTTAATCAATGAATGAAACAGAATATGGAACTTCTATCAGTAATTTCTACCAACGCAAGATAGCCTACCAACTGAACAAAATGTGGCCAGGCCTCACCCTGAAATCATCGATCAAAGCAAAGTCGGGAAAGAAAGGTAGAATATCCTCAATCTTCAATAAGCCATCAGTTTCTTTAAGGAATGCAATCGCCTTTCTTATATTCTCTCTCTTGGCTCCCTTTTCCTGCTCAATTACATACTTGGCAACCATAAGCCAGAGTTTCTTCCGCAATTCCTCGTCATCTTCAACTTTGTCAGCTTCAGCTTTGGCAAGCTCTGGGTCAATCTATGAAACAATCATGTCTCTAAGAACCAATGGCTATATATGGAATTTATCAATGCAAATTTCTCACAGGTAAGAAGACAATATTGGAGCCAATATTACTATTTCGATCTGAACCATAAACCACCCATGCGTCTAGGAAGCAAACATAGATAAGTTCCCAAGTGTGACAAAACACGAGTTTTGCAGAATACTTCATATTTATGAAACATTTGGAACTCATAAACTATTAGAGACGCACATATCATAAGCAATGACATGAAATAACATATTTCTGTTACAACAGGAAAAAAGAACATATGCCTGTTACTTCAGAACAGAAACAATCACCTGTAGAGCAAGGGCAACTGCTTCTTCGTGCATAGACATCATACTGTAAATGTGAACACAAGCACGCATCCGTTTCTCCTTGAGGCAAAGGCGCAAGGCGTACTTTGGATCATAGAAGAAATCAGGGGCATTTTCTTTTGCTCTCCCAAACTTGAATTGAAGAAAACGGAGAAGGGCACTGTCTTCTTGCTGAATATAATAGAAATGAACCAACTGAGTGACTCTCCAGACAGGAAACACGCAGAATGGAGTCAAATGATAAAAAAAATGTTGCAGATGTGCAACAGTACCTGCTTCGTATACAAGGAGAGCAGCAGATTGTGAATCCCAGGATCCTCATTAGCCAGATCATGCACACAGAATTCCAAATATTTTATGACCTCATGAGTTTCATTCCTAAAACAGCATAAAGCAAAAGGTTAATGTCAAATATTTCGCAGATAAGATTTTAATTATAAAGAAACTGCTGGCTTGATTCTACTTCACCAACATAAGATATGGAGATAGTACACCACAATGTATTGGTATGTTAGCGTAGTACTTGATTTAAATTTCAATTTACGTAATTAGGCAACTTTCCCAGCTTAAAGAGCCTGAAATGAAAGTGATGAGGTTAAGAGTTTGAATGCCAAAATACGGATCAGTTAAACATGAGGTATTGTAACATGATTTTTTGGTTCTGACGAGGTGTAGTAACATTAACGCTTGAACAAGTTCTGGTATGAACTCTTCAAATTGAATTAAACAGATGAAAGTGAGCACCACTCACTTAGCATGTGGTTCACTTGAATATCGCATCATTGCAGGAATAAGTCTCCTTGGGTTCAGGTTTCTAGTAGACATCCATGCTTCAACAGTTTCATAAGCGTCCAACATGATGAGATCGGGAGCAAACTTGTACTGCAGACACATTATAGAAAAGCAACTACAAATTAGTGACATTCAAGTGCCCCAAATCTTACACATGTCCATGCCAATTTCCACAGAAAATTATAGCCTACTGATTCCAAAGGGTCAAGGATACTAATCAAATTTGAACCGGAAAAAGCAGTGAAGATAGCACAGTGCATCAACGAGGGGTAAAAAAAGATATATTCAAAGCATTATTTTAATCTAGTTCTTTGATTGGGTACTAACCTGTAGATCTATTGAGACACCAGGTTTACGGAGCACATCCAAAGCCTTTTTTGCTTCCCCTTGCTATAGGAAAACATAAAACAGGTGTTTATGGATAACATATAATCAAATATCCTATACGATTCATTTCTTTGCCCGCTACAAGAAGAAAAGATAATGCCTATTTCTCAGCTAAGAATGAGTGTGAGAGGGGATGAGGATAAGCATATATACACAGTTACGACTCCAGCTGTTAGTAAGGGGCGTTTTGGGAAAGTTTATAAAAGAAGGAATTAGTATTGCTGTGTGCGTTCTGTTATTCCTATGTATGTTCTTTTCGGTTTGTTATTGTTCTGTTAAGCAGTTGGTTAGTTTGTTAGTATGACAGGCAGTCTGTTATGAGGTTGAGAGTTAGTGACTAATCTGTACTTAAGGGAGAGTCATAAGGTGTGTTTTGGTATCGAGAAGAATAATAAAGGAAGTGTCATTTGGAGGGAGATACGCCTCGTACCGTACATAGGTATCAGAGCTGGTTCTCTGGTCTGTGGATGGTATTCACGCGCAGTGGGAAAGAAACAGTAATGGAGTCTGTTGAAAAGGAGCAAGAAATCCTAAGGAACCGTGTTGACAATCTAGAAGGAAAGGTTGACAATCTTTCGGTAATGATGTTACAAGTTCATAAAGATTTACAAACCTTACTCCGACGATCGCCGCAAGCTTCGGATGAAGTTCCTCATCGTGATTCACAGTCATCGTTGGGGAATACAAGTGGTCATCGTGATGTCAGGATTCGCAAGTTGGAGTTGCCAGTTTACTCAGGAGATGATCCCCGTGACTGGTTGAGCAAGGCGGAGAGGAACTTCTCCTTGTGCGGAATTGTTGACGAGGAGAAAGTGCAATCTGCTGACATATGTTTTTGTTGTTTGGTCTATCCAACAGCCACTATTGTTGTAATTATTACATGACTAGTGCTGTAATTATTAAGTGTCTAGTGGCTGTTCAGTTGTAGTTAATTATTAGCGACTGTTCAGCTGTAATTAATTGTAACTCTTCAGCTGATTGTAGTTCCTAGGCAGAATCTCTAGAATTCTCCTCTCTCTTACATAGTTCTAGAACTCTCTCCTCTCTTAGACATTCTCTCTATAAATATAGGGCTGTATCACTTCTCAAATACAATCATCACATCAACAATTACTGCTGTAAACTTCATGGTATCAGAGCAGGTTTCAACCATAGCCACCACTTTCTTAAAACACTAAACATAGATAAAGGGTGTCTTCACCCAAATCTCTATTCCTAAGGGTGTCTCCGCCTAAACTCTATTCCTAGGGGTGTCTCCACCCTAAATCTTCTGCTTAAAAAGGTGTCTCTACCTTCTTCATCCACCCACTTTTTTTCTTCTTCATCACTATGGCTGAGGAGAACAAATTTGATTCAAATGCTGTTGCATCTGCTGCTGCTGCTGCTATTACAACAGCTTTGAAACCAAACAAGACTGATCTTGCTCCTATTGATTCAGCCTATAAACTGAATGGCAAGAACTACTTGATTTGGTCTCAGCTTGTCCTTACTCGTCTAGAAGGGAAGGAACTAGACAATCATCTCACTCAATCAAAACCAGCTGACATAGAATAAAAAAAGCGTTTTTTTAAACTGCTGTTCTCTCGATACTCTCTGGCGAACACAGGCGATGACGAGGAGAAAATCCTCGACCACCAAAAAATCTGGCCGTTCTCCCTTGAGCGCCTCCCCCCTTAAACTCGCCTCCCCCCTTGCTTCATCCCAAGAGGGCGGTGACCATGGTAGGCAAACTCCAAGTCCAGCGCACGTCAGATCAGAGGAATCCCTAGAAATACCCCCAAATCAGAAAACTCCAAATTCAGACGCAATCACCTATGCGAATGAGGGGGGGAGTCGCGGTCTGCCTCCTAAGCAGGCAGGGACTGGGCGACAGCCATGTGGGGTCCCTCAGGGGCCGTCGGCACTTGGTGGTTCCTGCACCCTTGCTGTTGCGACTGGATTAACTGATAAGGACACAAATCTGAAAGAACAGGAGATTCTGAAGGAGAAGGATAGCACGAATAAGAGTTGGGCTAGTCTGTTTGCGAACAATCGGGTCAAGCAAAATGGTGCTGAACTTGAATTTATCAAACCAACAGAGGAGGATGAAGATAACACCATTACTGTTGAAGAAGATGAGATAAAAGACGAAGTGGAGTACTGGAGGAATTCTGTAGTATGCTTCCTATTGGGAATTGACCTCCCTTTCACTGCAATGGATAAATTTCTAAGGAACATCTGGCCAGGACAAGATATTGAAGCGATCTACCGGCTACAGCAAGGGGTATATCTCACTAGGTTCAAGAGTGAGCAAGGTAAAGCAAATGCTGTTGAAGGTAGATGGACGTTCGGAGGGCGTCCTTTTTTTGTGAAACCGTGGTCGGAAGACCTTCAGCTGAACAAAGATGTTGGGGATTCACTCCCTGTGTGGGTTAAGTTCCCAGCGCTGAAACTCCAATACTGGAACAGCAAGACGTTGAGTAAGCTAGCTAGCAGAATTGGGATTCCCTTGTTCATGGATAGATGTACTATCAATCGGGAGCGATTGGCATACGCAAGGGTTCTTATTGAGGTTAAAAAGGGACAGGAGCTTCCAGACATCTTGAGGATTAAGGATCCAAAAGGGGAGACTCATGAGCAGCAGGTGGAGTATGAATGGAAACCCACCTGGTGTACCATTTGCAAGAAAATGGGACACCTAGAACAACATTGTAAGGCTGTGAGGAAGAAAGTTTGGGTTCAGAAAGCTAATAATGTGGAGGAACAAAATGCAGAAAAAGAGCAAGAGGAGGAGCCAACCCAAGAGCAACAGACTGGGGTAAAAGAACCAGAGATGGAGAAATCTGAGGCAGCTACTAGCATGACCTCCCAAAATGCTTCAGTTCAAGATGAGCAAGAGTGGAGGATCTACTCTAAGAGTAAGAGAAAGGTTTGGGTCAATAACCCTCCACCAACTACCCCATCAACAAGAGCTGCCCCCTCTAAGAAGCAAGTTAACAGAAACAATAAGGTGCTCCAAGGGGATCAATGTGATAATGATACACCACAAGACAATAGGTTTGATGATGACTCAAGTAGCGAGCTGGAACATTAGAGGGCTTAACAGCCCCGCCAAACAGAGTGGGGTAAGAAGGTGGGTTAAGAAGAATGGTATCTCTTTTGGTGCTATTTTGGAGACTAAGATCGCACGAAATAATCTGGAAAATGTTACCAGGAAATGTTTTAGGAGCTGGAAGACTTTGTCTAATATTGGGTATGTTGAGAAGGCTCGTATAATTGTCTTTTGGGATGAGACCCGGTGGGATATCAGTCCAATTATTATGACAGATCAGCTGGTCCACTGTGAAGCCGTTGACAAGATTAATGACCTCACTTTTGATGTTTCTTTTGTGTATGCTTCAAATAACTACCTGGACAGAAGGAAGCTTTGGGAGAGTCTTGTGCAGGTTAATAATTCTATCTCCAACCCCTGGACCATCTTAGGAGATTTTAATGTTGTGAAATCAAGAGATGAACGAGTGGGAGGTAGGAATGTCCCTGGGCTTGAGATTTTGGAATTCAAGGATTGCTTACACACTCTTGGAGTTGATGATCTTAAGTCTACGGGTTTCACTTATACCTGGTGGAATAAACATGAACAAGGGGACACTATATGGTCAAAGCTAGATAGAGCTTTGGCCAATGGTTTATGGACTCTAAAGTTTGCTAACTCGTTTGCAAGCTTTCTAGCTCCAGACATTTCAGATCATTGCTCTATTATTGTTAAGATCCAGGAGAATGTAAATTTTGGCCCTAAACCGTTCAAGTACTGCAAGATGTGGAGCTCTTATCCAGGATTCCAGCAAACAGTTACGAATGTTTGGGATCGAAGGCATAGTGGCAAGATGATGGATCAAGTGTGTAGTAAGCTGAAAGAGCTAAAAAGTAGCCTTAAAGGAATCAACCAGCATCGTTTTTCAGATATCAGTGGTAAGACGGATGAAGCTGAAAAGAAGTTAAATGGCATTCAAGAAAGACTAAGGGATGATCTACAAAACGAGGAGCTGATCAGAGAGGAGAAAATCGCTACTTGTCATTTGAAACAGCTGTCCATTGCGGAGAACAGTTTCCTTAGGCAGAAGAGTCATTGTGAATGGCTAAAATCCATGGACAGCAACACGAAGTATTTCCATGCAATTATCAAAAGGCGCCATGCTAGGAATACTATTATTTCTCTTGATGGGCAGGATGGTGAATGTAAAACCACACCAGATGAGATTTCGAGAGAATTAGTTAAGTACTTTGAGAAACTTTTGGGGACGTCTACTAGCTGTGTAAAGATTGACCAAGAGGTAGTTAACAGGGGCCCAACGATCCCAAACTGTGCAGAATCTGACCTGTGCAGAGGGATATTGGATAAGGAAATAAAGACATCCCTATTTTCTATTCCTGACTCTAAGGCACCTGGCCCAGATGGTTATAGCAGTGCTTTTTTTAAAGACACATGGGAGGTGACAGGGCCGTTAGTGTGTGCAGCTGTAAAAGAGTTCTTCTCATCAGGTAGACTGCTAAGGAAAATCAACTGTACTGCAATTAGCCTCATACCAAGAAAGGAGAATCCAAGAGGTGCGTGTGATTTTAGGCCTATTTCTTGCTGTAATGTGATCTACAAGACTATTAGTAAAATTCTTGCAAATCGACTTCAAGGATTTTTGGGAAATATCATCAGCCCAAACCAGGCAGCATTCGTCAAAGGAAGATCCATCTCCCATAACGTCCTCCTCTGTCAAGAATTGATTAAGGGATACAAGAGAAACGTCATCTCGCCTAGATGTATGATGAAAGTGGACCTGCAAAAGGCTTATGATAGTATCAATTGGGGTTTTGTCCATGACATCCTTATAGCACTTAATTTCCCGGCTAAATTTGTGGGATGGATCATGGAGTGTATTACCACACCAAGCTATTCAGTGGTGGTTAATGGGAGTTTGAAAGGTTTCTTCCCAGGGAGAAAAGGTCTGAGACAAGGTGATCCCATATCGCCCTACATCTTTGTAGTGTGTATGGAATACCTAAGCAGGTTGTTTATGAGCCTTAAGACTATGAAAGAGTTTCAGTTTCATCCGAAGTGCAAGAAGCTTAATCTGACACATCTTTGCTTTGCAGATGATCTCATGTTCTTCTGTAAAGCAAAGCATGGGGCTGTTAAGGAGATGATGACTCTGTTTACATGCTTCTCTAAGGTGTCAGGGTTGGAAGCAAATATGAACAAAACCAAAGTGTACATGGCTGGGGCTACTGATGACTTCAAGACCTACTTAAGAGTTAACTACAATCTGGAGGAAGATAAGTTGCCATTCAAGTACTTGGGGGTTCCTCTCAGTCCTACCAAGCTTTCCGCACTGGAATGTCGGGATCTGGTGGACAAACTTGTGGGGAAAGTTCAGAGTTGGCCTTCTAGGTTCCTCAGCTATGCAGGAAGATTGCAACTCATCAAATCGGTACTTCTTTCTATGCAAATTTATTGGATGTCTATCTTTGCCCTCCCGAAAAAGGTGATCAAGGAAGTCATAGCTATCTGTAGGGCCTTCCTATGGACAGGTAATACCAACTCCAAGAAAGCAAGTATTGCTTGGAAGAAAGTGTGTCAACCGAAGTCGTCTGGAGGACTTGGGGTGAAATGCCTAGAAACATGGAACAAGGCAGCCATTTGTAAGCAACTGTGGTATATTGAAACAAATGCAGATACATTGTGGGTCAAATGGGTGCATGAATACTATATAAAGCATTATACTCTCTGGGATGTACATGCCCTGACAGACAGCTCTTGGTGTTGGAGAAACCTTATGAGGAGCCGACAACTTATGTTAGAGCACTTTGGTGAAGGCAGCTCAATTAACTGGCCATGTCGAAATGGGTACTTCTCTATCAGCAAGTGCTACGAGAAGATGTTCAAAAAGAACCAGTGGTGGAGTGGGACAAAGTGATTTGGAGCAAAGGGAATTTCCCTCGACACTCGTTTATCACTTGGTTAGCAGTCTACGGAAGACTTGCAACTAAGGATAGGCTGAGAAATTGGGGGATGACGGCTGATGAAAATTGTGTACTTTGTCATGATGGTAGAGAATCAGTAAAACACTTGTTTTTTGAGTGTGGGTATACTAATGAGGTTTGGAAAATAGTCTGGAACCAATATGGAGGAATTAGAAGTCCAAGGAACTGGGACAGAATAGTTAGGTGGGTTAGTAGAACATGGAAAAAACGGTGTAATAGGAATAGAATGAATTCTTGTGTGTTCACCGCTCTCATATATTGTCTATGGAAGGAGAGGAACAATAGGATCTTTCGGGACCTCTGTTGCACAGCACAACAATGTGCTAACTATGTAATTAGGGCAGTGGCATCTTCTAACCTATAGGTTGTGTAGCTCCTTCGGTTCTTGTGATGATTAATATACTACTACTTATCAAAAAAAAAAAAACCAGCTGACACTAATGAAGGTGAATGGAAGAAAGTAGATGCCAACATACGGTCATGGTTATGGGATTCAATGGATCCAAGCATCAGCATCACATGTATGTTTCAGAAAACAGCAAAGGAAATCTGGGAATATATCCAGAGATCCTACTCAACAGCAAAGGATGCTGCCTTTATTTATGACCTCTGGCTTAGGTCAATGACCACCAAGCAAGAAGGACTATCAGTCTCGGAATATGCTACCAATCTTCAACGGTGGTATTCGGAATTGGATCAATACCAAAGCATCAAGTGGGAGACCACAGGAGATGCACTTCTATATCAAAAGGCAACAAAGCAGCAGCGTGTGTACTGTTTTTTGGCTGGTCTTAACCCAGAATATGACCAGGTTCAAGTTCAAATTCTTGGAAACAAGGATCTGCCTAATATAGAAGAGGTCATTGCTACTGTCAAATCAGAGGAAAGTCGCCGCTCAGTAATGCAGGAAAACAAGACAACTGAAAGCACTGCCTTTACTGCAAAAGGGGAACATAATGTTGGTAAAACAGGAAGGTGGTGCAGTCATTGTAAAAGGTCAAACCACAACAATGATCAGTGTTGGAAACTTTATCCCCATCTGCAGAAAGAACGCAAGAAACGAGGACAAGGGGATGGAAAAGCCTACACAACCACATCTACATTGCTGGTCCTTCGGATTCACACATCTCTCAAGAAGAACTGAAGCAACTTCGGGCTATGCTGAAATCCCTTCAATCTCCCTCCAGCACTGATCAATGCTCTCTCGCCCTACAAGGTAATACTTCACAATCTTTTGGTCTTAATGCTTCGGAACATGTCTTACGAGACTGGATTCTTGACTCAGGGGCTACCTCCCACATGACCTCTACTTCCTCTTGCCTTGATGATTATTCATCTTGCCCTGAAAAACTACAAATTACTACAGCAAATGGTACATCCACATCTGTTGCTGGCCAAGGAACTGCCAAAATCTCAAATGGATTGCACCTTAGTAATACCCTACATGTCCCCGGTCTTGCCATGAACCTTGCTTCAGTATATAAACTCACCAATGATCTCAACTGCTTTGCTGTTTTTTCTCCATCTTGGTGTGTTTTGCAGATCTACACTCGGGGAAGACGATTGGAACTGCTAGGCAACGAAATGGATTGTACTACTTGGATTTACATCGTGTCTCACCTAATTCATGTAGAGCCCTTGTATCCGCTGCTGATAAAAATGCTACAATTTGGCTTTATCATAAGCGTTTAGGCCATCCCTCTTTCTATGCTTTAAAAACTTTGTTCCTAATTTGCTTGTTGGTATTGATGTCTCTGCCCTCAAATGTGAAGTGTGTGAACAATCCAAACACACTCGTGCTTCTTTACCTCTCAGTACGGCAAAAAGCAGTCTTCCGTTTTCTCTTATTCACATCGATGTTTGGGGTCCTTCTCCCATAGCTAATATCTCAGGTGCTCGATGGTTTCTTACCTTTATTGATGACTGCACTCGATTTACATGGTTGTTTCTACTAAAAAATAAGAGTGAAGTAAGTTCTATCATACCCATTTTCTGTAACATGATTCAAACTCAATTCTCCACCTCAATTCAAAGGTTTCGCACTGATAATGCTACTGACTATTTCAACCAAAAAGTCACAGCATTTTTTCAATCCAGAGGAATTATTCACGAGTCTTCTTGTGTCTATACTCCACAACAAAATGGAATTGCTGAAAGAAAGAACCGACATCTTCTTGAAATAGCTCGTGCTCTTCTTTTCCAATCAAACACACCTCAACGCTATTGGGGAGAAGCTACCTTAACCGCCTGTCACCTAATCAATAAGCTTCCCTCTCGTGTCCTTCAAAACAAATCTCCTCTTGAATGCTTAAGCCATTTCTTCCCTACTCACAAGATTTCCACAAACCTGGACCTACGCGTCTTTGGGTGTACCTCTTTTGTCCATATTCACACACCCAATAGAGGGAAGCTTGATCCACGGGCCGTTAAATGCATCTTTCTTGGATACTCTCCTACACAAAAAGGGTACAAGTGCTACAACCCTAACACAAGAAAAACTTATGTCACTGCAGATGTCACATTTCATGAGGAAACACCCTACTATCCCTCTACTGAACCTATTGACGTTCCCCCTCCAAGTACACATTCTAACCATGATAACCCTCCCATGACCTCCTTTGACATCTCCTTTACTCCTGTGACAAATCCAAACCAATCCGAATCACCACCAGCACCCTCCTTACCACCTTCACAACATGAATCACCATCTTCTCCTTCCACAAATTCACAAGATACACCACCAGCACCCTCCTCACCATCTATCCCTTCTCCTCCTCCATTGACACATGTTTACTCCAGGGAACACAAGTCCAGACCATGGCTGATGGAGGACCAAGCGTCTGAACCAAGTGTTGATCCTGCACCAACAACCGATTCAGATCTACCAATTGCTCTTCGAAAAGGAGTCCGTAAGTGTACTTCCACCCCTCTTTTATCCCTTGACTAATTTTGTATCCTTTGATAACTTCTCTCCATCACATTCACTGTTTGTCCAAAGCCTTAATCAGATTCCTATCCCTAAGACTGTTTCTGAAGCATTAACCAAAAGAGAGTGGAGAGAAGCCATGGAGGAAGAAATTCAAGCATTAGAAAAAAATAGAACTTAGGATATTGTTAATAAACCTCTTGGGAAGCATGTGGTTGATTGCAGGTGGATTTTTACTCTCAAATACAAAGCAGATGGATCACTGGAGAGATATAAGGCACGGCTGGTTGCAAAAGGATATACTCAAACCTATGGGATTGATTATCAGGAAACCTTTGCTCCAGTTGCCAAACTTAATACGGTTCGCATACTATTATCTCTTGCAGCTCATTTTGATTGGAAACTATTGCAGTTTGATGTGAAGAATGCCTTTCTTCATGGTGACTTGCACGAAGAGATATATATACGGATACCTCCTGGTCTTGATGCTGCAAATGATTCATCCAAAGTCTGCCGCCTTAAGAAGGCATTATATGGTCTCAAGCAATCTCCCCGTGCATGGTTTGAGCGATTTGCTTCTGTTGTATGTGCGGCTGGTTATAAGCAAAGTCAGGGTGATCATACTTTGTTTGTCAAGCATTCTCACCCAGAGGGGATCACCATCCTATTGGTTTATGTAGATGATATTATTGTCACTGGCAATGATCCCAAAGAACAGCAAAGATTGGAGAAACAACTTCAATCCAAATTTGAAATCAAATCTCTTGGGTCGTTGAAGTATTTCTTGGGAATTGAGGTTGCTCGTGTCTTCTCATGGAATTTTTATTAGCCAGCAAAAATACATCACTGACCTCTTAATTGAAACGGGGAAGAGTGCTTGCCGACCTGCCACCTCACCTATGGATCCTAATCATAAGCTTGATTCAGCACAGGATGCACCAAAGGTTGAAGTATCTCGGTATCAGCGATTGTGTGGAAAACTAATCTACTTGTCTCACACTCGACCAGATATCGCTTATGCAGTAAGTGTCCTGAGTCAGTTTATGCATGATCCTAGAAAACCACATATGGAAGCAGCACACCGAGTCTTACACTACCTAAAGGGGGCACCTGGAAAAGGTATTCTATTTGAAAGAGGAAAAAGACTAACCCTTCAAGCATTCACTAATGCAGATTATGGAGGTTCACTTGTTGATAGACGATCTACTACGGGCTACTGTGTTTTCTTAGGAGGTAATTTGGTTACTTGGAGGAGTAAGAAACAGAGTGTGGTAGCCCGCTCATCTGCAGAATCTGAGTTCAGAGCCCTCGCTCATGGCATTTGTGAGCTTCTTTGGATTCGTATCATATTGTCTGACTTGAAGATCAAGTGGGAAGGCACAATGGAGCTCAGATGCGACAACAAATCAGCTATCAGCATAGCACATAACCCGGTTCAGCATGATCGAACCAAACACATCGAAATTGATCGCCATTTTATCAAGGAAAAGATTGAAGGAGGACTAATCAAACTAAGTCATATCACTTCAGAAGATCAAGTGGCCGATGTCTTCACTAAGCCTCTTCATAGTCCTAGATTTCACAACCTTATCTCCAAGCTTGGAATGCAGAATATCTACAGTCCAGCTTGAGGGGGAGTGTTGTTTGGTCTATCCAACAGCCACTATTGTTGTAATTATACATGACTAGTGTTGTAATTATTAAGTGTCTAGTGGCTGTTCAGTTGTAGTTAATTATCAGTGACTGTTCAACTGTAATTAATTGTAACTCTTCAGCTGATTGTAGTTCCTAGGCAGAATCTCTAGAATTCTCCTCTCTTTTACATAGTTCTAGAACTCTCTCCTCTCTTTAGACATTCTCTCTATAAATATAGGGCTGTATCACTTCTCAAATACAATCATCACATCAACAATTACTGATGTAAACTTCAGTTTTGACGGCACAGCTTTGCATTGGTTTGAGTGGCTGAGATGTTATGCTGGTCTGCCGTCGTGGAAACAATTCAAGGAGGCTCTGATTGAACGATTTGGCGCTACGGCAGGAGGCGATCGTTTGGACCTATTGTACGAGCTTCGCCAAGAGTCCACGGTACAAGAATACACAAGACAATTCAAATTTTACTCCGCGTACATCCCACACATCCCAGATCCCGTGTTGAAGGGAATTTTTTGTAGTGACCTGAAGGAGGATATCAAGAAGGGTCTGATCTTGTTCGAGGTCAGCGACCTACAAGATCTGATGAAGTGGCCAAACGGATTGAGGAGAGGAACAATTATGGCCGTTCGAAATTAGGGATATGGGAAATTTGGGGGCAAATAATTTGGGGGTGAACCGAGCGGTAGATTTGTCAGTTAAAAAACCCCCCCATGGTCGGCTAACACTTCAGGGCGCGTCGACCAGGCCCAAGTGGGTAGCAGTTTGAGCCCGAGCCCCCAGTTCAATCCTTCTTCCTACCGTCTTCTGCGAACTCCAATAGATACCAAAGGATTTCCGATGAGAAGATGCAGCGAAGGAGGAACCAGGGACTATGGTGAAGAATGGAACTCTTCGCACCGTTGTAAGCTTGCTGGATTACAGCTCTTATTGACCGAGGGATAAGACGGTGAGGAGGATGCCTATGAGATAATCTCTAACTCGGTGGAAACAAGATAGGCTGACGTATCACACTTGTCTTCCCTGGGATTTCCATCTCAGAAGACATTGAAATTGATCGGCAGATTAGCTGGTAAGTCTGTCTTGATTCTGGTTGATAGCGGAGCATCACACAACTTTGTGAGTAATAATACCGTCAATGAGTTGGGACTTCCGGTGGATGATTCTTCTCGATTTGGTGAAACGGTGGGAAACAGGGAGACGTTCTGTGGTCAAGGGATCTGTCGTGACCTGTGCCTATCCTTACAAGGGACTGAGTTGTAGTAAATTGCCTTCCGTTTGGTTTGACTGGTGTTGATCTGATTCTGGGTTATGACTGGCTTTCCTGGTTGGGGGACACTCAGATTAACTGGAATCTTTTAAAAATCAAGTTCTGGTGGAAAGGAGATTGGGTGCAGCTTCAAGGCGATCCTTCCTTCTTGATTGTAGAAACGGGAATTAAATCGACCTAGAAGGTCATTAGTGAAGAAGGTGAAGCTTGGTGTTGTTATCTTTCTCAAACTGCATCAATCACCTCAACAGATACAAAACTTGACCCCTCTGTTGATAATGACTTACAGCAAGTATTAAATTCCTTCCCTGTCCTTTGAAACTCAATTCTGTCCCTCCCAACATACGACCCTACCGCTACCCACACTACCAAAAAAACCAAGAGATACTCTCTGCTGGTTTCATCCAAGATAGTCCAAGAGTTACTCTCTGCTGGTTTCATCCAAGCCAGCAACAGCCCTTTTTCCAGCCCCGTTTTGTTGGTTAACACCAGTCAAGTTTCCCTTGCCCACCATAGATGAGTTGCTAGATGAGCTTTTCGGTGCTTGTGTATTCTCCAAGCTGGATTTAAAATCTGGCTATCATCAGATAAGGGTTCAGGATGAAGATGTTCAGAAAACTGCCTTTAGAACTCATGAAGGCCACTACGAGTTCTTAGTTATGCCTTTCGGATTGAAGAATGCACCAGCTACATTCCAATCCCTTATGAACCAGATCTTTAAACCTCTTCCGCGCAAGTTGCTGTTAGTATTTTTGGATGATATTTTGGTGTACAGCAAGAGCATTCAAGAGCATCTTGCTCATTTGCATGAGGAACTCTCTATTCTGTCCCTTAAACAGTTGAAGGTCAACCTGAAAAACTGCAGTTTCTTGAAGTTTAAACTAGATTATTTGGGCCACATCATTTCTGGTGAGGGAGTGGAAGTTGATCCAGAAACGATTAGTAGCATTTTATCATGGCCGGTTCCTTCTACTGTCAAGGCACTGCGCTCTTTTGGGCTTAACCGGTTACTATAGACGGTTTGTCCAAGGTTATGGAGATCTTGCTGCACCTCTAACTGCCTTGTTGAAGAAGGACTCTTTTGTGTGGACTGACGAGACCCAATCTGCTTTTAATCAGCTGCAGATAGCTCTATCTTCGGTTCCCATATTGGCACCCCCTGATTTTACAGCAGCTTTTGAGGTTGAAACAGATGCTTCAGGCAAGGGCATAGGTGCTGTATTAATGCAACATGGCAGACCTATTGCTTTTCTCAGTCGGCATTTTTCACCTCGAGCTCAGTCCAAGTCGGTCTATGAAAAGGAATTGATGGCAGTTGTGTTTGCCATCCAGAAATGGAGGCATTATTTGCTAGGAAGACATTTTCTGATTCATACGGATCAGAAAAGCTTGCAATACTTGTGGGAACAGCGCTTGAAGTTCGAAGATCAATATAAGTGGGTGACCAAGTTGCTGGGATTTGACTTTGAAATTTGTTATAGGCCCGACAAAGAGAAAAAGGCTGCTGATGCCCTTTCCCGTGTTGAGGATACTTCTCTTTTTCCCATATCTTCGGTGATTTATGATGGTTGGAAAATGGTGGAAGGTGAGATAGAAAAAGACCCTCTTCTCTGTAAAATCATTCAGGAATTGTTACTTAATGCGGGAAGCCATCCTGATTATTGCCTTAAGAATGGCCATCTTTTTCGTGACGGTAAACTGGTTCCGTCCAGCACCTCCCAACTCATTCCTGAAGAGAAATGAGAGGAATTGTGTGTCTATTATTGAGAGAACAGATACATATTTATACAAGGGGGTAGAATAATCTAGAGGGAAGATGAAGGAAAGAAATGGTTGGGTTTCTTGACTGTTGGAATACCCCACTGCCTAGGAAACATCATAATTAAATAATCTGCCTAATAAGTGACTAATTACAAGGAAATACAAATGGACAGAATACAAACAGATTAGGCAGAATGCACCTAATATTAACAACAATATTAATGACAACTATTCAACACTCCCCCTCAAGTTGAACGGTGTATACTATCCATTCCAAGCTTGGAAATCAAATGCTGAAATCGAGAGCAGTAAAGACCTTTTGTTAGCACATCTGCAATCTGTTTCTCTGAAGAGATATAACTCAAATCAACAATCCCTTGTTCAAGTTTTTCTCTAATGAAATGCCGATCTATCTCAATATGATTGGTCTTTTCATGCTGAACAGGGTTTCTAGCGATCTTGATGGCTGATTGGTTGTCGCACTTCAGCTTCATAGCTCTCTTCCACTTTATTTTTAGATCATCTAGAATAATCTGGCACCATAGTAGTTCACATAAACCCTGTGCAAGAGAACGAAACTCAGATTTAGCTGATGATCTAGCAACAACACTCTGCTTTTTACTTTGCCATCTGTGAATGCTTCTAAAGTTTGTTCACTGTCCCCTTTGAATAAAATTACTTTTCATGGACTACCCTTAAGATAGTGAAGGATTCTGTAAGCTGCTGCGAGATGAGATTCTCTAGGATCATGCATAAACTGGCTGATTACTGAGACAGTATAAGCAATGTCCGGCCTTGTGTGAGATTGGTAGATTAATTTTCCACACAATTTTTGATATGTTTCTTTATCCACAACCGGATCATCAAGTGCCGCTCCAAGCTTATGGTTAGAATCAATGGGTGTGCGAGCTTGTTTACAACCACTCTACCCTGTTTCCAGCAACAAGTCAATGATGCATTTCTGCTGCAAGATGAATATGCCTTTGGAATATCGTGCCATTTCAATTCCAAGGAAATATTTCAGCTTGCCCAAGCTTTTAATTTCAAACTCTGATTCCAATTTTTTGCTCAGTTGCACTCTCTCATCCATATCAGTGACTGTAATAATGATATCATCCACATATACCAAAAGTATAGTTACTCCCCCTGATATGAATGCCTCATAAATAGGGTATGGTCACCTTGACTTTGCTTGTAACCTGCATTCTTCATCACGTTAGCAAATCTGCCAAACCATGCCAGAGGAGATTGTTTAAGGCCACAAAGAGCCTTCTTCAATTTGCACACTTTGTTTGTAGAAGGTGGAGCAAAACCTAGTGGAGTCTTCATATAGATTTCTTCTTCAAGGTCTCCATGGAGAAAGGCATTCTTCACATCAAACTGTGATAGACTCCAATCAAAATGAGCAGCAAGAGACAATAGAATACGAACTGTGTTCATTTTGGCAACCGGAGCAAAAGTCTCCACATAGTCAATCCCATAGGCTGTGTAAAACCTTTAGCCACAAGACGAGCCTTATACCTTTCTAGGCTGCCATCAGATTTATATTTTAAAGACCCATGTGCAGTCTACTACATTCTTTCCAGCACGTCTGTCCACCATTTCCCAAGTGTGGTTCCTCTCAAGAGCACTCCTCTCTTCTTTCATTGCTTCAGTTACGGTTTTGGGTATAGGAATCTCTTGGATTTTGCTGAGGAAAAGCTTGTGTGCAGGGGAAAGTTTGTGAGTGGAGGTGAATTTGGCTAATGGGTATAAGGGTGTATTGGTACACTCTCGGGTACCTTTTCTAAGGGCAATAGGAAGGTGAAGATCTGAATCAGGTGGAGGTAAGGAAGGCGAACATGATGAAAGATCTGTTGCTACATCCTCTACCATATCTGGTGTTGCATCCTCGGGACCTTCCTGTAGGTTGGAATCTTGGCCATGTGTCTGGTCAGGAACGGGAGCCCATCTACTGTAAGTTAGAGGAAAAAATGGGAATGGTGGGGTGGATTTATCTATTTGTTCGACTGTGTTGTGCAATGGTGTGGTAGAGGTTTCTGTTTGCTGAATGGTGGTGTTAGGATTGTTGGTCAAGTCTGATGTTAGAGGATATTCTTGAGGTGGCAATCTTAAAGGCTGAAGTGAGTCAAAGGTGGAAGAGGATGACTCATCTCCTGTAGTAGTAGTAGTAGGATTGCAAAAAAAGGGTTTAGGCTCATCGAAAGTGACATCAGTGGTGACATAGGTTCTTTTGGTGGTGGGATGGTAGCATTTGTATCCCTTTTGAGCTGCTGAATATCCAAGGAAGATGAACAAAGGCAGTTTTACCAAACACTTTGGGTTCAAGTCCTGGAGATGGATGAAAATAAGGGTGAAGTTCTTTGAGGAAAGCCAAGTGACTTTTGTAGTGGATGACACGAGAAGGTAAACTATTAATTAGGAAAGTGGTTGTTAGAACAGCTTTCCCCCAATAGTGTTTGGGTGCATTGGCTTGGAATAAGAGAGTGCCGGCAACTTCAAGGATGTGACGGTTTTTCCTTTCAGCTACTCCGTTTTGTTGTGGGGTGTAAACACAGGATGACTCGTGAATAATCCCATGAGTTTGGAAAAAAAAGTGTCAATGACTGGTTGAAATAGTCCTTGGCATTATCAGTTCGAAACTTTTGAATTTCTGTATTGATTTGATTGTGAATCATGGAGCAAAAGGTAGGAATGATATTGCTCACTTCAGATTTGTGTTTTAGGAGATAGGCCCATGTGGTTCTAGTACAATTGTCAATGAAGGAAATGTACCATTTTGCACCAGAAATGTTTTCCAAAGGAGCAGGACCCCAAACATCACTATGAATGAGTTGAAAAGGGGATGCACTTCTTGTATTACTCAAAAGAAAGGAAACCCTATTGTGTTTAGCTCTCATACACACTTCACAGATAAAATCAGCAACATTTTTTCCTTGGAACAACTCAGGATACATATGCTTAAGAAGGCCAAATGGTGGGTGGCCTAATCTTTGATGTAACAACCAGGGGGCTTTGTTTGTGGTAGTGGTGGATAAAGCTTGAGTTCGGTTTTCCTCTAACACCTCCAGAAAATACAGCCCGTTCCTTTCCTTAGCATGACCAATCTTCCTCCCCGAGTGTAGGCCCTGCAGAATGCACTCAGAAGGAGAGAAAATAGCATAACAATTAAGATCCTTGGTTAGCTTAGAGATGGACATTAGGTTAACAGATAAGGTAGGAGCATGTAAAACTGATTTTAGTTTCAAGTTCTTTGAAAGGTAAACAGTCCCTTGTCCGGCAGCAGGTGCAAGGGAACCATTGGCTGTAATAATCTGTTTTGTGGTGGATTCATATCTATGAAAATGGTTTTTGGAAAAAGTCATGATCGGTGGCTCTTGAATCTAGTATCCAATTACTAGATTGGGTTTTATCTGAAGCATTACAGCATAAGGAGACCAAGTGATTACCTGAGAAAGAGAGAGAATAGTAGCTAGATGAGTTACCGTGCGGCTGTTTCTCAAGGGTCCTCATAAAGGTCTTGAATTTGTCAAGATCCGCAACACTTAACTCAGTTGTTGTTTCTGTAGTTTCCTTTAAAGATTCAGCTGCTAGGTTAGCTTGAGGACGAGTGGACTGCTGTTTCATGTCCTTGAAGGGTTGTTTCCCATACAATTTCCAGCATCTATCCCGATTATGACCAGATTTCTTGCGATATGAGCACCAACGAATGTCCTTGGACCCCTTGTATCCTACTTGACCAGTAGCAAGGGCAGAGGCAGAATCTTCGGGGGTCTTCAGCATGATAGATCTCCTTTTTTCTGGTACTTTGACAGTGGCGATGGTCTCTTCAAGCGTGCTACTTTTCTGGCCAAGAATTTGGACTCTAACTTGTTCATAATCACGATTTAATCCAGCTAAGAAGGCATAGATTCTACCTTTTTCCACAAACTCCTTGAATTTTGTGGCATCGTCTGGACATTTCATCACCAATGGTTGGCATTGATCAAGCTCTTGCCATAAATTCTGTAAGGTTAGGGCATACTCTTTGGTTGTCTCAAGGAACATACAATTGATACTTATCTTTGGATCCATAGCATCCTAAAGCCAAGAAAGAATTATAGAATCTGTTTTCTCCCATGCTGAAAAAGTGGGATCTTCCTTTGCTGGAGGAGAATCAGTTAAGTGACTCAATTTCCCTTCGCCTTTGAGATATTTCTTGATAACTTGAGTCCATAAGAGGTAGTTCTGTCCAGGAAGCTTGTAACAAGCCTGGACATTTCGAAACTCTTCCTTTATGAGGATTTGTGGGGGCAGCGAAAGTAACGCTCGAATCAACCGACATAATTGTAAGGATGTTGAAGACAAAGACACAACGATAAAGGTTGTTAAAGGTGAAGAAACAGCGATGAAGGCTGTCAATCAGCAATGAAGGCTGAAAGGTTGAAGGAAACAGCGATGAAGGCTGTTAAAGATAGGATAATACTGATTTGGAAGAGATGAGAGGAAGCAGCAATGAAGGCTGCTGAACTGGACAGCAATGAAAGCTGAAGTAAAAAAGAGGTTTTTGTGTAGAGTATTAGCTCTGATACCATGAAGAGAAATGAGAGGAATTGTGTGTCTATTATTGAGAGAACAGATACATATTTATACAGGGGGGGTAGAATAATCTAGAGGGAAGATGAAGGAAAGAAATGGTTGGGTTTCCTGACTGTTGGAATACCCCACTACCTAGGAAACATCATAATTAAATAATATGCCTAATAAGTGACTAATTACAAGGAAATACAAATGGACTGAATACAAAAAGATTAGGCAGAATGCATCTCATATTAACAACAATATTAGTGATGACTGTTCAACAATTCCTACTATATTGCAAGAATATCATGTTACTCCCTATGGTGGTCATTCAGGCTATTTGAGAACCCTCAAACAGGTTGCTGCAATTGTTTTTTGGGTTGGAATGTGTAGAACCATCCGTGAATTTGTTGCAGCTTGTGAAGTTTGCCAACAAGTTGAGTATAGCTCCTTATCTCCTGCTGGTTTATCACAGCCATTACCAATTCCGGATAGGGTGTGGGAAGATATATCCATGGATTTTATACGGCACTTCCTCGAATTAAATCCATAGATACCATATTTGTTGTGGTGGATCGTTTCACCAAATTTTCTCATTTCATGGCCTTAAAGCACCCTTATACTGCTGAGGAGGTTGCCACTGTTTTTACCAAGGAGGTGATCAGGTTGCATGGGTTTCCAAGAACTATCGTCTCTGACAGAGACCCAATTTTTACTAGCAGTTTCTGGAAGGAATTATTCCAACTTTCAGGCACTACTTTGTGTATCACCCACATTGGTTTACTTGGAGTCTGTATTTTGCTTCTGTTTACTTCTGTCTAGGTGCTCTTGCTATTCTAGCAGTCTACACCTTTGCTAGCAGTCATTACTGCTCCCTATTGTTGAACTGCTACTAATGTAGCCTACTGATAAAAAAAAACCCACAATCGGATGGCCAAACCAAAGCGGTAAATAGGTGCCTGGAAGACTATTTGCGTTGCTTCTGTTTTCAAAAACCAAAACTCTGGCTGAAAGCTTTGCCATGGGCTGAGTATTGGTTTAACACCACTTTCCAGCAGAGTTTGGGCACCACTCCCTTCCGAGCTTTATATGGGCGTGATCCACCAGTTTTAATGCGTTATAGTCCTCTTAGGTCATTGATTGAGGCAGTAGATGTGCAGCTTTCTGAGCGTGATACTCTTTTGGATGAGCTCAAAGATAATCTCCTTAAGGCACAGCAACGAATGAAGGTGCAAGCTGATTCTCACCGGAGACATGTGCAGTTTACAGTAGGAGATTTGGTACTTTTAAGGATTCACCCTTCTAAATAGAAGTCCCTAACCAAGAAGAGGAACGCCAAGCTTAGCCCTCGGTATTATGGGCCATTTAAGATAGTGGAAAGAGTTGGGGAAGTTAGCTTATAAGTTGCTGTTACCTTCCTCTGCTCAGATTCATCCCACGGTGCATGTTTCCCAGCTTAGGAAAGCTCTTCCTTCTTCAGTTGCCCCTACTGTTTTGCTACCCCCTGTCTTACTAGTGAGCTGGAACTTGTTGTTCAACCAGCTGCAGTGTTGGACTACCGCCAGAGACCAGGAGAAGAACCTGAAGCTCTTGTACGCTGGGCACATTGTCCAGAATCTGACTCTTCATGGGAGTTGGTGTCTGTTTTGCGGGAGCAGTTTCCTTCTTTTCACCTTGGGGACAAGGTGTTAGTTCAGGAAGGGGGTGAGGTTATGACTCCAGCTGTTAGTAAGGGGCGTTTTGGGAAAGTTTATAAAAGATGGAATTAGTATTGCTGTGTACGTTCTGTTATTGCTATGTATGTTCTGTTCTGTTCTGTTCTGTTTGTTATTGTGCTGTTAAGCAGTTGGTTCGTTTGTTAGTATGACAGGCTGTCTGTTATGAGCTTGAGAGTTAGTGACTAATCTGTACTTAAAGGAGAGTCTTAAGGGGTGTTTTGGTATCGAGAAGAATAATAAAGAAAGTGTCATTTGGAGGGAGATACGCCTCGAACCGTATCATACACTATCCTGTATCTCTAACTATATATACAATATCCCCTCTGACCTGTTATTAATATGTCAGAGATGTAACTTTTGTTTATCATACCACTAGATATAGGCAGGGGTCCTTTCATCTATATCAGTCCAGATGATCGACTATGTCACTATACATAAAGAATTGAATATGCCCTCAAAGGTCAGCACCCTGTTATAGATAGAGAACCTGAATATAATGATGCGCAACAATTTCATATTGTCCCTTCAGACTGGCGAAGAACACCAACTCATCAGCCCTCCCATAACTGCAGAAAGAGAGAGAGCAAAACATTGACATGAGCAAATGAACTTTTGTCCATCAAAGGAATCAATTAGTAGAAAGGATACAATGAGGTGCACGCAAAACTGTTTGTTTAGTATTACACTCAAGAATTAATGTTAACATGCGACGATGCAAATAGTATTGACAATAGATCCATTTTCCACCAAGAGAATGATTAAGCCCATTGGATCATAGTGCTCCGTGAAGAGAATCTAAGATCTAAACAAAAGTTAAAATGGAATTGATGTTCAAACTGCAGTACTAAATCTTTCAACAGCAAAACATATGTTAATTCCATTAAAAGTCGGAGTCCATGCAACAGTGATAACTCTGAAGAGTACGTATCATTAAAAGTTCCAATGAAACTAAGTCAGTACAGGATGTTAAGAATAATGTGCACAACAAACGAAAGAAGTACCCAGCACAAATTCAGAATTTGCCCTTCAGCAGTGGAATTCTCAAACAGTAAGAGAAAGCATCGTCACCTCTCCAGTAACTTCATTGTGGTAGCTTCATCCAAAACATCCTTAGAATCACTTAGAAAGGCACGAAATTCTCTCACTACTGTTTGATACTCAGAACTACGATCCTGTGGAGCAGCATCATCTTCCAAGAGTAGTCTGTTTATCTAGAAAGATTTAGGACAAAAAACAGGTAATATCGAGTGAGATATATACAGATCATATCAAGGTTGCTAATCAACTAAAACTAAATGTTAGGTCGATGACTTGATTTTACGGATCAGATCCATCAATATGAAACTCCCTTGAAGCACAAGGAATGAAAGAAGTTTCCTGGTACAAAAAAGTAGTAGCAAAACTAGACAAGATAACTGAAAAATATATACAACTGCTGTTGTAGAAATGTACTAGCAAATTGATATATTAATCACCTTATCCAGATACAATTCAGTGGTCCATGTAGAAATCATTGTGATTTGGCACTTGTCATCTCGTGAAAGATTATCAAGTTTCCGCAACAGGAAAGCTCTCAAAGCATCCTGTGACATGTCACCATTAGAACAAAAGCCGCATATTTATCAATTTTGAAGTCAACTTTGAGAAGACAGGCAAAGCTGAGCTTTACAAAGGTACCTAGAATGCACAACTTTAAAACGGCAAACAGAAAGGTAAAAAGTAATGATTGTTAGATCGTTCAATAAAATTCCCTCTCCCCAGATTAGATAGAATAAAAAGCACAATGAGGATAGGAAGATATCTGCATATCTACAAAGTAAGATGTTCAAGAGTAAGTAGCCCAAAGTATTGTGCATGACCTAGAGAACTTAGATGAAGAGAATGTGGGCAATAGAAAGTATTAGATGTGTGAGGGGCCTCTTAGTCATTGTAGTATTCTCTTACTCTCCAAATAACTAGCTTAATATTTAGCTTAAAAAGAGTAGATAGTAAGAAGAAGGGGACATGGAGAGTTTTGGATCGAAATGTGATTGCGTCCATTAGGCTTGGCCAGAGATTTTTCTCTCACGCAGAGAGTTTGTTCACTGAGGTAGGGTTCATCCTGATTTCTACCCTTTTTTCAATAAACCCGTATTACTACTGCTTTGCCTACATCTCTTCTCTCCCGCATATCACTAAGTTCTTACCTCTAATAATTGGTGCAGTGAGCAGGGATTGTGATGAAGAGCCGGAACGTTGTATTAGTAAAGAAAGTGAAAGGAATAGAGCTAGAGATCCTGGCTTTGCAGGCCGGCAGAGAAGCATGCTGGAGATCAGGGACACAATAGCTTCCCATGGCCAAAGGATGGAAGAGCGACAGGAGAGAATCGAGCATGTGTGGCAAATTACTCCATGGGGAGCCGCATCAGGGATGAGCAACAGGTGATAACTGGAACAGGAAGCTTCTTACGTGACAATCCAGACCGTACGCTAAAAAAGGAATGATTTGATTAAAGCAGATGAGTATTCTAACTTGTGCCTTGAATATGATAGAAGACTAAATTGCTTTATTCCTTTCCCGGAGTTATCCAAAAAGAACTACGCCCGTGTTCTCCGACGTAGTGACCGTGTATCCAAGAAGAGTAAACAAAGAATAGGGGAAGCAGTGGGGTTATTCAATATCAGAGGCACAAGAAGGGCAGAATGGTGGGCAATAGTAGACAACATGCTTATTGATTGTTTAAAAAATCTTAAGGGTCAGAACAAGTATTGGTTCATTAGACCCAAAGGATGCAAAAGATTCAAGAAAGCGTAGTCAAAGTATTTGGTGGATCCCAACTGTTAAAGTCCAAATAATGGCTTATCAGACGTCACACAAGAATGTTTTTTCTTCATCCAATGAGTTCGTGATTCAGATCCTCAAAGCTGCAGTAGCAATCAATGTCATGGTACTGAAAATGGTACATAGGGATGGTAAATCTGGTTGGGGTTTCCACCATCAATTTGGACGAGAAATTTTTTGGAAAAAGCTCATGACTGGGGCAAGGGTGCAGGTTCAGCAAAATGTTCTAGCTCTCGAGTGGAATTCCAAGTGCAAGGCTGATCTTCCTCGGTTATGAGGTATAACTGCTTAAATGCTTGTGTAGTTTGCTGTCTCGACTTTGGCTATTTGCTGCTTCTTTCGGGTGTTCTAGGATTTCCTGTATTTTTGATGTAGCTGTTTTTGCACTGGCCTGTTTAGGCTATGCTTAGTGATGTAATTCACCAAACTTACCTGTCTTTGCAGCGTAATTTATCAAAAAAAAAAAAAAGGAAGCTACTTACCCGGATTGATGGAGTAAAGGTCGAGAAGTCAAGTGCAGATCAGAGATGACAACCCGATCGTGACCAAGATGGTGGCTGTTGACACACACCATTAGTCTACGAAATAGTGCTTTTATTATTTATGTAAATAATTAGGATCTTATGTCTGTCTAGAATTTAATTAATTATACATGTTATATTTCCTAGACAGACACTTCCAGTCTTCCCTAGACCCTTCCAAAGGTGCCTATAAATATAGGGTTGTATATCCTTTTTCATTATCAACCACTGAATATATACACAGTAAACTACATGGTATCAGAGCCTAAACCTACCCCTTCCTTTCTCTCTAGCTGCCGCCAGCTTCTTCAATCCTAACCCTAAACACTGCAGCCTCCTCTTTAATTCCTGGTTGTGCTTCCAGCTCTAAATCTCCAGCACCAAAACTTTTGTATGGGTATCTTTGCCCCATTTTGGTGTTCCTTTCTCCTGTGGTGCTCTCAGCTCACCTCTCTCCCTAGTGCATCGCCAATCTTCTTGCACTAACTCTATCTTCTAGGGGTCTCCACCTCTCTCTTTATTAATCCAGTGTGAGTCATTCCACCAAATTAAAAATGTCAAAGGAAGATACTTCAAATTTTGTATCAAGTCACCCAGACCACTCCAACATGGTAAGTGCTGCGGCCGCTGCCCTCAAACACCAGAAGTTCAACCTACCCCCAGTCCATTCATCTTATCGTCTTAACAGATCAAATAACCTTGGTTGGACTAAAATGGTGAACACACTTCCCCGTGGCAAAGACCTTGATGACCACCGTACAAAATCAAAGCCAGCAGAAGGAGATGATGATGCTGAGTGGCAGTAAATCAACACCAATATTCGTGCCTGGTTATGGGACTCTATGGACCCAAGCATGCGTCTTTATCTAAAAACTACAAAAGAAATTTGGGATTTCATACAACAATCCTACTCTTAAGCCAAAGATGGTGCATTTGTCTACGATTTGTAGTTTCAAACCTAACTCTCAAGCAAGGTAATCGATCTGTCACAGAATATGCTATTGATCTCCAGCGGCTTTGGTCTGAACTTGATCAATATCAAACCATTACTTGGTCATGTGCTGCTGATGCCACTCATCACAAAAATCACCTGAATCAGAAGCGCTTATACTGCTTCGCATCCAGCCTAAATGTAGAATATGTTCAGGTTCGTGCTCAAATCCTTAACAACACTCCTCTTCCAGCTTTGCCCTCTGCCATAGCTATTGTAGAACATCAAGAGAGCAGACGCAACATCATGTTGGAAAATAAGACAGTGGACAACACAGTTCTAGCTGCTAAAATGGTTTCTACAGATACTATGACACCCAAACAAAAAGAAGGAAGATGGTGTGATCATTGTAAGCAGTCTAATCACAACATTGATCAATGCTGCAAGCTGTATCCTCACCTACAGAGCAGCAAAAAGGGTCAAGATAAATGTGGTCCTACTGCTGGACACGCAAATTCTGCCTCTTCTACATATGGCAACTCTGTTGCGCCCTCATCCATATCTCAAGAAGAAATACAACAACATAGAGCAATGTTGCAATCCCTTCAAACCCCTTATGATCCTAGTCATAGCTCTCTTGCTCTGCAAGGTATACCCTCTTCAAATTTTTGTCCTAATGCATTAGAACAGTCTCCACATTTAGATTGGATCTTGGATTCAGGTGCTACCTCACATTTGACCTCTACCTCATCTTTACTTACACACTAACATCCTTGTTCCACTAATGACAGCATTACTACGGCTAGTGGCACACCTACACGTGTTGCTGGGCACGGCAATGTCACACTTTCTGACCAACTACATTAGAAAAATACCTTACACGTTCCCGAACTTGCCATGACCTTGCATCTTTCCACAAACTGACTACTGATCTTAATTGTGTTGCTATTTTCTTTCCTTCTTGGTGTATCTTGTAGGATCTGCCCAAAGGGAAGATGATTGGAACTGCTAATCAGCAGTATGGATTGTACTACCTTGATATACCTACTGCCTTGAATTACTCACCTAAAGTCCTTGCTTCAACCACTACTAATACCAATGCTATTTGGCTTCACCATAAGCGCTTTGGTCATCCCTCCTTTCAGGTACTAAAAATCATGTTCCCACACCTCTTTAATGGTATTTGTTGAACAGTCATCATCAATATGTAACATTAGTTGTATTTAGTCTATAAATCTCTCCAGTCGTATTTCCATGTGATTACTTATTAACTAGGCACATTAATTATTCAGTTTTCTAAGTAGTGGGGTATTCCAACAGTTGGGAAACCCAACTGTCTTGTCCTTTATCTCCCCTCAAGAGTATTCTACCCTTTGTATAAATATGTATCACTTCTCTCAGTAACACAACACACAATTCCTCTCATTTCTTTACATGGTATCAGAGTTAATAATATTCTTAAATACCTGTTTTCTCTTCAGCCGACAGCCTTCATCATTGTCCTATTCCTCTCTACATCAGCAGCCTTCATTGCTGCTTCTTATCATCCTTCTAAATCAGTGCTAAATTATTTGTAACAGCCTTCATCGCTGTTTCCTTCAACCTTTCAGCCTTCATTGCTGATTGACAGCCTTCATCGCAGCTCCTTCACCTTTAACAGCCTTCATCATTGTTCCTTTGCTTTCAACAGCCTTACAACTATGTTGGTTGATTATAGTGTTACTTGCGCTGCTCACACAAATTCTCATAAAGGAGAGTTAAGTGCTGCAGATCTTGAGAAATTCAAGGCCTTTATGAAGACCCTTGAGAAATGGCCGAACGGTAACTCATCTAGCAACTATTCTCACTTTCTCAGGCAATCACTCGGTCTCCTTAAGCTGTAATGCTTCAGAAAAACCCTAATCTAGTAACTGGATAATTGATTCTGGAGCCACTGATCATATGACCTTTTCCAAAAAAACATTTCCATAGCCACCACAAAACAGATTATTACAGGCAATGGTTCCCTTGCACCTGCTGCTGGACAAGGAACTGTTTACCTCTCAAAGAACTTGGAACTAAAATCAGTTTTACATGCTCCTACTTTATATGTTAACCTAATGAAGGATCTTAATTGTAATGCTATTTTCTCTCCTTAGTGCATTCTACAGGACCTACACTCGGGGAGGAAGATTGGTCATGCTAAGGAAAGGAACTGGCTACATTTTCTGGAGGTTTTAGGGGAAAACCAATCTCAAGCCCTATCCACCACCACCACAAACAAAACCATCTGGTTGTTTCATCAAAGATTAGGCCACCCACCATTTAGTCTTCTTATGGATATGTATCCTGAGTTGTTCCAAGGGAAAATGTTGATGATTTTATCTGTGAAGCGTGTACGAAAGCTAAACACACTAGGGTTTCCTTTCCTCTGAATAATACAAGAAGTGCATTCCCTTTTCAACTCATTCTTAGTGATGTTTGGGGTACCGCTCCTTTGGAAAACATTTCTGGTGCAAAACGGTACATTTCCTTCATTGATGATTGTACAAGAACCACATGTGTATACCTTCTAGAACACAAGTCGGAAGCCAGCAATATCATTCCTACTATTTGTTCCATGATTCACAATCAATTCAATACAAAAATCCAAAAGTTCCGAACTGATAATGCTAAGGACTATTTCAACCACTCATTGACATTTTTTTCCAAACTCATGGGATTATTCACGAGTCATCTTGTGTCTATACCCCACAATAAAATGGAGTGGCTGAAAGGAAAAATCGTCACATCCTTGAAGTGGCTCATGCTCTCTTGTTCCAAGGGGGGAAGCTGTTCTAACAGCCACTTTCCTAATTACTAGATTATCTTCTCATTCATCCACTACAAAAATCCCTTGTCTTTCTTCAAAGAATTTCACCCTTACTTTCATCCATCTCTAGGACTTGAACCCAAAGTGTTTCATTGCACTGCCTTTGTTCATATCCACATCACCCAAAGAGGGAAATTTGACCATGGAGCTCTCAAATGCATCTTCCTTGGATACTCAAAAAGGATACAAATGCTCCCATCCCACTGCAAAAAGAACCTACGTCTCCACTAATACTACAGAAGATAAGTAATCACCTCACACCTTTGAGTCACTTCAACCTTTAAGACTATCACCTCAAGAATGTCCTCCAACACTTGACCTGACCAACAATCCTAACACCACCATTGAGCAAACAGAAACTTCTACCACCCCAACATTTTCATTTTTTACTCTAACTTACAGCAGAAGGGCACCCGTTCCTGACCAGACACATGGCCAAGATTCTGACCTGCGGGAAGCTCTCGAGGATGCAGCACCAGATATGGTGAAGAATGTGGCAACAAATCCTACATCCTGTTCTCCCTCCTTACCTCCACCTGATTCAGATCTTCACCTTCCTATTCCCTTAGAAAAGGTACCCGAGTGTGTACCAATAAACCGTTATACCCATTAGCCAAATTCACCCCCACCCACAAACTTTCCCCTGCACACAAACTTTTCCTCAGCAAAATTCAAGAGATTCCTATACCCAAAACTTTAACTAAAGCATTTTAACAAGGAGTGGAGGGAAGCCATGAAAGAAGAGATGAGAGAGGAACCACACTTGAGAAATTGAGGATAGACTTGCCGGAAAGAATGTAGTAGACTGCAAATGGATCTGTACTTTAAAGTATAAATCTGATGGCAGCCTAGAAAGGTATAAGGCTCGACTTGTGGCTAAAGCTTTTACACAAGCCTATGGGATTGACTATGAGGAGACTTTTGCTCCAGTTGCCAAAATGAACACAGTTCGTATTCTATTGTCTCTTGCTGCTCATTTTGATTGGAGTCTATCACACTTTGATGTGAAGAATGCCTTTCTTCATGGAGACCTTGAAGAAGAAATCTATACGAAGACTCCACCAGGTTTTGCTCCACCATCTGCAAACAAAGTCAACAGATTAAAGAAGGCTCTTTATGGCCATAAACAATCTCCTCGAGCATGGTTTGGACGATTTGCTAACGTGATGAAGAATGCAGGCTACAAACAAAGCCAAGGTGATCATACCCTATTTATAAAGCATTCATCATCACGAAGAGTAATTATACTTTTGGTATATGTGGATGATATCATTGTTACAGGCAACAATATGGATGAGAGAGAGCAGCTCAACAAAAGATTGGAAACAGAGTTTGAAATCAAAAGCTTGGCAAAGCTGAAATATTTCCATGAATTGAAGTGGCACGATCTTCCAAAGGCATATTCATCTCACAGCAGAAATATATCATTGATTTTGATACGTTTAGAGAAGTATCGCTCTCCCAAGTCCAACTGGACCGCCTTTATTATTCTCCAAGATAGTCAAAACACCCCCTAAACACATCCTTAAGTACTCACTAAACACATAACCCCTGTACAGCTGGCCTAACCACTTATTAACCCACCAGACATACAGAAACAGCGCAACATAAAACCACTACTACTAACAGCATATAAGCAACATTATTAACGCTTTCGACTATAAACTACACCAAAGCGCTGCCTAGCTTGAGGCGTAACAACACTCCCCTCCTGAACTTGCACCTTGTCCTCAAGGTGAAATGAAGGAAATTGTTCCTTGAGGACAGAAGTCAGCTCCCAAGACGCGTCTTCCTCCGGTGAATTGGCCCACTGGATCAAAGCTTCCGGTTCTGATCCTTGCAGATGACGGTAGGCCAGCACAGCAGCCGGCCTGACTAATAGCTCCAGATCACTAGAAAGCTCAACTGGTAATGGAACCGACTGGACAGAAGAGGACGGCAGAGCTTTCCTCAATTGGGAAACATGTACAGTGGGATGGATTTGAGCAGAATCAGGAAGGAGTAGTTTGTAAGCAACAGCTCCCACCTTCTCAATGATTTCAAAGGGTCCGTAAAATCGAGGACTGAGCTTCGCATTCCTCTTTTTGGTTAAGGATCTGTACTTATACGGATGAATCCGTAGAAACACCTTATCCCCAATGTTAAACTGCACCTCTCTTCGGTGAGAATCCGCTTGAGCCTTCATACGCTGCTGTGCGTTCAGCAAATTTGCCTTCAATTCATCCAATAAAACATCTCGCTCTGTCAATTGAACATCAACAGATTCTATCAAAGATCCCAATGGACTGTAACGCATCAGAATAGGTGGATCACGACCATATAAAGCTTTAAAAGGGGTGGTTCCCAAGCTCTGCTGAAAGGTGGTATTGAACCAATATTCTGCCCAAGGTAAAGCTTTCAACCAGAGTTTTGGTTTCTGAAAAGAGAAGCAACGAAGATAGTCTTCCAAGCATCTATTCACCACTTCTGTTTGACCATCAGATTGGGGATGGTACGCAGAACTTAAACACAATGTAGTTCTAGCAAGACGGAAGAGCTCCTTCCAAAAACTGCTAATAAAGATTGGATCTCTGTCAGAAACAATCGTGCGGGGGAAACCATGTAAACGGACCACCTCTTTAGCAAATACAGCCGCCACATCTTTAGCAGTATAAGGATGTCGTAGCGCCATAAAGTGAACATACTTAGTGAACCGATCCACCACTACCATTACCGTGTTGATAGAGTTTATCTTGGGCAACCTGGTAATAAAATCCATGGATATATCCTCCCAAACTCTTTCCGGAATTGGAAGTGGTTGTAACAACCCTGCCGGAGATAAGGCACTGTACTTAACTCGCTGACAGACATCACAAGCAGCAACAAACTCCCTTATAGTTCTGCGCATTCCAATCCAAAACACAACAGCTGCTATCCTCTTGAAAGTACGTAAATAACCTGAATGACCACCGGCAGGAGTAATATGATATTCGTTGAGGATAGTAGGAATAAGCTGAGAGCTGCTGGTCAAAACCAGCTTCCCATTACGAAACAGATGACCATTCTTGAGAGAATAATCTGGATGACTGTCAGGAGACAGCAGCAACTCCTGCATAATTTTGCTCAAAACCGGATCATTGACTACCTCTTCCTCCACTGATCTCCATCCATCAAACACTACTGAAGACAAGGGAAAAAGAGTAGCAGATCCCTCCACCCGGGACAAGGCGTCTGCAGCCAAGTTCTCCTTCCCCGGCCGATAAAGAATTTCAAAGTCAAACCCAAGTAGCTTAGTAACCCACTTGTATTGATCCTCGGACATTAGCCTCTGTTCCCAAAGATATTTCAGGCTTTTCTGATCTGTACGGATCAGAAAATGACGACCCAAAAGGTAATGCCTCCATTTCTGAAGAGCAAAAACAACAGCCATTAGTTCTTTCTCATAAACCGACTTTGATAAAGCCCTTGCTGAAAAAGGTTGACTGAGAAAAGCAAGGGGCCTGCCATGCTGCATAAGAACAGCTCCAATCCCTTTGCCGGAGGCGTCTGTTTCCACTTCAAAGGGAGCAGAAAAATCTGGTGGAGATAATACTGGAACAGCAGAAAGTGCTTCCTTCAATCTATCGAAGGCAAGCTGCGCATTATCAGACCAAGCAAATGAATCCTTCTTTAGCAAGGCAGTAAGAGGGGCAGCAATAACTCCATACCCTTGCACAAATCTTCGGTAGTACCCGGTCAGTCCCAAAAAAGAACGCAACTCCTTGACAGTAGAAGGGACTGGCCAGGACAATATGCAGCTAATCTTTTCTGGATCGACCGCAACACCCTCACCAGAAATGATATGACCAAGGTAGTCGAGTTTCGACTGCAGAAAACTACACTTCTTCAAGTTCACCTTCAGCTGATTAGCAGACAAGATAGACAGAACTTCACGCAAGTGAGCCAAGTGTTCTTTCACACCTCTGCTGTAAACTAATATATCATCGAAAAACACCAGGACAGATCTGCGCAGTAGAGGTTTGAAAATGTGATTCATCAGAGACTGAAAAGAGGACGGTGCATTCTTGAGCCCAAAAGGCATGACCAGAAATTCGTAATGACCGTCGTGGGTGCGGAACGCAGTTTTTGGCACATCCTCATCTTTAACTCGAATCTGATGGTACCCAGACTTCAAGTCTAATTTCGAAAACACCGATGCCCCATACAATTCATCAAGCAGCTCATCAATAGTAGGTAAAGGAAATTTGTCTGGAATGGTAATGTCATTCAATGCTCTGTAGTCAATACAGAAGCGCCAGTCACCTGTTTTTTTCTTCACCAAAAGCACAGGGCTAGAAAATGGACTGTTACTGGGTTGAATAAAACCAGCAGACAGAAGTTCATGCACCAGTTTTTCGATTTGATTCTTTTGGTAATGGGGATATCGGTAAGGCCTGATGTTTGGAGGGGCAGAGTTGGGTTTAAGAGGTATGTGGTGATCATGAAATCTTCGTGGAGGTAAGGATTCTAGAGGCTGGAAAACATCCGGAAACGAGTCCAAAACTTGCTGTAATTCAAGATCAACAGAGGGATCAGATTCTACCTTGGAAGAAACTGTTACCGGTGAAGGGGATAGGTAACAGAACCAAGCTTCACCATCTTCTTGAATCGCCTTCAGAGTGGATTTTACCCCAGATTCCATAATAGAATAGGACGGGTCGCCTTCTAGAAGTACCCATCTTCCATTCCACCAAAATTTGATGGACAACAAACTCCAATTAATCTGAGTCTCACCCAAAGAAGACAGCCAATCGTAACCCAAGATCAAGTCCACACCTGACAGACCAAAAGGAAGGCAATCAACCACGAATTCAACCCCCTGAATGGACAGCTTCAGGTTACGGCAAATCCCTAAACCCAACACGGTCTCTCCATTGCCAACAGTCACCCCGAAGCGAGCATTATTATCCACTGCAAGGCCAAGCTTGCTAGTTAAGCTGCTTCTGATAAAACTGTGCGAAGCTCCGCTGTCTACAAGAATCAACAGTGGTTCACCAGCCAGATAACCGACTAGCTTCAGCGTTTTCTGTGAAGAAAAACCTATAGATGACAGCTGAGAAAGATCTGCTTTAACAACGTCCTCATCGCCCCCATCTACCGCCGGACTCGCCGGAATAATCTCATACGCGTCTTCCGCGCCATCAACCCCTTCTGTCAGTAAAAGCTGTAAGCCAGCCAGTTTGCAGCGGTGCGCCGAGTTCCATTTCTCCCCGCATCTATAACAGAGACCTTGCGCACGTCTTCGCTGCATTTCTTCCTCTGGGATCCTACGATACCGACTCGAGGAAGTCGAAGACATCGACGACGACGTCGATTGTGGATTCGTGCTTGACCCCTCTTTGACCTGGTCGACGCGGCTGGGCGTATTGGCTGACCAAGGAGGTTTGCGGACAGCCAACTCCAAGGAACGGCTATTTCCCCGATTCCACCCAGAACTACTAGCGCCGGCGACACTCGTACGCCCAAAGTCATTCCTCTCCTCGATCTGTTTCGCAGCCTTGAATAAGTCTTGCAGATCTCGTACGTCAAAAAGAATCAAGTCTTTCTTGATCTCCTCCTTCAGCCCGCTGCGAAAAATCCCCTTCAAGATTGGGTCGGGCACGTCCGAAATATGTGTGGAGTAAAATTCAAATCGCCGCCGATACTCCTCTACCGTCGTTTCTTGGCGCAGCTCACAAAGGAGATCGAGACGATCACCGCCAGTCGTAGAACCAAAACGCTCGATCAGATCTTCTTTGAACTGCTTCCAAGACGGTAACCCCTTGTAATGACGCACCCATTCGAACCAATGCAGGGCGGCGCCATCCATGCAAATTCCTGCCGACTGGACTTTCTCATCTTCCACAATTCCACACAAGGAGAAATATCGCTCCGCTTTGCAGAGCCAATCCCTAGGATCATCACCAGTATAAACCGGTAATTCCAGTTTGCGAACCTTCACTTCTCTATGATTTCCCCTGGAATTCCCATGCGGCGCACTCGACTCCTGCTGCGGAACCTCCCCCGACTCCTGCGGCGTACGTCGCAACAAGGTCTGAAGATCCTTCTGAACTTGTAACATCATGGCGGAGAGGTTGTCGACCTTCCCGTCCAGACCGTCAACCCGACGTCTCAGGATTTCTTGTTCTTTCTCTAAGGAATCCATTCCTATTTCTCTCCCGCTTCTTGTAACTACCATCCACTACAGGAAAGTAGCTCTGATACCTATGATACGTTTAGAGAAGTATCGCTCTCCCAAGTCCAACTGGACCGCCTTTATTATTCTCCAAGATAGTCAAAACACCCCCTAAACACATCCTTAAGTACTCACTAAACACATAACCCCTGTACAGCTGGCCTAACCACTTATTAACCCACCAGACATACAGAAACAGCGCAACATAAAACCACTACTACTAACAGCATATAAGCAACATTATTAACGCTTTCGACTATAAACTACACCAAAGCGCTGCCTAGCTTGAGGCGTAACAGATTTATTGCTAGAAACAGAAAAGAGTGGTTGTAAACCAGCTTCCACATCCATTGATTCTAACCATAAGCTTGGAGCGGTCACTGATGATCCGGTTGTGGATAAAGAAACGTATCAAAATTTGGGTGGAAAATTAATCTACTTATCTCACATAAGGCTGGAAATTGCTTATCCTGTCTTTGTAATCAGCCAGTTTATGCATGATCCAAGGGACTCTCATCTCGCAGCAGCTTACAGAATCCTTCACTATCTTAAGTGTAGTCCGGGAAAAGGAATTTTATTCATAAGGGGCAGTGAACTAACTTTAGAATCCTTCACAGATGCGGAATACGCAGGATTAGTGGTAGAAAGGAGATCTACCTCAGCATATTGTGTTGTTTTGGCAGGAATTTTCAGTAACATGGCGAAGTAAGAAGCAGAGTGTTGTTGCTAGTAAGAAGCAGAGTGTTGTTGCTAGATCATCAGCTGAATCCGAGTTTCATTCTCTTGCACATGGTCTTTGTGAACTACCATGGTGCCAAATCATTCTAAATGATCTAAAAGTGAAGTGGAAGGAAGCTATGAAGCTGAAGTGCGACAACCAGTCAGCCATCAAGATAGCTAGAAATCCAGTTCAGCATGAAAAGACCAAGCATATTGAGATAGATTGAAATTTCATCAGAGAAAAACTCGAACAAGGAATTGTTGATTTGAGTTATATCTCTACAGAGAAACAGATTACAGATGTGCTAACAAAAGGTCTTCACAGCTCTCGGTTTCATCAATTGATTTCCAAGCTTGGAATGAATGACATACACCATTCAGCTTGAGGGGGAGTGTTGAACAGTCATCATTAACATGTATATTAGTTGTATTTAGTCTATTAATCTCTCTAGTAGTATTTCCATGTAAATACTTATTTACTAGGAACATTAATTATTCAGTTTCCTAGATAGTCGGGTATTCCAACAATTGGGAAACCCAACTTTCTTGTCTTTTATCTCCCCTCTAGAGTATTCTACCCCTTGTATAAATATGTTCCTAGCTTGAGGCGTAACAGATTTATTGCTAGAGATACCGCAGGAATGAATGACATAAAACGACACGCACATGCTACACAAACCGCAGGAAACGGAAGTATTTTGATTCTCTTTCCTGATTACCCCAGAACAAACACCCCCTAAGTTCTTACCTCTAACATAAAACGTACAAGATATCTACAAAGCATACGCGAGAAGATAGTCCCCTTCAAAAGACTTATTACCTGCTCATTAACGCTAATGAACTTCAGGGTGATCTCTTCAAATGAAAGAATATAATTGATCTGCCAAAACAACCATCACCATATTGACATCAAAAGTGGAAGAGAACTGAAAGTATACATAGTAATGGTTCAATGCCATAAAAATGAAGGAACAGAGCCATAAGACCTTCCCAAAGCGCTACTAAGAGTATGGTTATCGCAACAGTGACAACAGCCAAAATATGAAATATTTTGTAAACCTACAAAACATAATCATCCATGTGCAACAACACTACAATGCTTCTCACCTTTGCATAAAAGGATGCAGCCCTGAAAAAGTCCTTGGAGGAGAAAGCTTCATCCGCCTGTAAAAGTAGATAAATTTTTTATACGACACCATGATTGACAAAACATCCTCTCAAAAACGTTGTCACCGAATACGAATATGAACATGCCTCAGCAATTCACTTCTCAATTCAATTTCCAGCTAAGCAAGGACTACAACCTGAGCTAAGTAAACTTGGTCTCTTTGCAAAGCATCTCGACAATTCGCCAGAGCTGCAGCGTATTCCTTCATATCTAGATACACTTTCCACATATCTCGGCCTTCGTCATTGACTGAAACCTAAGAGAGATAAAACGAAAAACGATAAAAAGAGTAGAAACATAACTCTGCTCATTCATGGAAACAACAAGATGAGAATTGGTAAATGCCTGGAAGATGGAGTTTTGATCATATGCAAAGAAGAGCCCTGCAGATGCATCACTGCATAATCCTAGAATGCCCTTCGAGACTGATTCTGTTGTAAGATCGAAATGAAGTTCCTCTATGATTTGCTCACTTATTTTGTTCACCACCTGCAAGCATCCAAGAATGGTAGAAGAAATATTTGGCTGGCCACGAAACACTTGAACTACTGTTTGGAAAAAAAAAGAAGAAAAAACCCTCAAGCCATCTTAAGAAATAGCAAAACCTATACCATCCGATAAAACTATTGTGCGTTTTACATGAACACTGATGAACATGGTGGTCCATAAATATTTGAAGACATACCTTGACCTTATTGCCTATCAAGAGCAAAAAGTGAAATTCAGATACTGCAAGAGAGCTAGGTTTGACATCTTCATCGCCTTCCAATAACTTTGAGTAGTCAAGTAGCGCCTTGTTCTCTACAAAATTTTCATCTCCATCCTGTGAACTATCAAAGAAGTTCCAAAAATGGTTAAACACAAATGTGATAAAATGATGTGCATCATATGTTTACTTAGGGGAGGAGATAATGAAGTTCATGTTGATATATCTGTTGAGAAATGTATACCAAGGACACCGTTAGCCAAGGAAATAGTTTCTTTATTAATTAAGTAATTATTAGTCTTTAGCGGTTGTTCATATTATAATTAATTATACCTATTCAGATTTTTTATACTTTATTTATAGTTCCTAGACAGGCACTTCAATAGGTTTATTCCAGACCCTACCAACTAGGGATGGCAATTCGGGTTGACAGGTCGGTTTGAAGCTCACTCATACCCAACCCGATTAAAATTTTATTGACCCATACCCAACCCGATTAAAATCGGGTTACAAATTTTCAACCCATACCCTACCCATATAAAATCATTGAACCCAAACCCAACCCGTTTAGCCCGTTTAAATACAAATTCTCTTGTTTTTCTGTAGAATGATCAGACGTCTTTAAAAGCATGCACATGATGGTCATTTATTTCAAATCATTGCGTGTCATTTTTTCAAATGTTAACATTATATTAAATGGGTCAATAATCATAACCCATATCCGTTATTTGTGTATATGAAATGGTGTGAATAGACGAGTTTGTGCGGCTGCAAGAATGAATGACATTATTTAGATTTTCAAACAAAAGGTGAATGGTGGATATAAATGGCCTAGAGAATGTATTTAAATTTTAAAAAAAATTATGTATGTGGGCCAAAAGAAGTGATAGTATTTTTGTTTACTTTTATATTAATAGTTATAGATTAATACATATCCAAGTAACATATTGACATATTTATCAACTTATTTATTTTTAATTAAATTAAGTAAACGGGTCGGGTTAAATTCGGGTTAGGACTTTTAACCCATACCCAACCGATATATTTAATAGGTAACCCATACCCAACCCAAAAATTAAATGGATCAATAATCTTAACTCATACGTGTTATTTACGGGATGGGTTGGGGGGGTGGGTTTTCCGGGTTGGGTAAAAATTGTCACCCCTACTTCCAAGGTGTCTCTTTCATTAGATTACTCTTCTATAAATATAGGATTGCACATCAGTTTTGTATATCTTCAATCAATAATAAAACCACAGAAACTACATAGTATCATAGTCTAATCCAATTTAAACCCACCTGATCTATGCCCTTTGATCAGCCCTACTAATTTAAATCCATCTGATCTATGCCCTTTGATCAGCCCTACTAATTTAAACCCATCTGATCTATGCCCTTTGATCAGCCCTACTGCCACCTTTATTCACTCCTGCTTATGCTCTAATTTCCTGGGTGTCTCCACCCCCCTGCATCTCACTTTCTACGCCTATTACATCTCTTTGGGTGTCTCCACCCCTTTGCATGTTGTTGGTTGAAGGAGAATTTCAATGTCAAATACAAAGCTGATGGTTCACTCGAGAGGTACAAAGTTTGCCTTGTGGCTAAAGGGTATACCCAAACATATGGAATTGACTATTAGGAAACCGTTGCTCCTGTGGCCAAACTCAATACTATTCGTTCGCACTCTAATCCTTAGGATCCTACTTCAATTGGCCACTATCAAAATTTGATGTCAAGAATGTCTTCCTCCATGGTGATCAACATGATGAGATTTACATGTGCATTCCCCTGGGCTTTAATGATGATTTTGCATCAGCAGCTATCTCTCCAAAGTATGTCGATTAAATAAGGCTTTATATGGCCTCAAGCAATCCCCTCGAGCTTGGTTTGACCGCTTTGCCAGGGTTGTTTGCACTGCTGGGTATAGTCAAAGTCAAGGCAATCATACGCTATTCTTCAAGCACTCTCGCCCAAGGAGAGTGACAATACTCCTTGTATATGTTGACGACATTATTGTTACCGATAATGATCCAGCAGAGAAACAATGTCTAGAAAAGCAGATCAAATCAAAATTTGAGATGAAGTCTCTTGGCCCTCGCAAGTATTTCCTTGGATTGAAGTTGCCCGCTCATCTCAAGGCATCTTTATCAATCAACAAAAGTATATCACAGACTTGCTAAGTGAGACAGGAAAGAGTGCATGTAGACCAGCTACTTCACCAATGGATCCCAATCAAAAGCTAGACATTGCCCATGATGAGCCCAAGGTTGATTCAGCAATGTATCAACATCTATGTGGCAAGCTTATTTATCTCTTCCATACCAGATCCGACATTGTGTTAGTGTCCTAAGTCAATTCATGCATGACCCAAGGAAACCACATCTGGAAGCAGCCTACAGGGTTCTACATTACCTAAAAGGAAGTCCAGGACAAGGAAATTTGTTTAAGAAGGGGGAGCAGCAATTCAAACCTTTACTGATGCCGACTATGGTGGCTCACTTGTGGATCGAAGGTCTACTACAGGTTTTTGTATATTTCTAATAGGAAATCTTGTGACATGGAGACGCAAAAAACAGAATGTAGTGGCCCGATCCTTTGGTGAATCTGAACGAAGAGCTCTTGCCCATGGTCTCTGTAAACTTCTCTGGATTAAAATTATCCATTCTGATTTAAAAATCAAATGGAAAAGACCGATGGAGCTGAGGTGTGATAACAAATAAACAATCAGTATAGCCCATGATCCTGTCCAACATGATCGTACCAACCATATTGAGATTGACCAACACTTCATCAAAGAGAAAGTTGAAGGAGGTCTGGTTGATCTAAGCTACACTCCCTCTAAAAATCAAATTGCATATGTTTTTACCAAACCACTTCACAAACCTAGGTTTCGTAGTCTTATCGTCAAGCTAGGTATCAATAATATCTACAAACCTAGCTTGAGGGGGAGTGTTGATATATCTGTTGAGAAATGTATACCAAAAAGAAACCATTAGCCTAGGAAATGTTTCTTTATTAAACGTAATTATTAGTCTGTAGTGGCTGTTCAGGTTATAATTACTAATAGTTGTTCAGATTCTTTACAGTTAACTTATAGTTCCTAGACAGACGCTTCAAGGGGTTTACGCTAGACTCTTCCGAGGTGTCTCTTCGCTTAGATGACTATTCTATAAATATAGGATTGTACATCCGTTTTGTATATCTTCAATCAATAATAAAACCTCTGAAACTACAGTTCAGAACTAAGCTTAGTTTGTGTCACTAAGTAACGACCAGAGAATTAAATGAACACATTGACTAGAGAAACAAACATCTAAAGGAACTGACAGGTATAATGGACCTCCACATACCATCAAATAGACTAAAATGGATATATTACATGCTGGCTGGCTCCTAAATAAACAAGTAATCAAGGATAGGCTTACCTATGGCTTGCTCCAAAATTGAGGCCTCCGTGATAAATTCCAACCCCAGAAAGCCATGAAAAATGTGAAGCTCTTCTCTGCTTTATGAAGAAATTCAATTCACTGCATTAAATAGTTGTTATCCATAAGCATAGAATATCCCACAATTAAAACCAAATTATCTTCACAAACTTGTAGCCTGAAAATCCCATAATATTTATTAGGCAGCCCTTGCCTGTTTGGATTCTCCCCAGGAAGTTCCATAAAATGCACCGCCCGTTCCAGGTATCTAGCAAACACAGTCTGCAAAGTGCAAAATGATCAGCAGCAAAATGCAGTTACTTAAAGAACAAGACAGGAATGGAGCGGGATCTTAGGCAAATTATAAGGTCCAACATACAAATAGATGTCCACCCTTATATAAGAGATCATTGTGCATGTTCTTCATCAGATATTGTGCACCGAAAAGCTAGTATTAAGTAACTACACATGATGAGTGCATTTAGATTGACGCGCACCTCCAATGATCCAATCCCTGTAAAAGAATAAAGCCTTCTTGGAGTAACAGCCATGACATAGTATCTCATTCCACTGCTTATGCTAGCTGTTTCCATCTGTAAAAAATGTTGACTTACATGTGTAAGCCTCAAAACATACTTAGGCACATGTACCTTGGAACAAATGTGATTTATGTAGCAAGTCAATCACATTCGTAGGGAAGTAGAGCATAGACAATTACTCAACGTAACAGTTATGGTCATGGTTAATCTTCTGTAGGCCTGCAGTCATAAGTCATCGTCTAATACAAAAACAAGAGGCTTTCCAACTTTCTTACACCTCATGTTTTCAACTTAGAACTCTAAACTAAATGGAGGGGACCAAGGGATCCGACAGAAAATATAGTTCGCTTAATCAGAATTAGTAGTAAGATACAATCAAGCAAAGCGTGTACCCATGGAAATAACCAACACCAGAGAACATAAACATCCAGAAACTTCTTCCTGCATTTTCAAAAGCAATCATTTCCAAGTGACACTTCCATCAAATATGCCTACATTACTCAAGAGCAAATCATGGTAATTCCATCGAAAGATAAATAATTCACACCTTATCATTTATTACTTGATACCCAGACAGTATAAGTCAATCTGGATACAAAAGAAACTGATCATCTTTGTGCCCTTCTTAAAAGCACTTGGAAACAAAACTATCTTCCAGATTATTGCAAACATGACTTCAAGATCCTATATAAGCTGTCCTGTGAACATCCACCATCTATATGAAGAAGACTTAGCACTGACCAAGAGAAACATCATCTCATTGGAAGTTTCAACAACAAAATGGCTGCCGGTACTTAATAATCAAGTCAATAGACGGAATAAATAACTCAGTTTCAAGGTAATAATTTTATTTAAAAGGACCCATATTTTGAAACGGCAAATTTTTTTCACCCAAAATCCAAGGATTGGGGTAAATGTCTTTATCAAGATGTTAACTACAGGAAGGCAAATACTTTCAGCCAAAGAGATGTTTAATTTTTAAAAAGCACTAAACATCAGTATTGAGCATAATGGTTTTAGACTTCTAGGAGGCCACCATAGACTGCATTTCAGAATCAATTACATTATGTAATACCTGCAATCCCATAAAAGCTTCAGGAAGTTCTCTCAGTTCAAAAAGAAACTTTATATACTTCTCCCTCTTATCCTTCTCATCAACAGCCATCTCATGAAGTTGGCCATTTTCAGAACCAAGAATTATTTCCTTAGTTGAAGCTGCACACGAAACAAAAATGTTAAAATAAAACTATATGATAATAAATTGATATGCAATCCCATCTTAAAGTGAACATACAGTTCATGTAGGAAAGGCAAATTTTAAAACAGTCAGGATGCACATCCTTTTTCAGCATTCTGAGTTCACTCCAGACCACCACCTCAAACCAGCTTTTCTACAGCTCAAGCTGACCCAAAAAAATGAACAGGATTCCCAACAATCGTCTTATGTCACAAATAGCAACCTGTAGAACATTATACTTTCATCTAAAGATCATATCAAGGACCAAATGGTGCATTGTAGCCATGTTTCGGTAGTTTACTGTGTGCTTATTCAGTATTTACGATCAGAAATGAGATATACAGTCCTACATTTATAGGCACCTATGGAAGGGTTTAGATTATCTAAGAGAAGAGACACCTTGGAAGTGTCTGTCTAGGAAATATAAATAACTGAGCAGGTACAATTAATTACATGCTGGACAGACATAAGAGCCTAATTAAGTACAGAAATAATAAATGCACTATTTCCTAGACTAAATGGTGCCTGTTCAACACTCCCCCTCAAGCTGGGTTTGTGTTGTTAGAAGATACTTCTTGATATATATTAACTAGGAGAATTATAGCCTTATTTATAAGGAAAAGTGGCTTAAAGAAGAAGCTACTAACCTAATTTACAAGTATACCCTTAGTTAGTATGTACAGGTAAAAGAATAAAATAAATAAAACCCAAGCCCATTACATATTTAAGTAGGTCTAATAACCCCCCCCCCCCCCCCCCTCAAGTTTTTTTTGATAATTAGTAGTATATTAATCTAATGGAGAAACTCCAAACTTTACAAACTATAGGTTGCTAAGTGCAACCTTTCTAATTACAAGGTTTGCACAAGACTGTGTTGTACAAAAGGTATTCCTAAATATGTTGTTGTTCCTTTCTCTCCAAACAAAGTAGATAAGAGAAGTGAAGACAAAAGAGAAGGTTCTGTGAGCATTACATTTTTTCCTCCATCTATTGCTAACCCATCTAATTAGACTAGGCCAATTTCTAGGTGTTCTAATACCTCCAAAATGATTCCATACAGCATTCCAGATATCATAAGTAAAGTTGCATCTAAATAGCAAGTGCTTCAGTGTTTCCTTTTCTCTATGGCATAAGACACACGCTTCATCTGTGGTTATTCCCCATTTTCTCATTCGATCTCGAGTGGCCATCCTCCCATTAACAGTTAGCCAGGAGATAAAAGAGTACATGGGAAAGTTCCCTTTGCTCCATTGAACTTTTGGGGTAGTCACATGCAGCTTTTCATAACACTTCTTTATAGAGAAACTGTTACCCAGCATGGGCCAGATAACTCCATTGCCATCTGAAAGATGTCTAATGACATGTTGTCTTAGGTTCAAAAGATTCCTCCAACTCCAAAAACTGTCACTAGGGATATTTACATCCCAAATAGATTGTCCTTTTAGGTAGTAACCATTAACCCATTTCACCCACAAGGTGTCTTGCTTATTCTCAACCTGCCAGATCTGTTTGAATATGGCGGCTTTGTTCCAGGTGTCAAGGCACTTAATAACAAGACCACCTCTCCCCACTGTCTTCCAAGCCACACTTGCCTACTTGGAGTCGGTATTCCCCGCCCATAAGAAAGCTCTACAAATAGCAATGATATTCTTGATAACTTTCTTTGGAAGAGTAAAGATACTCATCCAATAGATCTGCATGGATAATAACACTGATTTGATGAGTTGGAGTCTTCCTGCATAGCTGAGGAATCTAGAGGGCCAGCTCTTGATCTTACCAACCAGCTTGTCTATCAAATCTTGGCAATCTACAGCAGAGAGCTTGGTTGGGCTAAGAGGGGCCCCAAGGTATTTGATGGGTAGCTGGCCTTCCTCCAGGCTGAAGTTAGATTTGAGGTACGCTTTGAACTCCTCATCAACTCAAGCCATGAATACCTTGGTATTGCTAAGATTTGCATCCAACCGTGAGATTTTGGAGAAGGTGCTAAAAAGCCTCATCATTTTGTTAACTGGTCCAGCTTTAGCTTTACAGAAAAGCATAAGATCATCTTCAAAGCAAAGGTGGGTAAGTTTCATCTTTCTGCACAACGGATGGTAATAGAAGTCTTTTTCAGTCTCCAGGCTGATAAGAAGTCTGCTGAGGTACTCCATACAAAGTACAAAAATATAGGGAGAGATAGGATCCCCTTGTTGAAGCCCTCTTTTCCCCTGGAAGAATCCCTTTAGGCTGCCATTGACAACTACTGAGAAACTAGGAGTGGTGATACATTCCATGAGCCATCCAACAAAGATAGGAGGGAAATTGAGAGCTAAGAGGAGATATTGGATGAAATCCCAGCTCACACTATCAAAAGCCTTTTGGAGGTCGATTTTAAGCATACACCTGGGGGATACTTTATTTCTTTTGTAACCCCTAATAAGCTCGTGACACAGCAAAACATTGTGGGAGATGGACCTTCTTCCTTTGACAAAAGCAGCTTGGTTTGGGCTTATGATGGTTTCCAAAACCTGCTGAAGCATATTGGCCAAAATCTTGCTGATAATCTTATAGACCACATTACAACACGAGATAGGTCTATAACATTAGGTCTGCTGGGATTGTCCTTCATGGGAACGAGAGTGATAGCTGTGCAATTAATGTTTTTCCTCAGATAACCCGTGTTAAAGAACTCTTTGATCGCCTTAGAAATAAGTGCACCAGAAATATCCCAAGTGTCTTTAAAAAAAAAAGCGTTGTTGTATCCATCAGGACCAAGAGCCTTGAAATCAGGAATAGAGAAGAGTCTTCTTTATTTCCTCATTCCCTACCTCACTACAAAGGCCAGATATAACTTCATTAGAAATAAGAGCCCCTCGATTCACCACATCATGGTCAAGCTTCAGGCAGTCAGAAGAAGTGCCCAATAGGTTGGAAATAAGAAACAAGTTCAGAGGAGATATCCTCTGGATTACTTTTGAGTTGCCCATCGCTTCCAAGGATAGAAGTAATAGAATTTCTAGCATGTCTTCTTTTGATGACAGTATGGAAATACTTGTTATTTCTATCTGCAGATTTGAGCCAGTTGCAATGACTTTTCTGTTTGAGGAAGCTTTCCTCAGCACAGTAGAGTTGCTTGAGCTTGCAAGCTGCAATCTTTTCACTTCTGATTAGGTTGTCGTTGAAGAGGTCTGACTCAGTGGCGGACCCAGAGATTAAAAATTATGGGGTCACTGACAAATAAAAATTTCTATAGTTAATTTTTTATGATATTTATGGGGTCACTAATACATAAAATATCTACTATTTTATAAAAAACTACATTAAAACTCACTATATTAATTTTTTTTTACAAAAGTCATGGGGTCACGTGACCCCATGTGACCCCTACTAGGTCCGCCCCTGGTCTGACTGAAGATTCTCTTGGACACCTTCCAGATTTTTCCGGACCTCCTCCACTCTCCCACAGATATCAGAGAAGTGCTTCAGGTTCAACTGCCTGAGGGAGATCTTTAAATCCTTCAGCTTGCTGCAAAGTTGGCTCATAGGGGACCCATGGTGGGTTTTATCCCAAACTGCCCTAACCAAGTGGTGAAAATCTGCATGGGAACTCCACATCTTGCTGTATTTAAAAGGTTTGGGGCCAAAATTTATACTCTCCTGCACTTTAACAATGGAAGGACAGTGGTCAGAGATATTAGGATGGAGAAATTGTGCAAAGGAGTTACCAAACGTGGCAGTCCACACTCCGTTGACAAGGACTCTATCTAACTTAGCCCATATAGTCCTTCCATTCTCATTTTTATTCCACCACGTGAAGAAATAACCCATGAACTTCAGATCTTCCAAACTGGTATTGTGCAGAAAATTTCTGAATTCAAGGATTTCGCTTCCAAGAGTTCCACTACCTCCCTCACGTTCTTCTCTATGTTTGATAACATTGAAATCACAAAGGAGGGTCCACGGTTTGGCTATGGTGGTGCTAATATGCTCAAAGGCTTGCCATAATCTCCTTCTCTGAAGGTGGTCATTAGCTGCGTAGACAAAAGTGATTGCAAGGGTGCTGCCATTAGCTTTGGAAACAGCTTCACAAGTTGATCTGACAAAAAGAGAGGTTGCACCTCCCAACAAGAGTCATCCCAAAAAACAATAATACGAGTCTTTTCCACATGGTCTATATTAGAGAGGGTTCCATCTGCCAAAACAAAGCCCCTCAACGCTTTGAAGGTTATTTCTAGCAACTTGGGTCTCCAAAACAGCTCCAAAATTCAGGTCAATATCCTTTATCCATCTCCTAACCGCATCATGCTTATTTGGGTGGTTTAGGCCCCTAGTGTTCCAGCTTGCTATTTGGATCACCATCATGACCACTGTCTTGATCTGTATCACAATCAGTTCCACTCCTGCACTCCTCATCTGAACTACTAGATAAAGCCACTGGATGCTCCTCAATGGTGGAGATTAATCTCTCAGGGGGATGAGGGCTTTTAGAAGAGCCGCGCTGGCCAAAGACTTTCCTTCTAACTTTTTTTGAAGCAATATAAGTCCTGAACCCATCATCTAGGCTTTGCTGAGCTTTAGATGTCACACCGGCCTTAGGAGGATCAAGCAGAACAGCAGCCTTGCTGTTTGCTTTCTCACTCACTAGAGGAGGGGCATTACGGTTTGTATCCTCAGCTTTGTTCTTTTCAACCCATATTTTTTTGGTAGCAACTCTGCACTTGTTTTCAGTATGTTCCAACTTGCTACACAAATTACACCAAGTTGGCTTCCATTCATATTCCACTTGTTGCAGAATGGGACCTCCCTTGTCATTGATAGTGACTTGCTCAGGCAGCTTCTGGCCTTTAACAACCTCCACAAGGACTCTAGCAAACCCAAGTCTCTCTTTGTTGATTGTACATTTGTCCATGAATAAGGGCTGGCCAATAAGGCTTGCAAGCTTGCTGAGAGTCCTCTTATTCCAATACTGAAGCTTGAGAAGGGGAAACTTAATCCAGATTGGAAAAGAGTTCCTCGCTTCCTTTTTCATCTCAAAGTCCTCAGACCAAGGTTTCACAAACAATGGCTTACCGCTGAATGTCCAGCTTCCTTCAATAGCATTGTATTTACCTTGCTCAGAGGAGAATCTAGTAAGGTAAACTCCTTGTTGCAATCTATAGTTGGATTCAATGCCTAGGCCTGCCCAAATGTTTCTTAGGTATCTATCCATGACAGAAAAGGGGAGGTCAACTCCAAGGATGAAGCTGACGGTGGAATTTTTCCAGAAATCGATTTCATCTTGGATTTCCTCTTCTTCCACTGTTATGGAAAGTTCGCCATCCTCGTTAGAGGGTTTAACATACTCAAGCTCTGCACCAGCATGCTTCAGCCTGTTATTAGAGAAAAGGCTAGCCCAAGAATTGGGGTTTTTTTAGGGTTTTTCGTTTGAGTCCGATTTATCCCCTTAGCTTGTGCGTCAGCATCAGGAACATTAGGAGGGCTGGCGCCTTCATATTGGGTTGTCAAACCTACCGGAACTGAAGATTCCTCCTCTGGCGATTTTTTGCTCTGCGGATGGTCTGGAGCAGGTTGTTCTTCGATTGCCCTTGGAACAGCTTGCTTTCCCTTTCCCTTCCCATCGCCTAGGCTGGGGGAAGCTTGGGGAACTGTTGGCTTGTGCTTTTTTTTCTTGGAGGAGGAAGATTTCCACATCGCAAGGAAATCGCCCGCACTGACTCAGAGAGAGGAGAGAGCGCGGGTGGTAGCGATACTTTTTTCTTACCAACCAGCTTGTCTATCAAATCTTGGCAATCTACAGCAGAGAGCTTGGTTGGGCTAAGGGGGGCCCCAAGGTATTTGATGGGTAGCTGGCCTTCCTCCAGGCTGAAGTTAGATTTGAGGTATGCTTTGAACTCCTCATCAACTCCAGCCATGAATACCTTGGTCTTGCTAAGATTTGCATCCAAACCCGAGATTTTAGAGAAGGTGATAAAAAGCCTCATCATTTTGTTAACTGGTCCAGCTTTAGCTTTACAGAAAAGCATAAGATCATCTGCAAAACAAAGGTGGGAAAGTTTCATCTTTCAGCACAACGGATGGTAATAGAAGTCTTTTTCAGTCTCCAGGCTGATAAGAAGTCTACTGAGGTACTCCATAAAAGTACAAAAATATAGGGAGAGATAGGATCCCCTTGTTGAAGCCCTCTTTTCCCCTGGAAGAATCCCTTTAGGCAGCCATTGACAACTACTGAGAAACTAGGAGTGGTGATACATTCCATGAGCCATCCAACAAAGATAGGAGAGAAATTGAGAGCTAAGAGGAGATCTTGGATGAAATCCAAGCTCACACTATTAAAAGCCATTTGGAGGTCGATTTTAAGCATACACCTGGGGGATACTTTATTTCTTTTGTAACCCCTGATAAGCTCGTGACACAACAAAACATTGTGGGAGATTGACCTTCCTTTGACAAAAGCAGCTTGGTTTGGGCATATGATGGTTTCCAAAACCTGCTGAAGCCTATTGGCCAAAATCTTGCTGATAATCTTATAGACCACATTATAACACGAGATAGGTCTATAGTCATTAGGTCTGCTGGGATTGTCCTTCTTGGGAACGAGAGTGATAGCTGTGCAGTTAATGTTTTTCCTCAGATAACCCGTGTTAAAGAACTCTTTGATCGCCTTAGAAATAAATGGACCAGAAATATCCCAAGTGTCTTTAAAAAAAAAAAGCGTTGTTGTATCCATCAGGACCAGGAGCCTTGAAATCAGGAATAGAGAAGAGAGTCTTCTTTATTTCCTCATTCCCTACCTCACCACAAAGGCCAGATATATCTTCATCAGAAATAAGAGCCCCTCGATTCACCACATCATGGTCAAGCTTCAGGCAGTCAGAAGAAGTGCCCAATAGGTTTTGGAAATAAGAAACAAGTTCAGAGGAGATATCCTCTGGATTGCTTTTGAGTTGCCCATCGCTTCCAAGAATGGAAGTAATAGAATTTCTAGCATGTCTTCTTTTGATGACAGCATGGAAATACTTGTTATTTCTATCTGCAGATTTGAGCCAGTTGCAATGACTTTTCTGTTTAAGGAAGCTTTCCTCAGCACAGTAGAGTTGCTTGAGCTTGCAAGCTGCAATCTTTTCACTTCTGATTAGGTTGTCGTTGAAGAGGTCTGACTGAAGATTCTCTTGGACACCTTCCAGATTTTTCTGGACCTCCTCCACTCTCCCACAGATATCAGAGAAGTGCTTCAGGTTCAACTGCCTGAGGGAGATCTTTAAATCCTTCAGCTTGCTGCAAAGTTGGCTCATAGGGGACCCATGGTGGGTTTTATCCCAAACTGCCCTAACCAAGTGGTGAAAATCTGCATGGGAACTCCACATCTTGCTGTATTTAAAAGGTTTGGGGCCAAAATTTATACTCTCCTGCACTTTAACAATGGAAGGATAGTGGTCAGAGATATTAGGATGGAGAAATTGTGCAAAGGAGTTACCAAACGTGGCAGTCCACACTCCGTTGACAAGGACTCTATCTAACTTAGCCCATATAGTCCTTCCATTCTCATTTTTATTCCACCACGTGAAGAAATAACCCATGAACTTCAGATCTTCCAAACTGGTATTGTGCAGAAAATTTCTGAATTCAAGGATTTCGCTTCCAAGAGTTCCACTACCTCCCTCACGTTCTTCTCTATGTTTGATAACATTGAAATCACAAAGGAGGGTCCACGGTTTGGCTATGGTGGTGCTAATATGCTCAAAGGCTTGCCATAATCTCCTTCTCTGAAGGTGGTCATTAGCTGCGTAGACAAAAGTGATTGCAAGGGTGCTGCCATTAGCTTTGGAAACAGCTTCACAAGTTGATCTGACAAAAAGAGAGGTTGCACCTCCCAACAAGAGTCATCCCAAAAAACAATAATACGAGTCTTTTCCACATGGTCTATATTAGAGAGGGTTTTCCATCTGCCAAAACAAAGCCCCTCAACGCTTTGAAGGTTATTTCTAGCAACTTGGGTCTCCAAAACAGCTCCAAAATTCAGGTCAATATCCTTTATCCATCTCCTAACCGCATCATGCTTATTTGGATGGTTTAGGCCCCTAGTGTTCCAGCTTGCTATTTGGATCACCATCATGACCACTGTCTTGATCTGTATCACAATCAATTCCACTCCTGCACTCCTCATCTGAACTACTAGATAAAGCCACTGGATGCTCCTCAATGGTGGAGATTAATCTCTCAGGGGGATGAGGGCTTTTAGAAGAGCCGCGCTGGCCAAAGACTTTCCTTCTAACTTTTTTTGAAGCAATATAAGTCCTGAACCCATCATCTAGGCTTTGCTGAGCTTTAGATGTCACACCTGCCTCAGGAGGATCAGGCAGAACAGCAGCCTTGCTGTTTGCTTTCTCACTCACTAGAGGAGGGGCATTGCGGTTTGTATCCCCAGCTTTGTTCTTTTCAACCCATATTTTTTTGGTAGCAACTCTGCACTTGTTTTCAGTATGTTCCAACTTGCTACACAAATTACACCAAGTTGGCTTCCATTCATATTCCACTTGTGGCAGAATGGGACCTCCCTTGTCATTGATAGTGACTTGCTCAGGCAGCATCTGGCCTTTAACAACCTCCACAAGGACTCTAGCAAACCCAAGTCTCTCTTTGTTGATTGTACATTTGTCCATGAATAAGGGCTGGCCAATAAGGCTTGCAAGCTTGCTGAGAGTCCTCTTATTCCAATACTGAAGCTTGAGAAGGGGAAACTTAATCCAGATTGGAAAAGAGTTCCCGCTTCCTTTTTCATCTCAAAGTCCTCAGACCAAGGTTTCACAAACAATGGCTTACCGCTGAATGTCCAGCTTCCTTCAATAGCATTGTATTTACCTTGCTCAGAGGAGAATCTAGTAAGGTAAACTCCTTGTTGCAATCTATAGTTGGATTCAATGCCTAGGCTTGCCCAAATGTTTCTTAGGTATCTATCCATGGCAGAAAAGGGGAGGTCAACTCCAAAGATGAAGCTGACGGTGGAATTTTTCCAGAAATCAATTTCATCTTGGAATTCCTCTTCTTCCACTGTTATGGAAAGTTCGCCATCCTCGTTAGAGGGTTTAACATACTCAAGCTCTGCACCAGCATGCTTCAGCCTGTTATTAGAGAAAAGGCTAGCCCAAGAATTGGGGTTTTTTTAGGGTTTTCCGTTTGAGTCCGATTTTTCCCCTTTGCTTGTGCGTCAGCATCAGGGACTTTAGGAGGGCTAGCGCCTTCATATTGGGTTGTCAAACCTACCGGAACTGAAGATTCCTGCTCTGGCGATTTTTTGCTCTGCGGATGGTCTGGAGCAGTTTTTCTTCGATTGCCCTTGGAACAGCTTGCTTTCCCTTCCCATCGCCTAGGCTGGGGGAAGCTTGGGGAACTGTCGGCTTGTGCTTTTTTTTCTTGGAGGAGGAAGATTTCCCCATCGCAAGGAAATCGCCTGCACTGACTCAGAGAGAGGAGAGAGCGCGGGTGGTAGCGATTCTTTTTTCTAAGGTATTAAGTGGTCCCCCCCCCTCCCCCCCCCCCCCCCCCCCATGTTGTGTTTGAATATATCTTGCATTCCCAACTTGGATATAAGTCTATGGAACCTAGGACTATGTAGAGGTTTTGTGACGACATCAGCAATTTAGTCATCAGAAGGAATGTAGTTTACATTGATCAGACCTCCCTCCACCTTTACTTTGATGAAGAACTGATCAATCTCAATGTGCTTGGTCTTGTCGTGTTGAACTGGATTGAGAGCTATGCTTATTCCAGATTTGTTGTCACATCTTAACTCCTTAGGGTCTGCCCATTTGATTCGCAAATCAATGAGAATGATACGGACCCACAAGAGTTCGCATAGACCATGGGCAAGTGCTCTCAATTCTGATTCTACAGAAGATCTAACAACCACATTCTACTTCTTGCTCCTCCATGTCACTAGATTACCGCCTATAAACACACGGCATCCAATAGTGGATCGGCGATCAACAAGGGAACCACCATAGTCAGCATCGGTGAAACATTGGACTGTCAATGGGTTCCCCTTTTAAAAAAGTATTCCTTGACCTTGTGATCCTATTAGATAGTGCAAAACCCTATATGCAACCTCAAGGTGAGTTTTCCTAGGGTCGTGCATAAACTGACTAAGAACACTTACAACATACACAATGTCAGGTAGAGTATGAGAGAGGTAAATCAGTTTCCCGCAGAGACGTTGATACATTCCTTTATGCATGATCCTAGGGAATCTCATATCGCAATAGCTTAAAAAATCCATCACTATCTTAAGGGTAGTCCAGGAAAAGGAATTTTATTCAAAAGGGACAGTGAACTAACTTTAGAAGCCTTCACAGATGTTGACTACACAGAATCAGTAATAGATTGAAGATCTACCTTGGGATATTGTGTTTTTTTTACAGTAAATCCAATAATATAGTGAAGTAAAAAGCAAAATGTTGTTGCTAGATCATCAGTTGAATCTGAGTTTTGTTTTCTTGCACATGATCTATGTGAACTACGATGGCGCCAGATCACTTTAAATGTTCCGAGAGTGAAGTGGAAGGGAGCTATGAAGAAGTGCGACAACCAGTTAGCCATCAAGATAGCTAGAAATCCAGTTCAGCATGCAAAGACCAAGCATATTGAGATAGATCGACATTTCATCAGAAAAACTTGAAGGAATTGTTGATTTGAGTTATATCTCTTCAGAGAAACAGATGGCGGATGTGCTAACAAAAGGTCTTCACAGCTCTTGGTTTTGTCAATTGATTTCCAAACTTGGAATGGATGACATACAGCATTCTGATTAAGGGGGAGTGTTGAACAGTCATCGTTAATATGTATATTAGTGTATTAGTCTATTAATATGTCTAGTTGTATTTCCATGTAATTAGTTATTTATTAGACAAATTAATTATTCAGTTTCCTAGATAGTGGGGTATTCCAATTAGGGGTGGCAATTTTTACCGAACCCGATAACCCGACCCATACCCAACCCGAAAATAGTGGGTTTGGGTCACGATTATTGACCCATTTAATTATTGGGTCGGGTATGGGTTACCTATTAAATTTTTGGGTTGGGTATGGGTTCAAAGTCCGAACCCGTAGTCAACCCGACCAGTTTATTTTATTTTATTAAAAATAATAATAAATGAATAATTAGATAAAAATATAAATATATTACTAAGTAAGTGCTACTATTAGTATAATACAGATTATGTAGTATCTTTTTTATGAGAGGTTGCTTATTTGATAATACTACTTTGTTGTATTTCTTTATAAAGCAAAAACGAGAGTATTCATTATGTGGATTGTCAAAAGACAGTGTGCTGCTCTCTCCTCCACAGCTCCCACTATGGTCCTATCTCTTCTGTACTCTGAAGATTTTTGTCTATATTTTGATTCTATATTCTGAAGGAGAAAATACAGTTATATTTGGCCCAGGCGCGTACACTTCACATTCTTCTGTTAAGTGCTACTGAGCATGACATGTATGTGGAAAAAGAAAAAAAGACGGAGGATAATGAAAACTCTGGAATATCTACCATATTGAATGTATGATTTCATTCATTTGTAACTCCGTTTGAGCAATTATATAAAATTTTTAATTCCAGGTCTTTTAAATTTTGTATAGCCTAATTATGTTGGGTTAAATAGGTCGGGTATGGGTTTAATCATTTTATATGGGTCGGGTATGGGTTGATAATTTGTAACCCGATTATTATTGGGTCGGGTATGGGTCAATACAATTTTAATCGGGTCGGGTATGGGTGAGCTTCAACCCGACCCATTAACCCAAATTGCCACCCCTAATTCCAATAGTTGGGTTGGAGATTAATTATTCAGTTTCATGGGTAGTGGGGTATTCCAACAGTCGGGAAACCCGACTGTCTCATCCTTTATCTCCCCTCTAGGGTATTCTACCCCTTTTATAAATATGTACCACTTCTCTCAATAATACAACACAAAATTTCTCTCATTTCTCTACAATCTTGACCCTTTTTTGCTTCTCTATAGGTGAGGATACAACTTTCGACATTGATCAATGATGTGATTAGACTGATAAAATTTTCACACCATCTTCCTCCTTTTTCTTTGGGTGTCATAGTAGAAACCGCTTTAGCAACTAGAGTTGTGCTATCCTCTATCTTATAGTCTAACATGATGTTGCGTCTGCTCTCCTCGGGTTTTACGGTAGCTATGGAGAGGGCAAAGCAGAAAGAGAAGTGGTGTTAAGGATTTGAGCACAAACCTGATCATATTTCCGGATTTAGGCCGAATAAGAAGCAATACATCCACTACTGATTCAAGTAATTTTTGTGATGAGTGGCATCAGCAGCACATGACCAAGTAAAGGTTTGATACTGATCAAGTTCGGACCTCCGGCGCTAGAGATCAATAGCCTATTTTGTGACAGAACAAGCACCTTGCTTGAGAGTTATAGTTTGAAGCCACAGATCATAAACAAAGACACCGTCTTTGGCAGATGAGTAGGATTGTTGTATGAAATCCCAAGATTCTTTTGTAGTGTCTAGAAAAAGACACATGCTACTAATATGTGGGTCCATAGAGTCCCATAACCAGGCACGAATATTGGCATTGATTTTTTGCCACTCAGCATCATAGTCCCCTTCTGCTGGCTTTGATTTTGTACGATGGTCATCAAGGTGTTTGCCACGGGGAAGAATTTTCACCAGTTTAGACCAATCAAGGTAGTTTGATCCACTAAAACGATAAGATGAATGGACTGGGGATAGGTCAAACTTCTGGTGTTTGAGGGCAGCAGCAGCAACACTACTTACAATGATGGAGTGGTCTGGGTGACTTGATGCAGAATTAAAAGTATCTTCCTTTGAAATTTTTAATCCTCAGTGGAGAAACTCGCACTGGATTAACAACGTGAGGGGTGGAGACACCTACATGATAGAGTTAGTGCAAGAAGATTGGAAAAGCACTAGGGAGAGAGATGAGCTAAGAGCAGCACAGGAGAAAAGAACACCAAGATGGGGCAGAGATATCCAGAAAAAAAAAGGTTTGGTCCTGAAGATTTACAGCAAGAAGCATAACCAGAAATTAAAGAGGAGACTAGAGTGTTTAAGGTTAGGAATGAAGAAGTTGGCGGCAGCCAGAGAGAGAGGAAGGAGTACGTTTTGGCTTTGATACCATGTAGTTTACTGTGTGTTCATTCAGTGTTTTATGATCAGAAATGAGATATACAGCCCTATATTTATAGACACATTTGTAAGGGTCTAGATAACCCAAGGGAATAGAAACCGTGGAAATGTATGTCTATGAAATATAAATACCTGAACAGGTACAATTAATTACATGCGGGACAGACATAAGAACCCAATTAATTAGAGAAATACTAAATGCACTAGTTCCTAGACAGATGGTGCCTGTTCAACAGTTTCTGAGTCTTGCTCTTTCGCTGATTTCCAGCCAATTATATAGTTCTTTTCATATACTTTCTTCAAACTGTTCTAAAGAGTAAAAATAAGTACAGGCAAGCAGGCAAGCAGGCAGGCAAGATACTGATATCAGAATATAAAAGAACGCTTAGTAAGTGAGGAAAGCAGACTTAGCAATAGTTAACAAGGTCTAATGCCAGAAATGTCCCACTCGCAGGCTTCTATCCTAGACTAGTAAAATGACTTCACTAACCTTCTGTGATCAGCTGTCGGTTCCAGGCAACAGCGTTCACAACTATGCCTTTCAATTTGCTGAGGGCACGGGGTTTAGTCCATTTTGCATGTACGTAGTAGGTTTCAGCACTACCAGGGCCAATCACGGTGGCAATACAATGGCTCCCACCCGGGTCAACAAACACTCTATGAATTGATTGTTCACCACCTCGCTCTACAGAGAGATCAATATCTGACCAGAGGAGTAACATTAGGAGCAGCAGTTAATCAAGCACAAAACAACAAGCTCCCAAAGACTCAAAAACATCATAATTCTTTTGGTTTTACAATGTAGCACAACCATACGACATTTGTATAGCCAATTTGACCACTAAGAATATGATTACTTGCGATATAACAATAAGAATGAAAATTGAGGTAAGCAAGACATACCACAAGAGTCTCCAACTCCAAAGTCATGTCGAATGATCCATCCTTTGCTGGTTCCCAATACGATCACGTCATTCCCAGCTGCCATACATGTAATGACTCCATGTCCTTTTGCGGCGTAGCGTTCGAGAAGATCCACGGAGAAAACTTGCCTCCCAAAATCCATCTCTAAAATTCAAAACCTAAAACCTCAAATTTGGAATTCTTTTGAAGTTTAAAAGATGACAGATATGTCTAATTAACATAATAAACTTCCAACCTTTATATACAGAACAACAAGGATAATAACCTCTTCGTAGACTCCAACTAACATAGTAACATAACAAGTGAATCAAGTAATCAATACTAAGTTTAAGTCTTCAAGTTCCCAAAACCCCAAGCTCTCATGCTATGACATCCATATCAACAATAATATATGTAGTAGGAAAATCAAACAAATAGACAATGGCCCAATGGGACCCCAGGGACACAAAGTCCAAAATTAGTAAAATAGAGTAATTACACTCTACCCCGTCACTACCAGAATGACTAAGAATAGTGACAACCTGGTATTTCAATGCTTCCCTCTGCTACTACAACATAATGTACTAGATCCCTGACAAGCTCCGTGTGGATAATATATTCTATATATTTGTTTTTGTAGTATTAGTAGCCATTGTCTCAAGTTAATGCTGGAATATTATATTCTTTCTTACTTTGCCTAATTGTGTTCTTTCCCAGCTTGAACGGAAGAGAAGCAATGCGCAGGTATGTACATTCAGAATTCCAAATTTATCTTTGCAAGGAGCAGGCAACAAAATTTCAGATTTATCTTTGCAAGGCGGCAACATAATTTCAGATATAGTGGCAATATATTTCAGATGTAGCATAACAAAAGTAAACATATAAGTTTGACTAAATTACCGGTTCCTGGCGTTCAGTATGGTTGCTTCTCTAGATTTACATTTTCAAGGCGCAGACAACAGAAGAGAACCTGCATTCGGTATCGCTAATTAGGGTTGCAATAGTGATACGCAAAAAACAAATTCAAGTTGTATATTCACCTATCTCTGCAAGGCACCAGCGGTTATTAACATTACCGGTTCCAAGTTGTATATTCCTTATCGCCAGGCAGGGTTACAATACTGTAGGAGCCGAATGTATGTTCTTTTCCGCTCGCCAGTTCTGTTTTCCCTATGTTCCAGCTCCGAATTGTAAGTCCTTATCACCAGTCAGAGTTACAATATTCCAGAGAAGGAGCAGATAATCCTAATCGCAAGTTAGGGTTGCAAAATTCCAGGATTCAACAGATTTAAATCTTATCGCCAAATGCAACCCAGCAAAAAAAATATACTCCTTATCGCCATACATAGTAGCAAGAATGTACGCACCTTATCGCTAGTCAGGGTTGCAATATCTCAGCCTTGTCCCGATCAACCTTCATTGTGTAATTTTCCCCGACACCAGAGAGAACGCGTTGAACCGCAGCAGGATTTCTGTTTAAATCATTCGCTTTCGGGCTTAGGGAAATAGATGGGGGAAGAATCTCGCAGTGAATTAAGGGAGAGAGGCGACTCCGAATGAATTATTTTGGTAGGTATCACACACGGAAATCTCTAAATGTATATTTGATGGTGAATTATTTCTAACTTTTATCATTTTCGCGGGATAGAATATTAAAAGATGTTTTCACCTACAGAATTTTTTTTGTTTGTAATGTGTCCACATTCCGTTGGTAATATCATTATAAATGCGGATACTACTTCCGTCATTAATACATAGAAAATCCGTAGGTGAAAACAGTTTTTACATACGGATTAATTCCGTAGGAAATTTTCCGTCTGTAATAGAGTTGTTTTTTTGTCGAGACTACTCAGCTCGTGACTTCCGCCGGGGGCGAGTCACACTGTCTAGTGTCGAGTGCCGCGGCGACCAGGCTCGACTCGTGTCGAGCGCCAGGGCGAACTCCCGTCAGGCGTGTCGATGAGTGGGGTGAATTCCCCGCATGTGTGTCGACTCTCGGGGCGAACGGAGCACGGGGCGACGGGCGAGGCGACAGGACATAGGTCATGTCTCCAGGCGGGGCGAGATGGGGTTGGGCGTGTCGCCAGGCGAGGTGAACTGGAGCGGAGCGTGTTGCCAGGCAGGGCATGTCGCCAGGCGGGGTGAACCGGGGCTGGTCGTGTCGACCGCCGGGGCGAGCTCCACAACTCCATTAATGGAGTTTTCTAGTTTTGTTTCTTCATAATTTTAATTTGTAGATCTAGCCTAAATTAATGTGTTTTTGTAAAATCTAACACCAAATTCGGATTCACCACATCAAGATCTACAACTTGAATTTTTTTTTGAAAAACTCACCGGAAATTTTTTCCGGCGGTGGTCCGGCAAGCTGGAAGAGAGGATTCCGGTGACTGAATTTGGAGAAGAGATAGTGAGTGTGTGAGAAATGAGGATACGAGACACGTCCCGTTTATATATAACGTGCGCGTTTTTTACCGTTGTTTCACAAAAACTCTCGTTTTGTCTCGTTTTCACCATAAAAATGTCATTTTGTAGTAAATACATGAAAACGTATATAACTAAACATAATAAACGTCAAGTTATATGTTTTAAGACGTATTCTAATTTTATACGTTTAAGAAACGTTTAAACGAATTTACCGTGAGAGCGTTTTTTTCGATTTACACTAACGAAATGATTTAAAAAAAAAACAAAAGTTACAACAGTATGTTATTACATGTTTACAAAGTTAATATAATTTTTTTAAAATATTTTACTACGGTCATTAGTAATTTTGTACAATAAACAACAACCCAGTTAATTAAATGATTATTAGATGTAAAATAATTAATTAATATAGCTATTTACGATACGTAATACTTCAATGTTATGTGGTCACCAGAACCGGAAACAGAATCACTATGGTTGCGTTCGTTCACTACATTAATCTCCCCTTCAAGATGAATGTGACATTAATGTTTATTTTGCTTTACACATGTCTACATGTTATTTGTCCACTTAAATATTTGGTCCCACTCAAACTATAACTAAAGCCTATAACAAGAACTCTTTGCCATAATTAATTAATATAATCTCCACCGCGCGTCCAAACTACTCATGCTACAAGAAAAGGAACAAAACCAATCAACAAACCACAGCAAATCCATCCCGATTCCCCGTGCCCTCTTACAGCAAAGTGGTCACCAGAACCGGAAACAGAATCACTATAACAAGAACAATGGCGAGAATAACGGCAATACAGGCACATTTCCTGGAGCTCTTCTGATGCTTTCTGGCCGTCACGAGCTCATCAGCCCCCTTCCTGACAAACGAGCTAGCGTGGAGCACGTTCTTCTCGATGTCGTTTAACTGCATACCCTGCGCTTCCACCAAAGCCGCCATGTCGAGGAACACTTGGTGCAGCTCCAACAAGTTTTTCTCGATCTCTTTTATGGCATCGTGCCTCTCCTGTATCTCCTTCACCGTGTCCATCACTTGTCCCCGACCTTGCTCCTGGATTGCTTTTTGCAGTAACGCCTCGCTCTGTCCACTTGATATCAGGTTCTCAATTGTCTCCTCATCAGCCTTCTCTCCTGTAATTATCATCCAATAAATGATCGGAGATCAACAATATTACGAAACCCTGGATAGATAAGTTCTCCGATGATGGATTTACGTCATACCAGTGATGGTGAAGTATCGTCTCTCGATGGTTTCTTTGTACTCAGCAGCCATCTTAGCCCTTAAAGCTTGAAAATCATCCATCATGTCTTTCAGCTTCTTCAACAGCCCTCCGACGACGGAGGTTCTAGTCCGGTCAGCCGACGACCCGGGCCCATACCCATTATTGTTCCGGCTGGCTGCGTTTGATCTCTCCAAAGCCTCTAGTTTCCCCTTTATGACCTTGACTCGTTTCAGCACCTGCGCCACGTCGGCGTCCATCCGTGCCCGGAGGTTTTTCACCACTTTAGCGTTTGTGGCGAGCTTGCACTCCTCGTTGTCGTCCTGGAGTTTTTTGTGCAGCTTGTCCACGAATTTCATGTCCGTCTTGACATTTTCCACCTCCTCGAAGAACTTGTCCAGGTTCACGCTTTCCTTTCCCGTCTCCCCCCCGACGACGGCGCCGCTTGATCCTGCTTCCAAGTCATCCATGAAGATCTGTTGCTTGAGATCGGAGTATTTTTTGAACGAGCTTGAGAACAGATCGTTCATCTTTCTAGCTCGGTACGTGAATCACTACCTCTCACTCAGCAGACTCACTAAACTAAGACTGATCTCGTTTCTTTTCTTAATCTGTCGTAGCTCAACTCTCAGTGCTAATTTGGTGTTTTTGCTGCTTCATTTTCATTTGACGTCACAGAAAGGACGGCAAAACAGAGGAAGGCAAAGTAAAGAAAATTGTGAGGAAATAAGAGAGAGATGTAAATGTTTGATCCTTTGAGACATAACATAAGTATAATATATCAAAGCTTTCTGTCAACTGGTGAAAGTTTCTATGCGCAGGCTGACTCATTCATTTGTGCTTTACTGGTTTAAGAAAATGGAATAAATACGAGCTTAGACATAATCTGCTGAAGATGGTCTCTTTAGTTTCCTCCAAAGCACATTGAACTTCTTTTTTAACCTTATATTTAATTCCTCTTGTCTCTCTGTATTTCTTCTGTCTCTTATTATGATAAACTAAGGGATAATGTGAAGCCAACTAAGACTGAAATTGCTGTTAGGAAGAAAAGACATGGAGAGCAGTTTGTGTGGCAACTCAAGGACTTACATGATCACCTGGAGGTTTGTGCTTGACCAATAAGATTATACTCAGTTTATAACAAGAACGACTAGATCTTCCATTTTCTTTTCTTTTTTTCTTTTTTTCTTTTTATATTCCTCTGGATTCATCGACTCCAATCATAACAGGGAGATTTTTTTGTTTTCAGGGAAACAGGGAAGAAAATAATACAACTACTTTTAAATAATACCCTGAAGATATCCACGGATTAAGCCGGAGATTCCATTTTTTTGTCTTCTTACACGAGTTGACATTTATACTTTGGTTCATCAGGCCGTCACACATTAAAAAATGGACATTTTCCTAGATTTAAGAACACTTCTCTGTTTTCAAATAGAAAAAGTTTTGGAAAAAGTATACAGTAAATAGAAGATAAAGACCCTATTCTTTTGCATGACTGATGATGTCAGTTGTCAGCTGAAAGTTAGAAAAATATAGGAGAAAAATAGTTGATATGACAATTGATGTATGTGACATATAGAGACAATAAACTAGTTAATCAAATAAACCCGTTACAAAAGAATGGGGCCAAAAAGCCTTCAGGTACAGTCGGTACCTCCAGATTTAGGGGTGTTTGTTCTCTCCTTTTTATTTTGTCAGTTTTTCTTATTTTTTAGAAGGAATAAAATTATCCCAAAATCTTTCAACTGTGTTAGTGATACGAGTCAATATGAAATATACATCTTCTGAGATGCAACCACAAGAGTGGAGCAGAACCTATGGTTCATTCAACACCTAGAATACTAGAATGTGAGTGAGACGTAAGCAAAAAAGGCAAAAAAAACTTACATAATGATAAATGGGTAACGAAGTCCTTACATAATAATGGGCATTGGGCAGGTCAAAACGTCCAAAAGGGTACAAATACAATTTAGATGAATCGTCTTTAATAATTCTCCAACGAACTGAACCTACCCATTCCCAACAAATTTGATACAAAATACATGGCGCCAATTGCTACAACAAGTCATCACCGATTCACCACCTGACTATGATTCTTAGATCATATACAATAGGCCAATCCTCCTCCTAAGGACTTATCAGCGTTGTCAAAACACCTAATCAGTCTTCTGTTTACAAAGAATTTTTGGTTACTCCATCGGGCCATGCTTGCTAAGGCTGTGCATGAGAGGCAATACAAAACACCCGAGGAGCATAAATCTACGTAATAACATTAATGAACATTGCACTGTTGCAACAAAGGGTGGTTATAGTCTACATATCTCTCCCAGAGAGGCTTGTACTTCTCGATCCCGATCTTCAACCAAGGCTTTGCATTCCCGTTATAATGCAAAACAGCCCCTTTTTCAATCACCTTTGAATCAACATTCGTGTAACCTAACCCCAACACATGCCATTTGGGGTCCAATGCCTCAGTCAAACCATAGAAAGTCAACAATCCTGGTGGTAAGGTCCCAAGCTTCCACAAGGTCCGGTCAACGTTCTTCTCTTGCCAGTAGTGATAGATCCCAGTAACATTCCTCTTCCTCCACTCAACCAAGTCAAAGACATTCATCCCAAAAGCCCATCCACAGGCATCCGGGTCAAAGTGTGATCGTATCAGAGGATGGGAATAGTTCAAGTATTTATGGTACCGATGAAACTGCTCCATACAAGTCTCCACAGCACCATTCACATTCCCTTTTAAATCAATGGAGAACAATCATGAGAGGTCCTTTTGGACGACAACATCGTCATCAAGAAAAACTACCTTTTTCAGGGAAGGAAAGACCTCAGGGATGTAGAATCGGAGATGATTGAGCATCGATAGGTACTTCGGGTTTCTGAACTTGATCGGGGTTATCCCATCATTGTTGCCCCCTGAGAAATAGTAACTTCTGGTATCAGAGTCTTGGAGCTGCTTCAGAACTGGGACATAGGAGGCATTCAGCCAGGTAACTTCTGAACTTCAGCTGTCACCCCTCGGAAGTCATTCACAGAGAACCAGGCCTTCATTGGGGCATAGTTGATCTCATCCGTAACAATATGGAACACGAGACTACTAGGGTCTTCTAAGTTGATTGCCGAAGAGTTGACCACCACCGAAGTGGCGAGGACATTGTCGGAGAAGACACAAAAGTGATAATAACGGTTGTCTTGTAGTTTCCACCAGACCTGATTTCTCTCCGTCATTTTCCCTTGCTTGGTTTGGCTTCTAAACCACTCATTTGTCAAGCGAACTCCTAGACAGTATAGAGACTTGGGTACTTCCTCAGCAGCAATCTGGCCATACTTGGAGCTCTTATCATTTACAGAGCTCATTTGTTCATCAAGGGCTTGTATTTTGGCTTTTAATTTCATGATCATGGTAGCACTATCTTAGTGAAGCTGTTGAGCCTGGTAGAGCAGAAAGGCCATGTCCCGGATTGCAGTTTCAGTTTCTCTGATGGTTAAAGGGCTTCTCCTGGAGGCAGCATTAGAGAGGAGAATTTGCGAGTTTCGAATCTGGGCACTCAACTCCCATGCAAACTGGAGATTGTTGCTTTCTTTGGCAATCACAACAAGAGATTTTGCTAAAGCAATTTGGTCGTTCAATTGCCTTGTGATGGAACTTGGACTCAACATTTCTTCAGTGACATTAACGCCTTCTATAATTCTATCTTCTCTGTAATACCTCTGTACAACGTACAAACACCAGTAGCTATTTCCAGTCAATTAAGTTTACAGTATTTACAACTCATTTCAACTAAAATTTATATAGCGAAAGAAGAAAAGCTCGCATAGTTGCATGGGAGATTAAAGAACTTTTAAAGCAAGTAAGAAGTATAAGCAACAGGTCATCTATTGGTATTGAGCCAAAATGAGTAGTTATTTACACACCACAGAGGAATTAAGAACCAACATATCCACCAGAATACAGAATCAAAGGCTGTTCATGTTTTCATCGAACCAAAATAGCAGTATTTCCAACAAATACATCACTGCTTCTAGCCTAGCTGCATGAAAACAAACTAAAAATTGCAACACTCAAAAAGGAAATTCTAAGAACATCACTTCCCTACGATGTTCATTACTAATACCAACATAAATTATTTTGACAATTTAAGGGATTCTATGTCATTTTTTACCTCTATTAATAAACTGAACTACGTACTTCGAACCTAGAACCAATCTGGCACGAGGGGACTTGGAAGAAAAAATAATGGGAATACTAGGAGCACCATATTTATCAAACTATGAAGAAAATGAGAAGACTGAGCCATCTTTGGCTGTTTGGCATTCTCAAACCTGCATCGGGTACATCCATGACGCCTGTTGACATTCATCAATAATTACTGAACTTGCAATTACTACTAGTTACATGGAATCAAGATTTTTACTTATATCGTGGATAACCTGCTGCATGTCATGTGCTAGCCTGTAGGAATCTAAGCCACACTTAGAGAGGGTTACACAATTTGTACGATTCTGAAACTACAAAATGGGGAGTTAACCCAGTATCTCCCCGTAGCAAATCTTTGACATCACAGCATTATCAGATCTCTACTGCATAATATTCCCTACCATGGTTTAGCAAATAGCAGCATATATATATATATGAGGAGCTTCTCGTGAATCACAAGACAGCTTAAAGGCAGACGATTTAATTCTACATATGATTGCTAAGCTCCAACAAATTATGTTATTGACTCAACGTCCACGTTCAATATCAGAAGACACACAGTATGTACCATTGTCTCGCCAAATCTAATGTCAAGTGCAACATCAAAGAAGACAAACAGTATGCATAACTGTCTTGCCAATTTTTTTGCCAAGTGCAACATCAAAGAAGCCAAGCGAGCCAATAGTAGGCGATCATTAATTAAAGAAAAAGTAGAGAGTTCTTATTCCTTCTATATCGCAGACAACCAAGTTTAGCAAATATTATAGCATGAATCGGGTCAAATATATAAGCCCAAACTTTATTAACATGCAAACAAGGCGATTAAGAAATGTGTTCATTAGCAAGATGCCGAGTTGAAGATCGTCAGGTTTTCGTCCTTTCTTAAACCAAGCATTGCTATGGCAGATGATTAGAATTAGATGGTCCTGCAGTCTAGCAGCACTGAACTTGAGGCCTTGTCTCCCCAGCAACGGTTCCAAATTAACCTCTTTTGCTCCTAAACTGATATTCAAAATCCGTAATTGACAATGACAACTGACAAGTATTCAAAACAATTTTCTCATGTCCAATTTTATCCCACCCGCCTCCTACACAAACTGATGGTAACCTGTCCCTATCGATTTGACCACAAAACATCAAGATTTTCGAATACTCGCATGAATAGCAGTATCTAACAAATCATGCCGTGGTCAAACCTGCACGATTCGTAGTTCCTCAGATCAATAAAAAACACAAGTGAAACTAGACCAATCGCTCAGATTCATGCGACAAGAGCTGAGGTGAAAGAAACTTGAGTAATCACAATTTCAAATCTCAGGAGTGTCTATCTGTAGGGATAACAGCATTCACCTTGGTGACCGCTTTTCCAGAAGATTGTTCGCTGTCCTTGCTGAGAAGAACAATGAAGAAAAACACGAACACCAATCCAAACACCATGAACCAGGCAAGGTTTGTGTACCTTCGCCTGGCCTGCCTCCCAAATATCTGGTTTCTCCTTCTCATATCTCTCATAATCCCTGTCTACATAAACGCAAAACTTCTCAATATTTGGACCAATGTGCACCGAATCTGCGCTTCTCAACTGAAAATTCCGGCTCAAGTAGATTTAGGCCTTAGAAAGTGGCAGAACTGATATGGACCCGATGAAATTGCTTACAGTTGGAATCTTTATTCCGTCGAAGAAATCTATTGCTGCAGATCGCTGATCAAGCCGAGATCTGTACCAGAAGTGATAGGTCAACGGAATGGAATTCTCCCTCGTGATCAGAAATTAAATATCTTGAAAGAATAGTAATTTGAGCTCCTCTGACTCCCGAGCAAGTGGAGTGCTGCGACTGACAGCGTGAGAGGAAGAGGGGAAGAGAAAAGTACGTAGTTTCAGCGGGGCACACTCACCACTGCCAGAAAACTCTGATATTTCTTTCAAGGCTCCGGGGCGAAAATAAATGGGGTTGATTCTTCAGCGGAATCAATGCTCTAATTGTTAGTGAAAAGTTGGTAAAAATTTTAAAAAATTGATGTAGTGGAAAAATTGATATGATCAAATAAATACTACAAAAGAATGAGAACATAGTATTATGCGGGGCTAATTGTGACCATTAGATCACGAGAAACGATAATGGATGATGGATGATTCAGGATGACAAAAGTGGTATCAGAGTCATAACTTGTCGGTTGTCCCTATCTTCGGAGGCTTGAATGTTAGTTCATACGTTGGAAAGGCGTAGAAGTAAATCAAAGTTTGCTTAAGCTAGTTGTTGTTGTGGTTGTATAGATTCAAGTTTTCCGGATGGCTTCTAGAACGACAACATCGTGAACCGAGCTTGTAAATAAATTGGATATAATTGAGAGAGTACTTGGCATCACCGATTGTGATGCCTCAGAGTTTGGACGGGAATGTCACACTCAGCAGCCTTGAGAGGTTGGAGACATTAGTAAACTCTCTGTGTAATGAGGTGCGCCTAGGGATGACAATGGGTGCCGGTGACCGGTGCCCGTTTCACCCGACCCGCTAAAACGGGTGAAAACAAAAAAAACGGGTGACGGGTGAAACAGGTGCGGGTGACGGGTCGGGTGAACATTTTTCACCTGGTCACCCGACCCATTCACCCGACCCGTCACCCGTATGTATTATTTTAAGTATAAAAATATACTTATTTTTTCATATTTGTTGAGATATTTTAGAAATATTTTGGTTAATACTCTATGTTTTGAGTATGTTGTTGACATTATTTGATGTGGTATTTATTATTGAACAAATATGAGTGCATCTTTTGAAAAATTAAGCTTATATAAGGTGTTAAAAAATAAAAATGCTTGCTGGAAAATTAATTAAAACGGGTGACGGGTTCACCCGTTTCACCCACGGATGAAGAGTTCACCCGTTTCACCCACGGGTAACGGGTTCACCCGTTTCACCCACAGGTGACGAGTTCACCCGTTTCACCCACAGGTGACGAGTTCACCCGTTTCACCCACGGGTGACAGGTGAGACGGGTGACGGGTGATGAAGTCGCGGGTGACAGGTCAGGTTGGGTGGTTGTTGGGGTAAAACCTAACGGCAAGTGTACCGGTCAATTCTAGCAAGTTTTAATAGAGAGTAATCCCTAAGTATCGAACCAGAGGAGGCGATGTGTCTAGTTTAATCTTTACTAACCGAATTAAAATAAAACAGGAAATTGGGGTTTGATTTGATTAAAAACTGTAAACGGCATGCGAAACAATAATAAGCAGGAAAAATAAATGTTGTGAAACTGATTTGGAGAAGAAGATCCCGGTTTACTACTGCACCCTAAATCTGTGATTCCTATCCCTAAGTGGTTTAAAAGATAATTCTGAGTAAAACCCTAGAACTAAGATAATTTACCTCCGGTCTCCCGCTTAGCAAATACTAGTTAATAAAGACCGAATTCTAACTCTCGTTACGAACCCACTGTTTACTAACCGCCTTAAGAACAATCTAGTTTATTAGTCAATTAGCTATTTAGAGGAATTACCGTCTCTAAACTAACCGGTTATTTTCCTGAATTCAATTGAAAGCCGCAGTCGTCACATATAAGCTAAAAAATACTAATCCTTATAATTGGCCAAATTATAACGATTAAAGAAATTAAGCAAGGAAAATAACTTTACTCAATTAAATTAAATCACAAAGGAACAGGAATAGTCAATTTAGGGATACATAGCAAACCGAAATCTAAGGGAACTACTCAGCCATTGACATGTTTACAATAAGCTTAGTAATAATAGAGAATAAGAAGAAACTCTGTTCAGTCTCCGTGGTGAACTCCTTTCTGTGCTCTGCTCCAAACTCCAAACCAGACTCCAAGCTCTCAAACTAATTCTCTCTGTATCGTGATTATTCTGTGCACTCAAGAGATGTTTTCAGGTTGGCCAAGCTCCTCCTTTTATAATACCCCGGTCTCTATCTTCTAATCTATCTCTAAAATAAACGACGGCCACAATGTTAAAAGATATAATTTTCTTTCCGTCAATCTCGAACAGAAACTCCGCGCTCCGTATGTATTGTTCCGGGTTTCAAACCCATATGCAAACCCGGAACATATGATATTTAAGGCAGTAGCTTCTCCGTCTGTATTGTTCCGGGTTTCAAACCCATATGCAAACCCGGAACATATGATATTTAAGGCAGTAGCTTCTCCGTCTTGTGGTCCGGGTTGCAAACCAATATGCAAACCCGGAACAAGTCTGAAAAGAGGCAGAAGGTGAATGAAAATCTGTATTTGACTCTGGTTTGACTTCCCATGTTGCTCTAACCTCTAAAATCTTCATTTAAGCACTTTGTTGAGTATTTTATCCTGAAAACATATGAAATCGATCACTGGAGACAAATATAACAATGAAGAGTAATTAAAGCATTAAAGAGGAAAGCTAATGTCATAAAGTATAAAATTAAGCATGAATTAGTCTAGTAAACTTAGACAAATTCCTGACTTATCAGTGGTACGGGTGAAAAACGGGTGACGGGTCGGGTGGAGCGTCACCGGACCCATTTCCATCCCTAGGTGCGCGCAAGCTCATGCTGGCCCCTCGAGTATAACCTTTGAGAAGCATCCTAACTCCTCTGGTCCTCGTAATGCAGAGCTACGAGAGCTCTGTGCAGAGGTAGCCCTTTTGCAATATTCAGTGTCCGTAAACTCGGATCGATGCAAGAAAAGAAAGCTGAAACTTCATGACCCTACGCCGTATGACAGAACCCGTGACTCCAAGAAGCTAGATAAATTCCTTTTTGACATGGAGGAACATTTTGAGGCATACAGTACTGATGATGATCAAAAGGTCTTCTTGGGGGTTAATTTTTTGGAGGGCCACATGCTAAGAAGTGGTGGCGGTGCAAAGTTGAACGTGATCGTGCACGTGGCCAAACTCTTATTCGATGTTGGGTTGAGTTTAAAAGGGCGTTGAAGGCCCAATTCTTTCCCTGGGATGCTGATGACAGAGCCCACGATTGTTTGAGTGATCTAAAGCAGACGAGTAGTATTCAAGATTCCATTAGGAGTTTAACTCCATAATGTCTGATTTACCTAATATGCATAAAGGGGATCGTGTGTTCAACTTTATGAAAGGCTTGAAACCATGGGCCCGTTCAGAGGTTCGAAGGAGAGATGTTTCCACCCTCGGACATGCAATTATTGCGGTTGAGAGTCTAGTGGACTTCAGTTGGGAAAGGCAACCTAGTAAAGATAACCATTCTGCTAGAAAGGGTGGGAATCGAGGAAGACCATAAAGGGATTTTGGACTTGCCCTTCTTCATGACCGGGATAATGCCCAAGATCATGCAAGTCCGGAGGCAAGGGAGAAGTTATCGAAACCCAAGTCGGGTATTAGCTGTTTTAGATGCGGTGGTCCGCACTTCATGCGAAAATGCCCACAGGTTGCAAATGCGGATGTGAACACCCTTGTTGGTCCAAAGGAGCAACCACCCCACCAAAAAGTGGATGTCCCAACCTTCCCATAATCAGTCTTACACCCCTCAAGTTGAGGATTGTTGTTTTACCGGAGTAGAAGTTTTGTACTCTGACTGATCACTGTGTAAAATTAAGAGTTTGTTATGTTGTGGTGGTCAATGATTTGTTAATATTGAACTCTTGTACTCCTTTTTGGAAGTACTGTTCCCATTTTTGTGTATTGGCGCATGTAATACAGCTAAAATATTGTAAGGACTTTTGAATGTTAACGGATGTTCCTGATGAACTTTCTTTTGGATCCATAATTACTTTTCCCAAATTTTGTGTTATGATTAGAAAAATACTTGGACCCAAGCAAAAACGGGGAAAGTTAGGTTGCATTGGGTACATGAGTACAAGAGTGGCTTGTGACGTCGGGCTTCCAGCTTAATGCCGGGTGGGCTCTTACTAACCGTACTTCCTCACACTTAAGAGGGGCAATGTCCTCATTGTTCACAAATTAAAACTAAGAAAAGGACTTTCTAAATATTACAAACTCATCAAGGATTTCATTCAGGATAATAATGATTGATATAAAAATAATCTTTAAGCATAAAAGTCATGATAGGCTGAACATAAACATTAAAAGTAAGAAGAAACTGAAACTCCCCTGATATCGTAAATTGAGGAAGGTTCCCTTCCTCACACTTAAACTTGAACAAGGGGGTAGCGTTCCTCACACTTGCGTTCAAGCAAGTGTCCAGCCTTGGGGGTACATCAAACACCATGATTAAATTTCACCTGCACACACCCACAACTACCACAAAAACGCTAAAAGCGTTGCATTAAAAGCACAGGCACCACTGCCATCTCTGAATGAAAAAAACAGAAATAAAACCAGAAAACAAAAATAAAACATAAATTTAACCACTGGGTTGCCTCCCAGTAAGCTGCCCATCTTTATAATCTTTGGCTAGACTTCTGCTTCGTTATCCTGGATCAAAAATAAAAGTAGACACCAACTTTGCTAGGAAAACGAAATAGGCAGTAATTAAAAGCAAGCCACCTGGATCAAAACAAAACGTTACATTGGCAAATAAAATAGGAAAATGAATACTCCACAAAACCTTATGTTTGAGGAGATACTGTCGGTAACGCTGCTCGGTCAGAAGACTAGGTGTGAATGGCTCTTCTTCCTCAAAATGGAGGATGTAAACATCCTCCTTCTGTTGTTGAGGCTTCTGGAGGCAAAGCGGGAGTTGTTGATGACTTGGTGGTAGCGGTGTTCCCTCCTCATATTTGAGGATACAAATATCCTCTTCGGGTTGGTGAGGCTCAATGGGAAAATCCTCCTCTAGCTCGCAGACGGGCTCAGACAAAATATGCTCAATCATTGGATAGTCGAGTTGAGTCTATGTTGGGGAGGGAGGGGAATATAACTCTTCAGCATGTCGCTCAACCTCTTCATTAGACTCCTCTTCAGCTTCAAAAATTATAGGCTTGGAATGGTCTTCACCCATCAAAGTCTCTACTTGAGATTGGTCCGAATAACTTGGGCTATGAGAGAATTCCACTCGCTCCTGTACTACCTGCTCTGCAAGCTGGCTCGTCTGTCTCTCCAAATTCTGATTAATGGAGGCCTGATCAATATTTCTGGCTGCCTGCTCTGCAGACTTAGCATCATACCTAGATTCATTTTCAGCCAATTTAGCATTAGTGGCTTTTCTTTGCTCCAGGAGCTCCTTCAGCATACTCTCTATCCTGCTCGTATCCTCCTTAAGACGCTTTTGGTAAGCGTAGGATTGTTGTTCCTCCATCTGCATTCTAGTCTGCTCACCTTCCCACCAATAAGGCTGTCGAAAAGACAATTGTCGTGGCTGGTAATAATCTTGTCGCCTGAGCTGGTTGTAACTTTGAGTACCCGACTGATTATACCTGTTCAAATTCTGCTCAATGTTCATTATTGTAATCGTCGTTTCCAACTGTGTCAACACTCTACTCAGTTCATCCATGTTATCCTCCATCTTTGCCTACAAAAACAAAACAAAAAAAGTAAAACAGAACTAAAAATAGAAAAAATAAATAAATAAAAGAGAATTGCTAAAATAAACAATAAATATATAAAATAAAAACAGAATAATTGACAAATAAATTAAAAACAACAATAAAATAACAAAGATAAAATAAAAAAGAAAATAAATAATAAACGAAAATACTAAATACATAACTAAAAAAAATATATAAATAAAGTACGAAAGAACTACGCAAAACCAAATGAATTGAACACCATGTAATAAAAGTAATCTATAATCGAAAACTTAAACCAATAAGTCCTAATTAAAATAAACATAAAAAATAATACAAAAAATAAAAAGAAGGAAAGAAAAACTAAAATAAACGAAGATGAAAAAAATGAACTAATTCAAAATAAACCGCAAGGAAAATTCAAATTAAAAACACAATAACATAAAGGAAAGTAAAACTGAAAAAAAAAACGAGAAGTATACGTATAACCTGATAGAAAATATGATCCAAATAACGAGAAAAGGATAAAAAAAACTAAAGAAAAGTAAAAAAATATAAATCAAATGAAACAGAATTAGAAATAAAAAATAAAAATAAAAGTGTACGTAGAAGTCAATACGACAAAAAAATAAATAAAAAATAAATAAAATTAACTAAATCTCAACCATCGAACAAATTCAAAAAGGATTTAAACCAAAAACTAATTGATCGTAATGAATATATAAAATCGAACAAACTAACAGATTTAATTTGAAAAAAAAAATGTATGAAAAATTAAAATAATCTAAAAGGGAAAAAATTAAAAGAACAACTAGAATAAAATCTCAATCAAATAAATAAAAATGTCAATTAACCGTGTCAGAGGTCCTCGGACAGAGATATACACAAGTCTTACCACCGGCCTTTCAACGTTACTAGTCTTACTTCTCCGGTTTCGACCCAATACTGGGTCTAGCATGGTGGGAAGGCTCAACTAGTAACCGGAACTACTCTCTTAGTTCCTTGTTCTCACGTATCTCTACCGGACTTCTCATATTCCCAAGTACTCCTCTCTCGAAGTCTTTACATATTTATGTTTATTAGTCTAGAAGCATCACTCTCGATGTCGTCTAATGACTTAGGGAATTTTCTTAAGTTCGTGTATTCTCAGATTTAAGGGTTGCCCCAACATTTTGAATACTTATTGTTAGTAGAAAATTATGGTATTATATCTCTACCTAGGCAGTGTACCTATCGTTTTGCCGAATAGTGAATTGAGTGGGAGTTGTCGATCTCAGGGACGTCGTTCAATTAATTGACAATTTATTAACTAACTGAGAAACCTAAACTTAACTAAAAAAAACAGGAAATGTCACTTTTTAGGTTTTACTTAATTAATCTAACTGTAACTGAATTAATAAAAAGAAATAAGGGGGCGTTCACTTCGAGACAAGGAAACAGAATGGAATCAGGAAAGGGAATGGAAAGGAAAGGAAAGGAATTCCCCCCAATCAAGAAGTCTGTTTGGTTCCGACCCAGAAACGGAATAGAACTCCCCATGATTCCCTTTGTTATTGTTTGGTTTTGGACATGAGAATCATCCCATTTTTCTGAAAATTATTCTTATTTCATTCAATAGTAATATTCTCTTCATTCTAAAATGTAATCATTCCAGCGTATTTAATCATTTTCATAATGTAAGTTATTCCAGATATTTTATAATACCCCATATTATTAATTAATTGTATATTTTAAATTGTTTTTAAAATCTTACGTCATAACTCTATGTTCTTTTTTACCATTCTCAAATCAGGTAATATTCATTTTAAATGTTAAAAATAATATGATAAGTTGGGAATCTAATATTAGTTTAAATAGTAAAATAAATTATTATTATTAGATTTGTAAAATATTTTTTTGCAAAAAAAAATTCTTAATGAAATATTATTATTTGTATATTAACGAATCTAATATCATTTGTGAGTTTCATTCATCAGAGAAACATTTTTTTCCAGAAATTTCTCACCCGTGACTATGATTTGTGTAGAGCAACAATAATTATTTTGAGGAAAGAGAGGGGATTAATTATTTGTTTAGAGGAAAGAGGATAATTTTTCAAATGATGATTCACGTTTTTTTGAGAAAAAATAATTATTTACCTAAAGGAAAGAGAGAAAGCTGGAAGAAAGGGAAAAGTTTTCCACGGGGTTATGCGGGGAATAGGGAAGAGGGATTTTGGGGGTTTACAAAAATTAAATTTGGGGAAACAAAATTATTAAAGTCTAAACAAACAATATCAAATAGAATGAAACCGTTTTCCTTTCCTTGTTAGCCCAAAGCGAACAGCCCCTAAAATAATTAACAATCAATAAACTGAAATAAAATGAAAATTAAAGTTGATTAATGTGATAAAAGGCGCTCCCCGGGTTGTTGCTAACCTATTTCTTCAAATTTTAGAAAATAACAATTTCACTAACATTGCAATAAACTCAGGAACTATAAATAATCACCGACCGGGTCATGTACAATGAATTCTAATCAACTGGAAGAACTAGCAGCAAACTAATGCTCTAATCCGGAAACAGATCAATCGCTTTAAGAACAGTTCCTATTGGAGACAGATTAACCTATAGGCGGGGTCACGCTTCTAGTCGTTAATCCGGTTTAACTTCCTATGTCTTGTTAACTAATTTCATCACCGTATTTTGATTAGAAAACTACAAATATAACTTTGATAATTAGCTAGAATATCAAAGCGCATGAAGAACAGGAATTAAACTATTGCATTAATAAAAAATAGTGAAATAATTACATGATAAAATTCTACGAAATATGTTCGCTTTTCCAACCTGGGGAACTAACCAAAACTACTCACTTATGGTCTTAGAAACAAGAACAAACATTAAAACGAACATTAAATTAATTGAAATAGAAAATAGGGTGAAATAATTTCACTGCAGTTTACTAATGTCCTCGGTCTGAGTTGGTCCACCCCGTTTCTGATGTCTTCCTCGCTCCACGAACTGCTGCTATGTTACTCTCCTCGGTTCTCTGACTTGGTAATAAAGGGTGGATGGATGAAGGTGGTATGGTGGAGTGCGAGTGTGATGGACGAATGTGGTCGTGGTGTGTGAGCGCAGGGATCGATTCGGTGGTGGTTTATGATGATGGATGATGGGTGGTAATCTGATGATGTTGGTGCGGGTGAGAGGCGCAGAGCGCCCTACTCTCGGGTCAGGCGTGTGTGGTGTCTCCCTGTATGTATGAATATATAGAGTGCTTGCGGTTAGGGCTTTACCGCATGTCCAATCTGTCACACGCTAAAATAGCACTGTGACCGGCAGGAACTAAGCCTAGCCCCTCAGCCTTCACCAACCTTCCTTTCTTCAACTAACAACTCAGAACCAAAAAGGGATACAAGGATGAGAATACCGCCCACTGTGGTAACTAGTGCCACACGACCTTGCGCCTCCTAGACTTGTCTCTGATCAAGCCCCGCAAGTGTTGGTGTCACTGCACTAGAGGTAGGAACTCAGGAACACACGCTCACACTCTTAGATCTTTGGGGAAGATCACTTCGTGCAACGTAGGAGTTTATGAGAGAGATTATCCTTGCTTGAGAGAACACTCAAAACCGATTGTAGTAGTGGTGATGATCGATGTCTCTCAAACTAATCTCCTCGCCTTTAAATAGGCCCTTGGCAAGTTAGGATAAGAGAGGAATACCAAACTCCTTAACTTCCTCATTTAAATCCATAACTCCCGTAACCCCTAGCGAAACTCCTCTTGTAGTTAAATGCATTCAAACCCTTCAAACAACTCTTAAAGGATAAATGCCAAGTAACTACTCCCTTATTAGTGGTAGCGCATATTAACTAGGGGGAGAGGAAACACCAACAGCCCACCCATTAAAATGCCGCCCCCAAGGAGTAAGGACAGCCCAAAACCGCCCCCTTAATTGTTAAGTAACTCTCAACAATTAAGCTCCTTAATTACAAGCACTTAGATAAAGGAAGATGTTTAGGCCAAAACCGCCCACACCCATAAATTGAGAACCACCTCAATTTAATTCCTGAAACCACCCAACAATGAAGGAGATGGAATTACCCAGTAACTCCCATCAGTTGAATAAATCCAACATCTTCAATGCAGTTTAGGAATCTCTTTATCTGCTCAGTAATTACCACAGGGATAGAGTTAAGCAAGCAATTATTATCTCCAAGATAATAACACAGGGAATACCAAGGTAAACTCAATGCTCCAATGGAAAGGAATTTTCGCTTTCCAAATATGTTAACCCAGTCAACATATTCCTCTACCAGTTTCCAGACAATAATTACTCAAGGGAGATAGGAGTTACAAATCCCAGAAAGAGCAACCCGCGTTGCGACGCCCAGCGCCCGCGCACTGTCCTAACACAACCCACGCACATAGTCACAGCCAACGCCCGTGCCTAGCACAGCCAGCGCCCGTGTCTAGTGCCTAGCGCATGCAGCCACAGCCAGCACCTAGTGCCCGTGTCACCCGACGCCAAGCGCACACTGTCACAGCCAGCACCCAGTGCCCGTGTCAAGTATCGCCCCGCGCATACAGTCACAGCCAGTGCCCGCGTAACACGCAGCCAGCACCCGTGTCATGCAATGCCGCGCCTCGTCATGACAACTACTTGTCAAGGGTGTCTGCTCGCGTTGTGATTAGCTCTCTTCCCTTGTCATGGCCCAGCCACGAACCACCTTGGCAACCTCAATGCCTAAGGATGTCTGGTCATGTCTGCCATAGCACGCCGGCTACCGACACGATACCACATAACAGCTCGAAGCTATTTCCACCCACTTCTCATCCTTGGTGAGCCTAGCTCACGGGCCAAGTCCCAGACTTGCCCACCTCGTCAGGTTCCCGCGCATGACAACGTGCCAGGGACTCGAACCCATCACTTGTCACCGCTGTGTCATTCGCCAACCTCGTGACACGGCCTGGACGTTAGGCCCCCGAGACGCATCCTTGCCCAAATGGCGAAGCCCGGCTTCCCACGCTAGCAAGAGCCTTACACTTGGAAACATATGGGGTCACTGAGCTTAGCGCATTCACTCCAGAGACGAGAACCGTAACACAATCCCTCTTTTTCAGCTTTAAAGATAATATATATATATTTATCTTTAACAATTGCAGCCGTGAGTGTGCTTGACTTATGATAACATACTAATTAGTATGTTAATATGTTATGCATGAGATCTCGTGAGTGCATATGCACAATTCTCACGTAGTGTGCAGCGTGTATATATATACTGTACGTTGTATTTATCCTGCATTTGACACATAAAATTCATTAGCCCTCATCTAAATATAAATATTAAAAATAATATAAGATAAGTGTAAAATATAAGCCAATTCATTATGAATATTAAATCAAATAAAACGTTAAAAGTATATATATTTTACACTTATCACTTATACATTCAGGTTATATCTCATACCGGGTCAGGTCCTCATATAGGAGGTCGAATATCTTTTAAGGGAGTTTGGTGGTCCCTTATATTTCTTTGTAATTTTCTCACAAGTTCGTATCTTCGAACTATCTTTGTTCTCTTAGCAAAGGTTCTTTATGCCTTTCCACTATTAATTGCTCCGTGGTTTGTTTCGTCTCGGTTCTCTAGCCGTTAACGGGGTTTACTAATCCCGTACATCTTTCTCACGTTCTAGTAAGTTCATAAGGTTGCATTATTGTTATTCTCTAATCGATTGTTTTCATGTGTTTCCCACGTTTACATTATTTGCGGGACGACTCTTTCTACGAGTCACTAACTAAACATTAATTATTCATGATTCGATCTACAACGCTAAGTTAGAGCACACAATCAAACAAGGATGGTTAGCACATATAACATGCATCAATATACATAACAATGCAATAAACATTTTTTTCATGCATTTATCTTGTTGGGTCGGCACACAAGCAAACATCACACAAGCCGAGCGAACTCGGTAGGACACAAGTTGCAAGAAAACCATACCTTTCACCAAGGAATTACTTTAGCACGTCGTCTCACGCTCGTTAGTTAATTCTCGTACAACTGATATCATTTCAAATGTTTCTATTAATATCAAGATCATACGGTATGTAAACTACTATTACTCCCGTACTTACCCCGTTGTCTCGTTAACTCCATCTTTACTCTTGTGAACTTAAGTTCTCACTTCCATAATCAATCTAACACTTGTTTATACATCTAAGGACCTTTACATGTCACCAAACAAGTCCTAAACATCATCTAAAACCATTACCATTAAATTCCTCATCATTTAGAACCTTTAAAACACTCACGGTGCAATTCTGGGTGTGGTCCGGGACTTGGTCCGGCCCCTAAGTCCCGGACCAATACAAGACATAACTCACGGCTGCAAAAATAGGCTGGTCCGGGACTTGGTCCTGGTCTTAGGTCCCGGACCAGTTGCTGGAATGACTCTCGGGGCATTTTTAAGGGTGGTCCGGGACTTTGTCCAAAGACTAAGTCCCGGACCCTGCTAAAAAGCTGCTAAATTGACATTTTTCAACCCCAATTCCAACCTTAATCCTCACCCAATATTTTCTTAATCTTTCCACACGTTTCCAAACATGTTATAACACCTTAAACACTCATCAAACCTTATTAAATCATTAATCAAACCATTACTCAATATTTGCTCAATTTAACAAATTCACATTCCTTATTTTTGCACTTATGCACACTAGTGCATTTCTAACCCTTCCCTTGACAGCTTACCTCTTGTTCTCACCCATTTTAACCATTCCAAATCCTTTCTAATCATTTGCAATTACATCACCCAAGTTCAAACCTTATTCTCAAGGTCTTACGCTCTAGTTCCTCTCAAGGTAATCTAGGACACTCTTGCATCGATTTTGCTACAGATTTTTGCACTAATCTCCTCACTTCTTATACTCTAGCTTGGTGAGTTTAATCCACTCATTTACACTCCACTATCTCCTAATCAAACTTAGGTTCCAAAATTTTGCCATAGTTCACCTACAATTCTAACATCCCCAAATGCATCATTTCATCCATTTCCTAATCCATTCACTAGCCACATCCATAAAGGATCCTACCAGCACACCAACTCATCCAAAATTCCATCAATCATAATATAGTGCACTAAACTTAATGTTTGTCTCTTAGGCCCTTAAATCACACAAAATTAACCAATGCATTTAAACACAATCACAATTCCTCATAATCTCAATCAAACACATTTTTGGTTCAGATTTTGATTCATCTTTTTATTTCCCATCCCAAAATTCTAAAAGCCTTTAGAATTATCATCAAGGTAGATTATTTACCTTAGTTCTCCATTTCTTTTCCAATCTTCTCCTTTTCTCTTTCTCATTTCTCTTGGCTCCAAAAGCGGCCAAGGGCAAACCACTTGCCAAACTCTAAACCAACATTCAAGGATGGAATGGGACTAAGTCAAAAACATTAAGACTCATGAAATAGCCCTAAAATTCAAGAAGGGAGCTTAGAGCACAAAATTAGGGCATTACCTTTGAAGCTCTAAAATGGTTTTTTATCCATGAATCAAAAGAGGGCTTTCAACCACCATTTGAGGCTTGGAGAATTGCTCAAACAAAGAAAGAAAACAAGGCACATGAGAGGTCAAAAATTGGCTAGGTTAAGGATGGATAGAAAAATGAGTTTTTTTGGATTTTCTTACCTTAAATGACAGAGGAGACTCCTTAGCTCCACAAAAATCTGTTTTTCTCTTTCAATGGGGCTATACCCATGGTGGTCAACTTCATCCATTTGAGATTTTGAAAAGAGAGAAGTAAAGCTCTTGATGAGGGGAGCAAGAATATGTAATTTGTTTTAGATTTTGAGCATTAATGTGGCTTGGGCAAGCTTGGGGGTGTGAGCTTCCATGGGAGGCTGCACAAATCGCACAAGGAAGAAGAAAGGGGAGGGGAAGCCGGCTGGGAAGAAGAGAGGGAGGAGAGATAAGAGATAAGTGAGAGGAAAGGGAGGGGAAGGTGCTTTTGTACCTTTTTCACTTTTACTTTTGTCTCTTTAATTAAAAGCTAGCTCATTAGTTGAGAGGGAGAGTGTTGGAAACTCAATAAAACCGCCCCCCACTGCAACTTAAGCAGGGGCGTTTTCATCTTTTCGCAAGAAATGCTCGTTAAATTCCCGGTTTGACACTATTCACTAACCGGGTCCGTTTTTCGGATTTTTCTCGTTTCTTTAATTTTAATGGTTATTAAACCTTCATTAATGTTTAATTATAGTTATATGATCAACCATAATTTTTCCGGGTCCATTTGACCACTTAAAGTCACGTTTTCAGGTTTTCTTGAAAAACGTGCTTTAAAGATTCATTAGCGTTTTTAACCCACTATATGGATCTGTTTTCTTCAGGAATTTCTCCCACATATTATTTAGCGTAATTAATCCCTATGAATCCATCTAGGACCCTAACCAAGGTCATATACCTCCTATGGTTGCGTAACGCTCATTTTTACGTTTTATGCTTTTTAAGCGTTTTCTCTTTTCTTTTGGTTTTATTTTCTTCACCAATATTCTTTAGGCACTATTAGGCCCTTAAATATCATATTAGAATTTAATCACCATCTTTAAGTTCGGGGTATTTCATCTACCTTATGCTATGGCGTTTACTATATTTGGATGCATCATAATGATATGAGTTTTAGGGAGGAAACTGTGAAGGTAGCCTGTGTTGTAACTCACACAAAATTGGGAGTATGGATATGGACTAAGGCTTGGTGGCCAGATTTCCCTATGTCTTGCAGTATTTTTATTGATGTGGTTTCCCTAACAGACTATTTCCTTCTCAAGCTTTTTCCCACTGAGTTTTGCTTGAGGAGGTTTTAATGAGACCCGATATACTGGTCTAAATTTTCCAATTAATAAAATGGCCATTGGCCCAAATTATAAAAAAAAAACAAAGTTTGTGGGAATCTACACTTGGGAAGGCTTGCTCAAGTAGTCAAAGAAATGAAAACCTAGAAGTGTTCATCAACAAGGCCCTGGATACCCATATTTGTTAAACACTTGAATTATAAGAGAGAGAGAAAATGAGCTGGTCTATGTTCTCATTGAAAAAATGAGACTCTATAGTTCACTAAGTGATAGAATAGTTAGATACTCTAGTTTTTCACAAATTAACCAAGTGCGGGATAGAAAACATATCTTTATCAATACTGTAGCTACGTAAATTAAACTTTCATAATAAATAAACATTTCATGCTAAATCAATAGCACAACAAAAATAAAGGACAAGAAGTAAAAATTTATCCAAAGAATAAAAAATATGGACAAAAAGAGAACTAGAAAACTTGACACGATACTACAAAAAAACTAAAAATAAATAGGATAAACGAGACAACGAGACATGTTAAAAAAAAGTTATACAAATCATGTTTACAATTTTTCTTAATTGTCATAAATGGTAGATTTCCAAGATGGTTAATTGCTGAAATCAACTTAGAAACATTTTACATGGATATAATAGCGTGGAATGCAAGACCAGAAGAAAGTTGCACTTACATTGAAGTTATGGAAATTAGAATACTCACTTGCAAACACTACAAAAAAAACAGGATTTAGCGTCCGACGCTTTTGGACGCTAAACATCAAAAATCGGACGCTAAATGTGTTTAGCGTCCGATTTTTGATGTTAGCGTCCGATGAATGTCGGACGCTAAAAGCCTGGACGTTAATTTTTTTTTTTGCGTCCGCGGACACTAATTTGCGTCCATTTTTGTTTCGGACGCTATTTAGCGTCTACTTGTTAGCGTCCGAAATCGGACGCTAAATAGTGTCTGCTAAATGGTCGCAAACAGCTTAATCGGACGCTAACTAGTTGGAGACAAATTGATTACAGATTAGCGTCCAATTGTTTCGGACGCTAAACTGTGTCTAACTATCGGACGCTAATTCAAATCTTCGGACTCTAAAATGCTTCTACTCATTTTACACTAATTCAGATCTTCGGACGCTAAATTGCTTCTACTCATCCGATAATTAATATCCAGCCATTAAATTATGTCTATTTATCAACCGCTACTTTATATATTCGAACATTAATTATATATTTATAATGCTTTATTCGATTGTTAAATTGTACGTATCATATCAAACAGAAAAGGCACAATAAATTTTTAATCCAAACAGCCAAAAAGGCTTTTTTTTTTTTCCTTTCATTTCACGTAAGAAATTCCCAAAGATTGAGTTGGAGCATTCTCCATGTTTAGAGTAAAAGAAGAAGCACATCTAACACAGTTGTACATAAGGACTAAATTTAGTAAGTTTATTCCCATAGTTGGACCATTCTACAGGAAAATAACCAAAAAAAGAACACATCTGACAAAGCCGCTGTCCATAGTAGAATCTTTTAACACGAGTCCCAAGAAGTTTTCATCTGATCTTCAGGTCCCTGAAACAAATATAAATTCTTATTTCAGACAGGAAGAGTGAATGACAATAGTAAAAGAGAAGAGAAAATAGAGCACATCATAATGATGAGTAACCATTAATACTGTCTCTGCTGAAATGGATCACCCCATACAACTTTCAGTCAACACAACATCTCAGCATTTCAGCACCCCATAAAAACTTTCAGTCAACACATCTCAGCTTGCAGGGGGTAATAGCGCAACGTAAATTTTCCATAATGCTCACCTTCCACAACCAACAAAGCCATAGATTACACACATCCACAAATTCTCATAAGTTTGACAGATTAAACAAATAGACTTCTCAGGTTGCTACTGGCAATATCGACAAACCTGGAAACAACCAGCAGCCATGGACGCTTACAACAGATAGACTTCTCAGGTTGCTGTTCAAATATCTTGTTGAACTAAAACTTAAAATTTTGTGGTAAATTTGATTGTTGACAAATGAGCAAGCTAAAGTCCAAACCACAAGCAAAGACAACACATCAGATTTTTCAAACTACTGAACACGCTTACAACAGCCTACAGGCAGCAGAAAGAGCTGTAACAAACTGCCTTGTATTCTAGCTACCCGCCAAAACAGAGAAATATAGATTCAGTGCAACAATAATAACAATTCGAAGGGGTGGATTTTTCTTAACATTCATACCTGGCTGAATCAATGTGTAAACTTTGAACTGTTAGTGCAGCAAACATATACGCATGTCTTTGAGAATGGGATAATACAAAAACTGGATTTTTCTTTTGATGATGGATCAGGCAGAGTTTCTTTTGTCTGTGCAGCACTTGATGTCATTTGATTAAGAAGTTTATTTCTCTAGTACAAGTGAGGCATATTAAAAGCTTTAAATGCTTGCTACATTAACTCTATCCTACACCCCTTTGAATTGTTGTCTTTGAGCTCAGTTGCCAATAACTCATTCATATATAGGTAAACGTAGTCAGATGCTCACATGCGTAAGTATATAAATAGATACCCATTCATATCCCATTAGATTATGCATTCAGACATTATATGCACTCATGGATATATGTTCTTTATCGCATCAAAACTGAAGCGACAACGGGGCAATAAAAAAGGTCAACATAGTTACTGTGACAGACCTACTGTCAGCAGCAAAAAGTCAGAGAAAGACCTAATGAAAGGTCGTACAAAATTAGTATCAATATTGCCTCAGGTAGTAATATATCACAGGCACATTTAGCAAATTTATAGGCTTTGAGTTGCAAGCTAGTTGCTTATCCAACTGAAAAATAGAAAGTTAAATCAACACTTTCTGTTGCAAATTTCTACATACTAAATATCTTCTTCTTTTTTGATAGAGTGATGAATTGTCATGTACAGACTAAAAAACATACAGAGCATAAACAAGTACATAATCACTAGTTCAAATAACTAAACACCAGAACATGCACCTTCAACAAGCTTTATCCACATACCTATTTGGGTTGTCATCAGCAAAGTGATATTACTTATGTTACTATATTAATGGAAATTACCAAATACCTATTCAGATAGTTATCAGCAAATTGATATTACTCATATTACTATATTAATGGAATTCACCGGAAAATTAATCTTATTCATACCTGATGTACTAATCAAGTTCCGTGAGTAATAGTGCGGTAAAAAACTGCAGCAAGCATGTTGCTCACCCAACTGATAAATAGACATGTTCAATCTAACAAATGTCTATATTTACGGATATTTTTTAGGAGGCTCTTTCTTTGTTTCATTATATTACCAGTTTACAAACCAAAAGATATATTTTTCTGCACCAGAAATCTTCCCGTTACTGATAGAATGAAACAGGATGATGAAACACAATATTATAGAAAAGCAGAGGGAGAAAAGATGAATATGGAAGATTGTGAGAAATAAAAAGAACCGTGGGATGGGATTAGAAGCCTGCGTACAACACTTTTTATTGGATTAGCAGTTGAGAAAGATGACGAGAGATTGGGAAAAGAAACTGAGAGAAAGATTAAAAATCTTACAAATGTCTATCTAATTAATCATAAATTTGACGAAGCAAAGTCATGTTTCATCAGTTCATGAAGCAAGTTTGTGTCAAATCTACAATATTTTTGTCATCTAGGGTTTAACGAAGACATATATGGAAAGTACATACCTGGCACAATTGAAAATTTGAGAAATGTGAAAGATGTTCCTGGCAACTCACTGGCAGCGGAAAAACTTGTGTCGCCCTCACCGGCGAAACCGTGCACGTCCCGCTTCTCTCCCTCTTTCGTTTCCCTCGTTCCCGTGTCCACCGGTGAAAATTTGCAGACTGTGGAAGAAGACGTTCGTGGAAGACGTTCGTGGCAACTCACCGGCGGCGTGAGAACTGGTGTGGCCCTCACCGGCGAAACTTTGCACGTCCCCCTTCCATCCCCCTTTCTCTGGTTTCCCTCTTTTGTTTCTTCGTTTGTGTGTTCCACCGGTCAAAACCCTTCTTTTTTTCTCTTTCAGTAACATGTAGAGGCGCGCGTTCTTATTTTTTTCCATTGGGCTATGCCAACGTACAAGTCAATCCGTTAATACAGGTCTCCGTTCTAATTTCTATGCCAACGCCTTTTAAAATCCATTAGTACATCCCAGCGTTTTATTCGTTTAATGGACTATACAACAGAAAATTTAATCTGTGAAGAGGACATGTCATTTTTTTTGTAGTGTGGGTAGGATGTAGGTAATATTAAATAGATTTTGTTGTATTTTATATTTGGTGTAAAGTTATATACTAACAATATATATAAAAAGAGTTCGAATTTATATAGTTTCTTGTTGTATTTTATTTTTTGTGTAAAATAATAACTCTAAGTATTAAATATAATTATAATAAGCTTAAGAGACTACTCTAACATTACTCTTACTAAAAATAAATTATTAAGTTTAAAGTAGTGAGGTTCCATAAGATTAAAATATATTTTTTTATATATGTAAACTAGCGTCCGATTTTCTGTTGGACACTAATATTGGACGCTAATTTGTGTCCGTTAGTGTCCAGTATAAGTCTAGACACAATTCAGTGTCCAATTTATTGTCGGACGCTAATATCGGACGCTAACTTGCGTCCAGCTAGTGTCCAAAATCGATTTAGACACAATTCAGCGTCCAACAAAAAATCGGACGCTAATATCGGACGCTAATAGAAAAATAGCGTCTGCTACTTAATCGGACGCTAATTTCGGACGCTAAATCCTGTTTTTCTTGTAGTGAAAACACGGCTCAAATCTGATTATGTAGTTCTATGTCAGCAGGTTGAGTGCGCATCAACATTCCATAGATATGATAGGAACAAGATATTTGATTCCCTTAATAGAATAAACGGGCTTAGCATCTTTATAGACAGCTAGGAGCATACTTCTCATGCTTTGTCACCTAAAAGTTCTTTTGGACTAAAATCAAGACACCTAGCCAAAAACTAAGCAATTTATCAAAGTATATGAGAACTAACTGCAGAAAAATCATAATAGTGGAGTCAAACAATTGAGAAAAACATAGTAATTCTTTTCAACTGGCTACAGACATATTATACTAGATAGACCAATTATTGGAATGATGATCCTCCACACCCCACATTACATTTTAGCTTTCATATACTTTATGGTGGTCGCAGAATAACATTTTCTAAGTTTTGATGGTCCTAAATAATTATGAGCAAAAAGTGAGTAACATATTTCCTCGACTGAAACTCAAGCGAGAGATACACATCCAGCAAAGAAGAAACCCTTTTACACAACAACTATTAATAGTGCATCACAAACACAGTCACAATATCAGGAAGGAAAGACATCTTCAATGCCCTATGCAATATTATTTTTTCCTTTTATTTACAAAAAAAATATTGAAAAAAGAAAATGATGAAGATGCTTTAGAGGAATTTAGAATGGATTGGGATCTTCTAATCGTAATTTGGTCAGGTTAACAAGATATTCAATTTTCGTTCATCACCACACCGTCATAAAGAGAAAACACTAACAAACAACGATGAAGTCACATACCTACACAAACGAACATCGAGAAATAAAATGCCGGAGATCAGAGGTATATCAAAGTTAGATAACAAAGAAACGAGTTAAAGATAAAGTGACAAGACAAATTTATCGGAGGAATAGAACACACTCTCAATGGCAGCGCATCCAACAAATCAGCAAAACCATTATGATGATTAAGCACCAACCACCACAGAAAGAATGCAAAATAATAACCTATTAGATACAAATGCGGTGGGACGACCTGACTTCCCTTCTGAGAATCTTGAGCTAGTTTCAAAATGAGAGGTGAAGAGCAAGAAATTAAACCCTAACCCGTGAGAGGGAAATCACAGACGGTATATTTCATAATACTAACAAATTTGCCAATTCACAAATATTTTTAATTTATGAAAAGTTTTTACTTAAATAATAAATTTTTAAAATTACCATATATTATACTAGACATGAAAAATACTAAAATACTCCTATTTCTTAACAAACATTAATTTAGTTCACAATATACCATAATGTTTTTTAATTCACAAAATACCCCATAAAAATAAAATAAAGATAAAATTATTTAAATAATAAAATTTGAATTAGTTGATTTATTGACTAAAAAGTATATAAACATATAATATACATATGAATAATTTTATAAAACGTTTAAAATATGAAATTATAAAAATATAACATATCATCTAGAAGTCAAATTCATTAAATAGAAACAAATTTTTTGTGGTATTTTGTGGGTTAAAAACACCAATGTGGTACATTGTGAACTAAATCGATGACTGTTAAAGAAGTAGAGGTATTTTGGTCTTTCACATGTCCAGTTATGGTATAAGTGAATTTCAAAATTTTTTTGTGATATCACAAAACTATTTTAAAATTGTGGTAAGTTGTGACTTAGCAGAGTCTTTAGTGTTGTCCTCTTAATTATCCCAAAAAAACTATGCATCTTCTATGCAAGCATAACTAGTACTTAAGGGCGTTCACCGCAGGGTAATCGACAAAAAGAATTGGATTGTGATTGTTCATTTTGTATTTGTAATGATTTCATTTTTCTACTTCAAGTTTAAAAAACCTTCATATCCCTCCATAGTTATTCCCCACACAATCCTAAGATAGATTCTTTTTCCTCCGTCCAACTCGCCTCATCCTTAAGAGAAATATTAATATATATATATATATATATATATATATATATATATATATATATATTATATATATATATATACTATATTAATTTATATAAATATCAATATATACTATATAATTTCTATAAATAGTAGTATATATTATTTATAATTTGAAGGGAAAACTCATGGAATGCCACTAAAAACTTTTTCACTACACCAAATACCACTTTTCTTTAAGTGTTTGGGATACCATAAAAAAAATTCTAAAATTCACACGATACCCTAAACTTGTAACGGAAGTTAAATCGTCCATTGACCAAGGGTGCAAAAAGATGATTTTTGTTGCATGCTCGCACGCCAATACACGTACCAAATTGATTATGGACGATTATTACAGTGGAAGGGAATCGAACACTTCGAGTATTAAATAACAAGAGTAGAAGACAATGGATAATTCAACCTGGAATCTCCTATTCGATTGAGTATTACACCTTGCAATCACTCAATCTTCCTCCGCCCAACCCTATGAACTCGGAATAGTTTAGAACTTACCCCTAAGCCCTTCTACCCTGACTAAACCTATTCAGTCAATAGTTTCCCAACGATCCCCTAACCACTCCCAGATTATCCTCGCTACCCTTGTTTTCTCAACAATATGAGTCACAACGCTCCACTCGTTCACACTACTGCTCATTACAGAATAAACTCCCTCGCTCAATGAAACTGAAACTTACAATAATAAGCTCTTACAAAACTAGGCTTTTTAGAACAATAGTGTCGGTTCCAGCAACCTTCAAGAATGAAGACGAGTTTGCTTTTATAGGAGAGTTGCTTCTAGAGTTGCTTCCATCCTAATAGTGGATTCCTAATTCTCTTCGTCTACAAATTGAATTCCACACTTGCCATTGGCTAGTCTTATGCAGCTTCCTCATCTTGTCGGTTTCCTTCCAGCAGGACAGTTGTTATTGTCAAAATCTTAAGAGACTTGACTCGACAACTTCCCCTTTTTGATGATGGCAACTGTTGGCATAATTACAAACATAGTAATTAAACCTAGCTAAAATGGGCAAGTGCACCCACTTCGTTGCAATAAAACAAGTGTCGTATCCACAAGGAAATTGGTTTCTAAATCCCAAGCTTCGGTATATTAGTTAAGTGCGAATAAACAATAAAATGGGGGTTTAGCCGGAGGCAAGCTTAGTTGTTTATCAATTGAAATGCAATAAAACAGTAAAATGTTTGTGTATGGAATGGATGAGGAGAGTACCCTAAGATAGTGGGAATCACCTAATTCACTCAAAGAACTTCAAAACCACAACTCATCATCTCAATGCCTATTAGAGTGTAACTCATAAACCCCCAAATCATGGGAAATCTAATTCTTACTTAAATAATCAAACCCCTTAATTGAAGGAGGTTCAAGTCATTACATAGCGTTAAGCAAGCACTCTTAATCAATAGCCCTAAGCATTCACTTCCAAACTCAAGAAAGCAAAAGCTAGGGTTTATCCCCCTTGTTGGTCTAGTTCCAAACTCAATCTCAAATATTGAATGAAACCACCATAAATGCAATAAGAGATCAATTTAGAGCATTAATTGATATTGAAGGGAGTAAAACAAGAGTAATAAATGAGTTAGGTTCTTAGCATTCAATGAGCAAAATGGGTTCAAACCCTCATCCTATGATACAAATGGAACTACTCAACCCTAGCTAAAGGAAAGAGGAAGGAGAAGGGAGAAATAGCCATTAGAGGAGCTTCCAAGCTTCAATAGAGGTAGAAATCTTTACTTTCCTCTTCCTCCTTTCTTCTCTTCTTTTCTCCTCTTCTTTTCTCCCTTATTTTCGCCTCTCTCTCCTCTCTTTTAGGTTGAAGTCGTGTGTATTTGATAATGAGAGAAGAGTCCCCAAAATCAGCTTTTTAAAACACAAATCTGGGCAAATTTTCCGTCCGACTGACCCAGACTGGATCGGTCCCGTGGGTCAGTCGGTCTCCGAAGAAGAAGGCACGTGAGTAATTTTAAGTACGACCGACCCACGACCGACCCAGACTTATGGGTCGGTCGATTCCAGAAGCTTGGGTGTTCGGAAAAACCAATCCGACAGACCCAAACTGGGTCGGTCCTGTGGGTCGGTCCTGCTCTAGAGATTTGCTTTAACTTGTGCGGGGCCTAGAATCCCCGTTTGCGGCGTTGAAAAGCTTGAGAGATAGGGAATCTGTTGATGTATTCCACTAGCTCAAAGAGAACCCAAAAGTATGCTCAAAATGAGCTTTTACCTATCAAGAGATCAAACTCAATAAGTTCACTATTAATCACAAAAACACTCTATTAAATGGTGAAATAAGTTATGCACCCGATAAAATGAAGGTGAATGAAGCTCTTAAAATAGCATTATTTCACCACTTATCAGCAACCAATCTGAAAAGCAAGTTGACTAAGTGTTAAAAAAATCCCAAGTTTGAAAAATTCTAACTCTAGAAGAGAGTTCCCCCTAAGAAGATTCCCCCGAGTTTGATTGAAATACCCCTAAAGGTTTATAAATAGAATCAAGGGTTAATTCATTAATTATAAAGGCTAATAAGCCCTAAATTAATTAAGGAGTTATATTATCTCCAAATGTATTTATATAAACTAATACATGTAGTCTAAAAAGGTCATTAAACCTTACATTAAATATTGGACTAATGAGGGAGTAATTATAAGGAGAAATCAACTAAGAAAGTTGATGTATAATGTAATATATCATTACACGAAATTAGAGTACACATGTCATGAGTAAACTAAAGAACGTACTTAACTAGTCACAATTAGACTTGGCAATTTGGGTCAATGGGTCGGGTTGGTATCAACCCTAACCCAACCCATTTAAAATATCATCAACCCAACCCAACCCAACCCAACCCAAAATTGGATGGGTTAGAAAATCATGACCCTAAGCATATAACAATTTAGATGGATTAAGAGTGGAAAGTAATAAAAAAATACAAAAACATCCAATGCTAGTTGGCACACTAATTAGAATGAAACAAAAGGAAGAGAGGTAATCTTGCTTGATCGATCCAACTTTAAACGACTTCCATGTTATGCGAATAATCTAAAGTACTGCGCCAATTTCCCATGAATAGAATAACTCGTACTCTTTTCCATAAGTTTATGTTTATCAATCTGAGCCTAAAGCTCTACCACTGTTGAGGAGCAATCCTATCTATATATGAACATGATCCTAGTACTCTTAATATAAAGGGGAACAAAAATAAAAATCTTCATTATGCATTAGAGAAATATACTAAAGATAAATATTCTAAAGCTATAAATAGTTTATAAATTGACAGCTCAAAGCCTCTAACTTTGACCAAGTTTTAGAATAATTACACCTATTTAAACTAAGGGCTCATGCCTTGGAAAAGTACAATCACCTTCATCTAATCATTACCAATAGTTGATGAACTTTTATGCAGCACACTATCTGCATTGTTAGCTTCAAAATTAACTAAAAGGTCTATAATCAAGATCCTACTTATAAAAAAATATATCACCTACTTTTGTTCACCTGTCTAGATAATCTAAACATACCTATGTTCTCAAGAACGTAATGATAGTGAGAATAAGAAAAACAAACCTTGAGTAGAGATGAGGAGCGACATAGACATGAACAACAATGTAGGGAAAAAAGATGGATGTGAGTCTGAAAGACGAGAGCATTAGGGTTTTCAACATTATGTTAAGGTCTGGATGGACCCTTTATTTGACATGCAACTGGTTGAGCCTTCTGTTTAGTTAAGATTGTGTGATATCATTAAATATTGGATAGTCCAACTACACTTGGGCTTAAGGCTAAGGTATAGTTTGATTTAAAAATAATATATGTGTGTGCATTAATATTTTTATTTTTTACTATTAGCAAATATATTTTCGGGTTTCGGGTTGGGTCATGGGTTTAGATCGCTACCCTAACCCAACCCACAAATTTAGCTTATTACCCTAACCCAACCAAAAAAATAGATGGGTCAGCAAAAGTATGGGTTGGGTTCGGGTTAGGTTTCGGGTTGGGTCAAAATTGCCAGGTCAAGTCACAATGAATAGTAAAGTATATCAATCACTCAAAATACAAAGAAATACACCTTAAAACAAGGAATACACCTTAGAACGATATAACTACACAAGTTACAACCTAACACATGAAACAAGTCCAAATACACAACATGTAACACCTTTATATTATAAGTTGCAAAATTACAAAAACTACCCCTAAATATCTACAAGCTGGCCGGCCAAAATGAGAGGGAAACCAAAAGCAAAAAGCAAAATTCAACTTTACATGAAGCTTCCTAAGTCAAATTCTTGCCACCTAGGAACAAAACTCACACTCACCTTATATCCTCTATCACCCATCCTTTCCTTCTTTTGCCCCATGCTTCTGTCTATCCTTGCTGAACCCAGCCAAATTAAGCTCCTTTCTCCTTCATCTTCTTCCTTTGAAGCTACATGGATGAACAACTTGAGTTTCTAACAAACACTTCCCATAAGTCCTTGATTTTTGCATTAATCTTCTCCCCTCTTCATTAAAGAGCAACTCAATAATCTTCCTCCTTGTTCATTGCCAAAAGTGCTGTTTTAAGGCAAGAAAATCCGAAAATAAAGCCATGGAGAATCCAAGCTAAGTTAAATAAAGTTAAAGGTTAAATGTGCTCTAAGACTACATGTCTTTTCCTTTCATTCTAAGGTCCGAAAATGTGACTCAAGTAACTCATTTTATTCACTTGTTTCATGCAAAATATGAAGCTCCTTCAACCTCCAAAATATGGCCAAAATTCCTAGAGAAAACAAGCTGTAGACTTGTGTAAACTTCAACCTAAAGGTGACCCTTGAAGAAAGGTTTTTAAGTGCCTAAGTTATCTTTTCCATCCTTATTTCTACCAAGAATATACTATTTTACATGTCTTATATCCCTTGGCTGAAATTTTGAAGAGTAAGAACATTCATGTTGACTCACAAGGTAAAATATACTCTTAAGGCCCATTTTATGCTCTAAAGCTTTAGATGTTGTTCAAGGAGTCCAAAAAGACCCTAAATTTGAACCTTTCTTATCCTTTTATAATGGATAAAAAAATGTAGTCTCCAATCCCTTGAACATTGGGCAAAAATCAAGAGGAAACAAGAGGAGGAAAAATTGACATTAAAGAGGGTAAGGATTTAATCTAAGCTTTGGTGTTTAAAACACTTAATTAAACCTTGGAATTGTGAAAAGCTTACCGTACTCCCTTATTTAATTTAGACCATAATCTTGAAGATAAACACAAGGATAAAGCTAGCTTTGGAGTTTAAAGGTTAATGTTCAGCCTTGCACTTCATTTAAGGTTTTAAGTTGTATATGTTGGTGTATTATGTATGAGCGAAATATAAGTGTTAAAATGGTCTATAATGACATAGGAATGGATATAAACTTGTATTAAAACATTTGGTTAAGTTGACTAATGACATAAGGACTTAAATGTCAAATTTACGAAGATTAAGTGGTTATATTGTAAAAACTGAAAGTTGGGGCAGTATGTATATCATTTTGGCCAAAAAATCAGTGGGTTATTATGATTATTTTGACATATTAAAAATTTATAATATGGTTTGGATAATGGCCAAAGGTTAATGCTAGTTTTATAAGCATTTTGGTGAAATTAATGCTTTATAAAGCATTGGTTATATTAGTATGTGGTTAGGTGCAAAAATATAGGATTGTAAAGGCACTTTTGTGATTTAAAAAAATTCAAATTTGGGGTGCTAAAATACTTACGAAAATTAAGTTGGATTTGGAAGAGATTAGAGACAAAAATTGGTTTTAAAAGAATATAGAAGTTTTTTCAAATGATTCGGTAATTAATGGGTCAAAGAAAGGTTGGTTAATGTAAAAGAGATAAAAATAGGAGTGTGAAATGGCATTAATGCTGAAATTTAGGCTTCATTTGGAATAGAAATGAAAATTATAAGTTCAAGTGAATTTGGGAGTGATTTATAAATTCTAGAAAGATTTTGGGGTCAAATTATAATTTATGGAAAATATGAGTCAAGGAAGAATATTGGGTCAAACCTAGGAGGAAAGTTGGGGTTTAACCAAGAGAGAGAAACAAATGTCAAAAATATGAGTAAGGAAAATAATATGGTGTAATTGTAAGTTTGTAGAGGGCAAAACTACAATTAGAGAAAATTTGGTTGAAAAATCAGAATGACATATGGATCAGCTCGGAATTTCGAAGAAAATTAGTTGTGAAACTTTGAATTAAGTTAAGTGATAAATTAGAATCATAAAATGTTAGAGTTGGTGTTAATTGTAAAGTTATAAAAGAGTGTGGGGCCAGTTGGTAATTTCTGTAAAATTAGGGGTGAAAATGAAATATACAAAATGTGGTCAGTTATGTAATATTAGGCAGTTGAGTGGGAACTTTGGAATTTAATTAGTTAAGTATGTAAATATTATAAAGATGTAAATTTGGAAGGTATTGTAAGGTTGAAAATATTTGTGTTAAGATGTAATATTTGATGATCATGGGGTATAGGCATGAATTATGGAATTAAGAGTGAAGTTTAATATAAGGTTAAAAATGACATTGTATAACATTAAACATAAAGTCTTAAGGTTAGTGTGTAAAGATTGGTGCAAATTAAGGAGTTTACAATCAAAGTCCCACAAGTATGACTGTTTACAGATTGTCCCACTGGTGTCCTTCTAAATCTAACACATTGAATAATTCTAGGACATAAGTCATCTTGTTGAATATCCTTTTCGGTCTTTGAGATGCAAAATCCATAAGTCCTCAATCATATAGGAGATCCTTTCTAGAAATTTATAATAGTATCCTTAAAAAGAAGATCAATGGTTATTTCAATAAGAGGGTAAGATAATCTGATAAGAGGGTAAACACATATGATATATGATTTATTTTCCATCTTTGCTTGTACTAGCCAAAGAATGGTACTTATGATCATACCCTTCCAAAGTATTTCTTTTTAGAAGGTATTTGATCGAAGCACGGTATGGCGTTCCACACCTAATAATTCACCCACTACAGGCGACCAGGGATTCTCATGAATCCAGAGATGGGTTTTTGGTTTACACAATTGTCGAGCATGATAGCCCCAAAGTGTTTCTTTTCAAGGCATGAGAGCCTGTATGGCGCGATGGCCATGCGTGATAGCCCCAAAGTGTTGTTTTTCAAGGCATGATAGCCTGTATGGCACAATGGCTGAGCATGATAGCCCATTACTTACTCATTGGCACGATGGCCCTTTTCATACTTTCTTTGAATTCTTCAAGGGGTTATCAATCTAATGGTAAAAGTACTTGCACTTTCTTCAAAACTTTATTAGCTCTTTGAAATAAGGAGTAGAAGTTTAGGTTAAAAAATCAGAAGATAACAGTAAGTTACAAGTGTTGTGACTAAACTGTATTTCGAAATTTATGACTTTGATTGCTATCTAGCATGTGTAATTCAGAATAGGAACAAAACATATGTGGAACAGCTTCAGGCAACGAGCACCACAATGCACTAGCATAAGTCACCATCAAGTTGAGTAGATTATAACTTTGACTACAGCTAGAAAGGTCGCTATCATGACACACAACCATTGTAATATGGCACTAGTGCTCTTTGGATCAATCACTCCATAAGGGGTGGAAAAACGGGTTCGCGGGTCGTGTTAGGCTAAACCCAAACCCGACCCGTTTATTAAATGGGTTGACCCGACCCAACCCGTTTAATTAATCGTGTCAAAATATGAAACCCAAACCCGACACATTTATTAAACGGGTTGACCGGGTTATCAAACGGGTTGACCCGTCTGACCCAATTGACTAATTATGTCCAAATTTAAAACTCAAATCCACATATATTTAACTCAAACCTAACATGTTTAGTTATATAAAAGAAAATAATTTGATTAATTAACATTAGATTTGTCATTCTATGATATTATTAACTTTAATTTAGTTAAATACTTAATTTTAATATTTATATATCTTATTTATATTAAAATTTGATAATAAAAAATGAATAATCTATAATTTATAATATATATTTATTTAATATAAATTACTTAAACGGGTTAGCGGGTTACATACCTTAAACCCAAACCCGACATGGTTATTAAACGAGTCGTGTTCGGGTTGACCCGTTTATTTAATCGTGTCAAATTTTAAAACCCAAACCCGCTAACTTCGTGTCGGGTTCGCATTGGTCAAACGGGTCGTGTTGAAATTGCCACCCCTACTCCATATCATGTGGATAGAGCAATTAATTATGTGCCGTACTTAAATATTATGTTTAAGCTATAACAGATTTGATAACTGTCGAAATTCAGCAGAAAAATACTTTTCTGAATGGAAGTTTTTCAAAACAGATGTGGTTCTCTCATAAAACTGCTTGTTTACTGACCAACCAAACAATGTATTTTAGTAATTTAGCATAAATCATAAATCGTGACATCATTCAAGTCATAAATACTTACAGCAGTGTAAGTTTCTCTGGGATTGTATGAACAAAATACCACATTAAATGAAGTACATAGACAGAAAAAATTAGAAGCAAACTAGACTTCCCTTTGAACTGCTTTAAATTCAGTAATAGCAGAGGGTATGTGCCGTTTTTTCCTCCTCTGTTTGAGATGGTCTTTAGCAAGGCCTTAAAAATAGATACAAATACTCTGACATGCAATCGATTATTAGAAGAAACGTAAAACAGCAAAAGCACAATTTCAGTCTTTATCTGAGCAAGAAATATCAACTTCTATCTCCTATTTTTAGATCTAGTGTTATCCAAACAGACCCCTAAATTATCTGAGCAAGAACACAGCATATACCAACCAGAATTTCAGGAGTGTGCAGAGAAAGTTTTGAAACGGGGACTTTAGTTCCTGTATAGACTTTCAAGAATAAACTATACTTTAACTCCTAGACATGCGTAAACAAAAAGCAAACTTGAATAGCTTGAACCTTATTCATGCCAAGGCATATAAATAGAGACGGGTGCTGAAGTGATATGAGCATTATTTATGGATATAGCTGAAAGAACACTGGAGTTAGTACTATTGACAGTTTCTATCATATGTTTTTTGTGTCAGTTTCATCATGGTAGCAGCAGCAACACGAGACGGAGTTTGAAGTGGGATTTCAAATCAAGCCAACCCCATTCTTTACTAGATAAGTGCAGAGCAGAATACACAAATTTAATAAGCAAGGAACTGTAGCTCACAATTTGGATTTTTACAATGGTTGACAGATGTTTCAAAAATCAGATGTTTCAAAAATATGGGGTTTTAGAGTCATTACCTCCTTTTAGAGGGGAGATGATACTTCCATCTATTTCTGTTTGAGTGTCAAGGAAGACGCGTCCGGAAATGACAACTTGTTGCGTCTAGAAGCAAATGCTCAGCCTTGAGGAGGTCATTTTTTCCTTCAGTACACAGCCCTGATACATATTCCGTTGTCCGTAATCACCCTACTGGTGACTTTTAATGCTTTACCCACAGCGAGCCTGATTCAACCTTGCTTCTTGAATATCCTTATTTGTTAAGTCATTCAAACATATCCTAAGCGCATTCAAGTAAAAACAGATGCAAAAAGCTTCTTAAAATAGTCCAAAACTGCACACCTGATGGCCAAATGAAACAGTACAAAATAGATGCTGGTGCAAGATTAAAAACTTGACGAATCATGTCATAACCTCTGGTTGTTGATGTGATCAATAATAAAAACATAAATAAGATATAAGCATGATTTGATGATTGCAAATCTCTGAAACAGTTTGTTATGCAGTTTACGACAGTTTAAATAACCACAAATTGTGTTATTGCATCACAGTTTTAGCTTACTATAGGATGTGATCTGCAAACGGCAACAATAAGCTGATCTCATGTTTTACAGCAAGAAGACAACCAGAACCAGAAGTAGTCATCTGGGTAGAAACTCAGTCTTGAATTGAACTAAATGTTAACTTAGACTTCGTAGTCCTAAATTTTAAGTTCAAAGATTGCAGCAATCAATATTGCTCAGATGTAAAAAGGCCAAAACCAGAGGTATAATTATGCAGAAATTGGGTAAATTTCAGATAAGAAACAACAAAGAGTCGAGGAACCTGTTTTACATTCGTTTTCTCAGTACATCCTTAGCCTATATGCTGTTCATACTAAAGTGAGCTCGTGGTCGCAACTTATGTTATAGTTCAGACTGATTCTTCTAATTAAATCATCCCTAAAGATAGTACATAATGCAGAAGTAAATGTAACAGTGTAAAGAATAGTGCAGATTTACGTTTGAAGACCAAGAACTGAAGCAATTTTGAGAATGATTCATGAATTTCCGATGCTGAAGTATGTATCCAGTATGTCAGAAGAAACATAATAAGGTATGCATATTATTTTGTACTACGGGAATCGAATTTAAAGTGTTTTAGAGCAACAATCTTCAGAACTCTGTCTGAGATTCGAAGCAGTTTGATGGTGTATCATATCATACAGCATTTGCATCTGGAAATAACTGTGAGATGTATACAGCTTTCTACTCAAGCCTGGTATATCTGGGTTAGGATGGTTACCTTTTTGTTCAAAAGGAGGGAAAAAGATTCATACAAAGCAACTGAAACTGCTGAATCCAAGAATGGAGCATTTAACCATGGTTTCCAAAGTGCTCTAACAGAAACTTAATTAGAGCGGTAGAAATACCCAGAGAATTGTGTAGAGAATATAATAGGAGCACTGTGATTTGATATGAAAGTGCATAAATATTAAGTGCAGCATGGAAGCAAAATCAGAGATCAGGATGTGACCTATTTTCATATTCTTAATCGTTACAACGGTTCATAACTAACGCTCAAAAGCTAAACACAAACGAGTTTAATTATGTTCCCGCGGTGTCCATCAAAGCCAAACATAATCAGGATTGTACATATAAGAAAAAGCTGGAGCACAAGTAGAAAGCTGAAGCATAAGTAGCATTATTTTTGCTGGAAAAACTGCTGAAATAAGTATCATTTCCCAATAGCGAAAATTAGAGGCAAAAGGCAAAATAATATCTTTTAGTAAGTAAGAAACTGCTGCTTTTTTAAATAGCGTAGAAAAAATTAAGACAACCTTCTTTTGAGAAGAAATGTAAAAACAAAACTTAACTAAGGACGATGATAACATTTGAGGTTTCGAAGAAACTTCCGCCCAAGTAACATAGACAATAGCAAACTCCAATCGGATAACACGAAAATGATCCTCCTTCTATACTTGTGTTTTTAATAAGAAGAGATAAAATCTGAAATAAATTTCATACAAGAACAAATAATCTGAAGCAAAATAACACAATCTGGAATTATAAACAGCGTAAATTCAGACATGGTAGTAATATAATATGGAGGCAAGATTTAGCAGACATCTGGGCTAGGATCAGGTAAGAAATACAAAGAAAAGATGATTCTAATGTGCAGAACAGATGTTAAATGTTAAATTTAAAAGACTGATCACAACTGATTGGTTAATAATATGTAAACAGAAGAATGCAGAAGGAGTGTGCATAGATAGCAGCAGCTTATATTATCTATGTAACAGTAATAGTTTATATCGTTGCTGTATAATAACCCAATATTTGCTAACAACACCTAGCAATTTTTTGACAATGGGTAGACCCGGAAGGTTTGGAAACTGCTAGGAGCACGCGTGGATAATAGCAGCACGATAGGACAACAAAACAGATTAAAGTTGACTACTTGAAACCAGAATAATACTTTTAACAAAGGCTGAAATTAATTTACTAACGCAGCAGCAATAGCATTTAAGCTATAACTCAGCATAAGTTTAATCTTTCTCACATAAAAAGCATAGAAATAAAAACTGAAGCCAATTTAAACGTTTATACAGGAAGCTTACCAGCTTGAAATGCAGATTCTGTTTTCAAAACAAAAATCAGAGTAGTGAATTGCAAGTATGTGTAGCAATTATCTTTGAAAGGATGAAAGAACGGTAGCAGCTGAATTGGGCAAAAAACTTGGGCAAATTTTAGCAGCAACAGGGGAGTGTTTGATCAGTAGAGTTTTATGGCTAAATAATTGAGCAAAACTTCTGGTCTAATGTCGACTATAGCCGCAGTTTAATCAGATAGAGAATGGGGCATTCTAACAGAGGTAATTAAAGGATGTTCTTAATTTTGAGCTCCTTATGAAAGCTAATAAGGTTTAAAAGAGTATAAAGCAAAAAATTAACATGCTCTTCTAATCTTAAAAGCAAAAACTTTCTTGGTTTAAGTGAGTATTTCGTGGTTGTGGAAACCTTTTTGCAGATATCAGTTTTAGAGAAAGAATTCAATTCAGATTGAGTAAAACTGTTTAATATCATCATGCATAGTGTAGCATAAAATTTGGCCATAAGTATGTCAGAGCTTCAGGTCATTTCTTTCAAACAGGTTCGTGTACTCTTTGTCAGTTTGTGACAGATGCAAAGTAAAGTTTATGATGCAGAAGTATGACTGTTTAATTAGGAACAAAATAGAGCGAGAGACTTTTATATACTTAGCTTGATAACCTGTAGAAAGTTTAAATAGGAATGGATTCAGCCATGCCCAAGTAGTGGCAGGTAAAGCAGTAAAAATAGAAGCAAAATTAAGCATTACACAGGAATTTTAACTGCTGAAAACTTAACCAGGAAAACCACAAGCGAACAGGCTTCATCAGAAAGTGAAAAGGCAGACATTATTTTGTTCGCAGAGTAATGTTTTAGAATAATCAATCAATCTAATAGTGCATATTTGTTCTCTGAAATCTTATCTTGTTTGTCGGGAAGAGAGAATTTGAAGAAAGAACGGGGAGAAATGTCGAGTTAGTAAAACAGATGCCAGAATGATCCTTAATCTAGGAATAATAAACCGCTGAAATACTTATTTATCGCAGAAGTGCAAGCTTATGTTAAGATGATAGCAACAGATTTTTTATAATATAAGTTTTGGAAGTTGTTACAGACTGTACAATCAAAGAAATATTTCAAAGAAATGCAAAAAAGCTCAAAATAACAGCGAACCGAAATGCAGCTTCAGGTCAATGTTTTCAAAATTATAAACATTCTGAAAGTTGTTTTTGATGACAGTGGTAATCGAGGAAATAGTTTAAACTTCATGTTACTCCATATCTCCTACTGGGGAAGATAACCGACATGGGTTATTTGAGTTAAAGAGAATTTAGACTCACTATAGTCTTATCGGGAATTCATAGATGCAATCAAAAGCAATAATTCTTTTTTTTAAAAGAAGCAAGGGCACAGATAAAATGTTTAAATAGTAGCAAAATAGACAGATTAAGCAGAGGCAAATCATAATTTGGAAATTGTAAATTACTGAAGCATTTTTGCTATAAGATGCCCAAATTAATTAATTGTTGCGGCAGAAATCATGTTTTAAGCATGAGGAAGCAAACAACAACTAAATCACGCAGAAATTAGTCAAAATTCAGAAATTAAAATATCAATTAAGCAGCACCAGCGAGAAGCACATTCTGCATCCTCCTCTGTTCGAGTCAAATCCTATCGACTGCAATAGCTTTGCAGATCAGTGGTTTCTTCACAATAGAGAATAAACCAACACATGGTTTATAATGATGTATTTCGACCAGAAAAAACTGTTATAGCGGACCTTGGATGCAATGTCTTGGTTGAAACTGAGCGTAGTAGAAATGCAGAAGGAAATAACTTGATCAGAGCCAGAAAAACTTAGTTTTCTTGAACCACAGAAAATTTGCAGTTTGACTGCGCAGCTTCTCCAGCTGGAAACAGGTTTAAACAAGGCTTTGAGGAAGCTAAACAGGAGCGAGTTATCCAAGCCATAATGCATTTTTCAAAGGACAAAATGTAAAGCAATAATGAAACAATAATCATGGTGATTTGAAGAACAGAAATCCAAGGCATGAATCATATCTGCAAAGCTGCTATATCAGTTATTAATTAGTGCAGAAGAATGTAGTTTTGACAACTCCATATCTGCTCATAAGTGCAACAGTACAGCGTAATCGAGAAATGTTTTAAACACCAATAAATCAAATGGTTTTGGTAGTCAAAACAGAAGTGAAAAGAATAATCAAAATTTCGAAGATTCTGAACTGTTGAAGTACTTTACCTGCTTTAAGAATAAAACTTTGAAGCGGGTAGGCCAAGTGATTCATATTTAAGCAAAAAAGAGGATTAATACAAGATCGAGGAACTTGGCGATCCATATATCGGTAGAAGCCAACAGTAGTTGTATTATTGCCTTTTGAAGGATCCAACAGTTCTTTATAATCTATAACAGAAGCCAATAATGAGGAAATAAAGGTAAACAAGTCAAGGTGTAACTTAATTTTATGTTTTACAGCAGCGACACTGCTAGTACTAAGATTGTACATCAGTTTTGTAGCAGAATCTAGAAACAATTGCCGACTGTAATTTAGCATTGTGTAAATAAAAAAAAATGCGATTTGTGATATCAGGGGCATTTTAAAAACAAGCATCAATAGTGTTTTATAAGCTGTAATCGGAAGCAAGGATCATCATCCACCTATTGCAGAGATGTTATTGTTAATAATTTTCGTGCAACAACATCGATCTAAGACATGTATTTGAATCATACTCAGACAGAAGGAACGATAGCCTGTAGTCCCTAATCTTGTCATCATAAATTTATTTCAGGTTTTAGTGTCGTACCTTGCTTTTTGAGGGGAAAGAAACTGAAGAAGGAAAAGATTCAAACAGGGAACAAATTGATTTCTCTTGATTCCGAACTTCTTCCCCTTTCCTCTTTAATCTGCGGTCTTCTACCCGAGTATTGCAAATACGAATCATACTCACAGATGGGACGCCCAGGGTTGAGAAGGTGATGCCCGGGCTGTAACCAAGGAGATCACCCGTGGATGGACTACGATGCCGCCCGGGCTGGAACTATAGCACTGCCCGGTCGCTCAGAACCCTGCCTTGCTACGAGGTCACGCGCGGTCTTGAATCAAGACATCGTCTTGCAGCAGCACTTTATAAGAGCTTGGTGATGCATCGCTGCCTGGACTTCGAATGAAGAAAGTCACCCGGGCTGGAACTATGAAGTTGTCCGGGCTTTGAATCAAAGATGTTGTCCGGGGAGATTGAGAAAGATCCTTCTTGCTTCTTGAATTCGAGACTTCGCCTGAATCAAACCCAATCAGCAACGATGTCATATACTGAGCAGAAATTTTTCATAGATTAAAAGTTTCATAATAAGAGAGAAAATAGAGAGATCCGGGAATCAAGCGTCTGGAATCTGATTTTCCCATCTTACGTCGCCCGGGGTTGATGCGCCCGGTCTTGAGCTAGGATGGTACCCGGCCTGGACCGATCTTCCAATCGAACTCGTAACTTCAGATTTTTCCTATTTGATTTGTTAAGTACTTGGTTTCCCCTGAATCATCCTGCGCCCGGAGTTGTACCACGATGCTACCTGGTCCTTTAGATGCTTCCGGTCGAAGTTGACCAGAGGGGAGACTACGCCCGGGACTGGATGAAGGTAGTGCGCGACTCTGTACTGGAATGCTACCCGCACCCAAATGCTCCAGCTTGCTCCTAGAATCGCCCGACGTTCTCTCATGTTTCTTGAATTGGAGATTTTGCCTGAGCTAAGCCATCATATCTCGAATTTTCCTTCTCCTTTGACTCCGAACTAAAGATACCTCCCCGGTATTTAGAAGTCGCCCAGGGCCGATTTTGAGATGGCGTCGTAATTCCTCACCGTCAGGTTAGAGAATACCTGTTTCTTTAGCCAAACCACCCGGTCGCTTGCGCCAGAGGATGAACAATCGTGCCCCCCGTGTATACGGTTGCCGAGTTGGCCCTGCTTTTTTGAAAACCTGACGTCATCTTGCAGCTTCTGGGAGTATGGCTGCCTTTTCAAATTAGGCGTTGGACTGAAGGCGTCGGACTGAATTTTGCTGTAAACTCGCGGATGCCCAATATGCTGAATACTTATTGTTGAGAATCCATCTGATTCAATACCACATTGTTTTGGTCGCTTCTGACTTTCTACGTCTGCTATCTATTCAATTGATCTGTGAATGTGGATTCTTAAAAATCTTCGCCACCAGCGTATCAAATTGTTGCTCTCTGTGATCCCTCGATCCCAATACTTTCTTGATAGCTTATACCAATCGGCAGCCAACACCATTTGTAGCTCCCTCAAAGCTGTTTGAGCAAGGCCTCTCTTCCACCGGACCAAACAGACCCCGTGACTGCCTGCTTTTGGGAAGAACAAACTAAATGCCAGAATCCTCCTCTTCCATGTAATTCCCCGCTCTAGAGACGCAACTGCAGATGAGTATTCTGAAAGACGGGAAAAATAGATGGCAGCAGAGAGCATGTATTGTGCATTTTTCAGAGTAAACCAAACTTCTAAATGCAGAAACCAGATGGTAAGTAGTAAAAACTGAAACAAAGATTACTGAACCGTTTTGCTTATTCAGTCAGCACAGATTGAAGGTAGGTAAACAACAACAGATTATAGCCAGCGCCTAAACCCTTGTAAGTAAGGCTCAATTAAACTTTAAACAGGACGTGTTTCAAACAGACTAAATTACTGTTGCGGCAAAACAAAGCTGCCCACTCTCGGAAGAAGAGTTGTCCGAGTCAACAAATAAGGACAGTGGAATGGTAAAAACAATTTTGGGCTAAAACTGAACAATAATGTTCATAAGTATTCCCAACCTTAACTTCCAATTTAGTGCTCATTTCTAAAGTAGAAAACAGAATTAGGAAAGTCAAGACTATCAATTTTTAGAAGCAGAGGCAACTTTACTGTTCAATGGAACAGTGCAGGACTTTTCTGTCCAAGAACATGTTTAAAATTTTTCAAAGTGCAGTGAAATGACAGTCAATAAATGAGCATAATCTATTTTCTTAGGAGTATTTAAAGACCAGCCTTACTAATGTGGAAATAATCAGAATAATAGCAGTCTATAGCATATACAATAATCATTTTAGGAGAGTTAGGCTGCTTTATTTTTTAATCAGGATAACGTATTTCTTGAGTAGTAGTATAAACAGAGGGACAAGGGTGAATTTATAGCCTGAATATCATCACACTTTGTAAAGCTTGTAAAACCATACTTGGAAGTACAAAAGCTACTTCATAAAGGAAATCATACCATAGACGTATCTTCTAATAGCTTTACGTAAAGAAATTTTGACAATGCTACGCTCCTGTTTTGTTATCCCTTGGCTTTCTATCAGTAAGTAAGAAACAGCAAAAGTTTTATAAGTCATGGCGAAAGACCTATCTTAGCCTGATGAAGCCATTTTCAAAATTTTAGATTGGTATGAACCAGGATGGTTAAAATTAAATGTGATTGGTCTTTTTCATATAACAGTTTTTTACAAGAAGCAATCAAGACTTCAAAACAGTCATAACCGTGTATTACAAAAACAGTCTGCACACTAGACAACGCTTTTTAGAAGCAAAGTTATGAAGATAAGTGAAGGCAGCTATTTGAAAAACGATAATCAGACAAATTATAATAGGATGAAGAAGATGTACATGAAAAATAAGGACAAAACAGAAGACTTAGAAGAAGATCACTACAGCAATAGTAAGACAACGAGGGAGGATCTGAGTTAGGATCTGTTTTAAAATTGAGAATGTTCTAAGCCATTTTTCAAAGAGATGATTTGCAAGACAGAAAATCAAAAAACAAGATTGTACAGAAATGCAAGCAAATTACAGTTTTATATATTGTAAGTTGTCATGTATTTTTTTGAGCAATAAAACTATTTAGTGATAAAGGCTCCTACTTCTCATATTACTCTGAGTTCAGAAGCAGACCCAATGTTCCTATCAGAGTTATCTTTGACCATGCCTCTTTTAGGGAAGTAAGTATCTTAGCCGCAAATAAAGTTCAGATCAGAAGCTAAAACGGGGGTAAGGTAGTATAGCTTGACAGATAAAAACTTTTGAAATAGTTTGTTAATGTAGCAATAATAACGTTCAGACAAGCAAACACTTGAATCACTTAGAGTGGCCAGGATTCTGTATTAATGCTACCGATTTTTTCGATAACAGGTGGACTGCTGAAACTTATTTAACTTAAAGGAGCAAGCGGTGGAAATATGAGGTACAAATATGAGGTATAAGAGTATCTTTAAAACAAGCTGTACTTTAACTTATGAAAACAGGAAATAACGTTCTTGTTGTCTTGTAAACTGTAATGTTCACCACAACATCAGGGATTAAGAATAAAAAACTGTAGCAGTTTTATGAGCTGTAATAGATGTGAGAAACTGTTATTAGTTTGGTAAAAGCTATTTTCCAAGGGAAACACAAAGCAGACGGCTTTATAAAGCACATCTCTCAAACAGTTTCATGTAAAACGTTTATTTAAAATCTAAACAGGATATGAGGCTCACTTTAATTTTGACAATGTCAATCCTCTAACCTGTTACGTCCTTCAACCAGTTTGGTAAAAAGCAGCAAATGTTCTAATAGCCATTGATAGAATTGTTGCGAATTCCTTTTTTTTATTAACATGACACGTTTCTGCCATAGAAACTCAGCAGATGAAGAGCAAAAGGTTTAGCAATTCAAACGTCCCATTTGTCCCAGTTTATTTCTTTTAACCTCTTGATCATAAAGAGGGGTAAAATCAAAATATTTAAGATAAAATTCGTTCGTCATAGTCTGAGAACACACTTTTTTAAAAAAATAAAATGGCAAGACTGAATATCAGTTAAAAGCTGCCGAATAACGGCAGTTTGGTTTTAAAAATAGGAAAAGGGAGTACAGTGTATTACTCCTTATCAGTAAATCAGGGCTTGAAACAGGGATAAATCAGAGGCAAAGATTGTAAAGAGCGTTTTTTTTTTTAATAGCAGCAAAGGCTGGACAGCGGGTGTATGTTTGCTTAAAGTACATTTAAGGCAGCTTGCCTAAGTTGTGTCGGTAAGACAGTTGCAAACCATTAGTGAAGTAACATATATATATCAGGAGCCGAGTAATACTGCAGAAATGCTTCAAAAGATGAAAACCCAAATAGTGATTGGATAGGGTAGAAACCAGACAAAATTTTGAAGCTAGATTACTGGTAAAAAACAGCAGCAATAAGAGGCATATACTTATACTCCTTTGGAAGCTGATAGTAATAGTAGTGGCAAATTGGAGCTGTAAGGTTACCGTAAAATACGCAAAGATGCAGAATTACTAAAAAAGGTAGTGACACCAGTTTTTGATGGATCAAAAGCAACTAGGAACAGATGTACTCTTTGGTCATTGAGCCTCATCATCTAATAATCAGAAGCAATTATGGCATGTGCTTGTGCACCGCTTATTTCTAATTTTGCTTGAAAAATAAGCATCATCCAAGGGTTAGAAAACAGAAGCAACAATATTCACCAGAAAGCAAGAAATATTCAAGTAGATGTCTAGGGGAGTCGCGACAGATTTAAGCAGTATACGCCATTTTATGTGTAGGTGATTCGCAGCTTATAATTCATTCTCATCATGCCGACAGATGCTTTCTTAAATATAAGTATTCAGAATTGTTACCTTGCTGCTGTGAGGAAGGGAATTTAGGGGATAATCCAAAATCTCTTGTTCGAGTGTGGAAGTCTGCGTCTGGGCCTGGGTGAAGCAACTTACTCAGCCTGCACCAGGTCCTCGTGACGCACCGCCCGGTTGCTTAGAGGAAAAACACCGCCCGGGCCAGGTTGAGGAATCGCCCGGTCGTTGGGAGTCATCGCCCGGTCGTATATTGAAGTCGCTATGTTGAGCGAGGGTACCAGCTTGAATTGAGGTCGACGCCTGGGCAAGATGTGCTTTTGGTTGACACCCCTACATCATCCCACGCTCGAAGCGATACCAAGATGTTACCTCCGGTTACTGACCAAGACGCCGCTGTGCCCTGTCAAAGTTGTGCCCGGCCGATGACGCGCCTGGCCTTGAGTCAAAATAGTGTTACGCCCGGTCGACTGAAGCCACAACGGTGCTACGCCCGGTCGAAGCTGCGCCCGTCACCCGGTCGCCTGCCAGTCGCTTATGACGATCGCAGACCATAAGCTCCTGATTGAGGCTTTTCTAAACGCTGCCCGGTTGCTTGAAGGAAAACGCCGAGACAAAGAGGAGCCACGCTTGGTCTCGAATCAAAGAGGGCTACACCCGGTTGCTTGGTCTCGAGACAAAGAGGAGCCACGCCAGGCCTTGAATCAAAAGGAGCTACGCCCGATCGCCTCTTGAATCTTCAATTTTACGCCTGATGTGAAATTTTCTTCATCGGCTGTCACCTAGATCAGAACCAGGACATCACCCGGTCGTGTAGGACATCGCCTGGTTGTGCCCAAACCACTTATTTCATGCCCCCGGGTTCTGGAATTGTCGGGAGCAGAAGTGTGCGCGCGGGTCTAGACCGGATGTTTCCCGAGTCCGACCACCTTCTTTAGATCCTTCATCTACAGAAGAAAACGTACAGACGACGAGTGTTTTTAGTGTTATTATAATTATTATTGAATAGAAACGCTATTAGCCTAAGTTGACTGGTTTTAGACTACAAAAAAACTCTCTGAATTCGACGCAAGATATTAAAGATTTCGACACCATAATTGCGTTTGAAAATAACAAATCAACGCAGTATTCTCTCGTCGTCTACTGGACCGTCAAAAAGTATCCTACAAATTTCGACGCTGAATTGTGTTGAAATGTTTAATATTTTGGCGAAAAACTTGCGTCCAAATTGACCTTAGTTGCGTCAAAAAAAAATTATTATTTTTCAAAAAAAATGAAATCTAAAGCCATGATCTAATATATGATAATACAAATTAACTAGTGTATTAGATGGGGGAAATTCATGGCAGAAACATGTGCTCTTGATCTAGCAATTTCATTACAGTCGATCTGTGTACAATGACATGATTAACTCAATATACCTTTATCTCCCATAGGATGATTTTACATAAAATTTACCCAAAACAAGACATAAGGAAAAAGCTTGTAGGCCGAAATTTAACCTTTGATCCACGAACACCTCCCATCCCAATGGAGAACACAGAGACATATATCTGAACATTTTTCAAGACAAAGCACCAAGCATAGTTAATCAATGATATATGTTTTCTTCCAAACATATACGTGTGCATTTCACAATTAAACAAACTCTTCAATGTTTTTGATGTTTGCCCAACTTACCATTACACCAGAAACGATCATTATAGAACCCAAGTTTAGCAACATTCCCTATCTCTGTTATCAGATTAGAGCCATAAAGTCTCATCAAATTCATGACACATACCTTCAGTTGCATGTATTTATTATCTAAAATAGAAAAAAAATGTACTCGGTAATGCGCAAGGTGTTTCACCTTTATGAGGAATCCAGTAGCTGTGAGAAAATATCCTTCAAACTGCTGAGATCTGTAAAAAGGATCACCATCATCACACAATGTCCAAAAACATTCCATCCCTGAAAACCACCATCTAAGTTTTTAAGTACATTGAGAAGTAAACAGATAGTATTAAATAATTACCGCTGCTTACGGTCTTCTTCTTGATCTGTCCATCAGTAGTACTCCAAATAGTGTTAATTTCACCTTCTCAAAACAAGTTGTACCTCCTTTTAGAAACCATCTATGTATAGCAGTTCCCTTGAAGATTTGATCATGTTCTGTCCTTGTAAATATATTGTAATTAGCTCAATTGACCGTGTAGATTTGTTGCCACACAAACTAGTTGCTTGTTGATTGACATATTACAGAAGAGATATATTTTTTTTACCTGATCCAACAAAGGTTTTGCTGACTTAGACCAATCCCATAGATTCCATTAAATTGCTGGAAAACCATGAGACCAACTGCTATCTGCACAGAACATTGTCAAAAAAAAATTAACTCATCAAGCGCTCACATCACTATTTTATTTGTATGATGTGGGTTCTTTGAGAAATCAGAATTTGAAGAATGATCTTGACTTACAAACACAACACAGTTATATCTACTTTGGAAAAGATCCGAGAACTTGGTTTTTGGTAGAGCTTGCATGCTCATGATATGTTCCTGCCCGAAAAGTTATCAAGTAGTCCAAATTAGTACTCTGTTATACTCTACAACAGTCAGTCTTCTAATTTTGTTTTCTTTGCACTAGACCCATCAATGCATAATGAAAAAAGAATTCATATACGGACAATTACTTTAATATCATGTCTCCTGAGATACATCAGCATTCTTCTTGCCACAATACACTTTTAAAGCAGTCTAGAATCTTCCTGCCCGTCAACGGTTGCCTGTTCAGATGATTCAGCCAGGGGTAGTAATGAGCACAACCCAAGATATCAAAGAACAATAGAAAATCACAAGATTTACATTCAGGCAACTTCAGGCAAAGAAACTTACTAGCCACTGTGACGATTCTGGTACCAAAAAGAAGTCTAAGAGCAGTGCCACACAAGGTACAATTCCTTCAAACCAAGGTTTACTCTTGTTGCTTGGTGAGATTAGACAAAAACATCTTTAATAACAAGATTAATTAACCTTATGAAGTAGCAAGAAACTTGAAGGAGAGTGAATAGAAAACTTACCCGTAGGAAGAAACCAGCAGAGCACACTGGTAGAATAACCTGCAAAATTTTTGACAGTAAGCATTAGAAACAAGGAGAATAAACAGAACTACCCTAGCATATACAAAAGAAAAATGTCAAGTGGATAACCAATTGTTAGAATAGAATTAAGCTTGTTGAATAGATAACAATCTGAAATTGTAATCGATAACAATCTGCAAAATCGTTGTTGCTTATGCCAGTCCCAGCCAATGAAATTATTGAGCAGCAATTAAAAGAGCTGGAATAAGATAAGTCACACGTCATCCCCACTAGTGGTTTAAAGTTAATGGTTCTATTCTATAAGATTCTAACCTGAGTATCTGCCAATGAAGTATAGTTCTTCATTCAGAACATTTGGGACAGTTATATACTCCATGACAATTTCTCAAGCTTTACATATTCATGGAGGTTGACCTGAAAAAATTAAGTAATCCATTAGATTTGACGAATTGAAAAATAAGCAACATGATTCAATAATATGCCCTTAAACATATGATGCGAAGAGACTTTTCTGCAAAATAGAATTGAAACTTGAAACCATGTCTACCCGCAAAGGTTAACTCAATTTCACCAAAGGCAGTTTTTTATACCAACCATAAAAACACAGGTCCAAGAGAGATAGAGTTAGTGCCAGCAGACTGACTGTAGTCTAAGATGAAATATACTCGTCCATGCATATATATATACATATAGCCTCTGACATTATCATGTACCTAGTAATCCTATATACTGACCATTCAACAAAAACAATCTGGGCTGACAAATTATCAGCTCAATAGTAACAGGTATACCAGCTAGTTTTTCTGCTCGATGGAACATTTACCGTGTATAACACTCGGTGGTTTTGGTCAATGTTGATTACTTTACCTACATAACAAATTTAGCTTATTATTCCATTTATTAATGTTTTATGCATAACCGTTTATAACAATTAAATTATAATGTTAAGAAAAGTAAGAACTACTTAAATGCCACTATATATTACACTCTAGTTTTCAGTTTAACTTATTATATAATTAAACCCCAAAATTAATAACTTATTTTAATCATCCATTTAGGCATTAACTTAACCATTTGATATATACTGTTTCATATAGACTACTAGTAGTCAACCACCACGCTACTTGAATATTTTGGTTTACTGCCAAATCACACTTTTAGGAACTAGAAATCCTAGAGATCTCCTAATTAGCAGATTTAGAGTTTTCTTTTTGTTTATATTTATTTATTTTAACTTGATTTTCTTTTCTTTTTTTTGTATCCTCTTTAATCACACAATCCCCATAACCATAAATCTTCAAAACTATACAAAATCTCGATTAACTCTAGTTCAAGGCATCAGAAAATTGATTAAAATTTTGTTTAACCAATTAAATCTCAGAGTATAAACTTAACCACCATATATATTTCATTGTTATTATTATTTGTTGTATGGAGTCCACACTTAATATTATTCAATTACTAACTTAACGCTTTATCCTTTGCCTCATATTATTTTATTATTTATTTCTTCTCATTTTCTTAACTTAATTGCGTTTTTTTTAATCCTAAAATACCAACTCCTTTTTAACCATTTACAAACCCACCACTAATTCGTTGTTATAATTCCACCTACTATATGACAAACTATTAACTTTCTACGCCAAACATATTAAGGCACCTAACTTTCTTCCTAATTAGTTTCACTTCTAACATTTAATCACCCAATTTACACACCGGCACTTAACTTACCCGTTAGCACCAATCTACCAATTTAATATGCAACTCCCATAACAATCCCAATTTCAGATTAGCATAAATTTCCAACTTATTGCCCAAATTCTACAAGTTTCAAAATGTACTGCAGCTGATTCCAGCAGCCATTCACCTTTTGTTTACATATTAACATAAGTGAAACCATGAACACTTTAAGTACTTAGTTTAACATGTTAGTACTAATTTCCATATTGCACAAATTAGTACCCAAATTACCAATTTTACTGCAACTTAAAACCCACACATTTACAACCATAATTTCCAAACCTCTGTCATAACAAGTGCTTCGGTGTAGCACTCAATTTACCATAATCCACAGATTCTAACCGACAACCTATTGATTACTACTAACATATTAAGGTTTAACTTTTTCTAATCCTTTTCTATTGGTACATAAAAAAAATTAGGGATATTTTTGCAGAATCAAAATCAACCTCAAATGCACAAACTAAGCTAATTCGGTTGAACATTTGTTCTTACTGTAATGACTTGGTTTTAGCGTTTTTGAAGGGATTTACCTCCCTGGATTCTCAGTCCCTCAGATCCATGGTTCAGTGATAGAATTTTGGGGCTTCCCTATTTAGATTTGGCAGATCTAAGCTCCTGGCCTCAAACCTTGGAATGCAGAAGGGGAGGAAAGACAAAAGACGAAGTTAGGGTGAATTTTTAGGTCGAAGCTCAGACGGTAAATCACAGAGAAATGAAGAACAAGACCTTACCTCTTAAATCCTTCAATCTGTAAGTGAGATGTGGTGGTCCCAGAGATTTACCACAACATGGGTGTAGTCGCAAGAAGGGGATGAATATAGATGCAGATACAGCAGGAATGAAGATTGACGCAGAGGTTGCAGGTTCCTTGTTCGCTAATTTGATTCTTAAAGAGGAACAATTAAAAGAGGCAGGAGAGAGGCGCCCATATGTACGCCTGTTCGCCAGTAGAATGTCCGAGAAGACATGTACGTTGAGGAAGGAGAATAGAAGAGAGTGAAGACGCTAATTTTTTTGGTAGAGGAAGAAGAAGGCTGCGCTTTACTCGCGAGGTAGGGTTGCAAATTACCGTGGGTGAATTTCAGAAACAGAATGGAGTGGGTAGAGCATATTAAGTTCCTTGTCGGTTGGGGCTAGAATTAAACGCGAGTGTTTTTGAAGAGGATGGGTCGGCCGGTTCCATTTTGGGCTGGTCGGCCCTTTTTTTTTTTTGTCTCTAGATAGCCCAATGATCCAACGCAGAGATAATTTAGCCCGGTTGACATATTTGTGGGTTTTCAAACTGCTGATTAATCTCGTAAATGTTCGGACTTGTTATTAGATTCTGAAATGTTATATATTAATATGCAACATTTTTATCCTATTACGTATTATAGATTGTATAATTTTTATTATTATTATTTAAAAAGAATGTTTATTAATTCAATATTTCATGTAACGTACTTTAGGTTATACGACTTAATATTTATTAAATCTCATTTTATTAAACTTATCGGTGAATTACCATTATTACTTAGGAATGTTGTACATTTTATTTTATTATTTAATTTTGTTCCTACTTAAGTTCTTTTATTTGGTTATTTTATGTGAGGTTTATTAACCTCTTTAAATCTTACATTTATTTATAAATTAATCCCTTCAGTGTATATTTTAAACAATGCATCTCAATAACGTTTTTATCCTTATTTAATTATTTTAATCTTCCATTAAATACTTTCATTTAATTAATTTACTTTTAATTAGGATAATTAATATTTGGGATATTTCACAATGGGCGGGGGCAGCCACATTCTCTGTGTAATAAGGGGAGGAGAGACCTTCATCACCAAAATGTAAGCTTCAGTAAAAGAACTATTACCTCAACTTCTTTCCACCACGATAGCTCTGTATTATGCTTACTTTATTCTCGAGGCATAAATGACCCAGAGCTTGCTATAAGAGAGGGCTTCTTCACACTCCAAACATTGGTCATTCAAAAGAACCAATCAATCATACCATCCACATTCTTTGGAACACCATTAACGTCAATCAACCCCCTCCATATATCACTAACTGCACAACAGTGGAAGAAGCAGTTAGCCAAATTATCCTTAGCCCCACAGAAGAAGCATTTCGAATCACCTCCAATCCGTCTAGCCAGATTATCCTGACAAGGGATGATATTACCCAAAAACTTCCAGAGATTAAGCTTAACTCTTGGGCAACAAATAGAGGTGTTAATCTTTTTCCCAACTCTACCAATGAAATGAGAAAGGTTGGAAGAACTATCCACAACTGTTTCGTTCACCATAAAATTATAAGCCGATTTGACCGAGAATTTTTTATCTTTAGAGAAGGTCCAGATCCAATGATTCATACTAACCATGTCTTGAGTCAGAGGAGAAATTATCCCTACCCCCGTTGTAGGTCGATGCCGAGAGCCTTCTCTGAGCAATTCAACACAGAGGAGAAGGCTGCATTGAGTTTCACAATGATACCCTCGGGAGAGAGAAAATAAGGACATAGTATAGTTGGGAATGGACTGGAGAACACTATAGACCATGATGGATCTTGCTACTTGTGTCATAGGTTTAGTCCAGCTGGAAACCCTTTTGTGAACGGAATCCAGGAGATAGGTGAATAGATCATGTTTTCTCCTACCTATCTTAAGGGGGAGGCCCAGATATTTGGTGAAGCAGGGGACCTCTTGGACATCTAGCAAGAAGGAGAGGTTACCTTTGATGGAGGGAGATAATTTTTTGCTAAACACAAGTTCCGATTTGAGATGGTTTATTTTGTGTCCAGAAGCTAGGAGGAATTTGGTAAGAATTTGGTTCAGGCGGGAGATATTTGTGGGGTTAGCTTTACCAAAAAGAGAAGGTCATCCGCAAAGGCTATATGAGAAATGGACGGCCAGAGGAGAGAGGCTTGATCCCGTGGTAATCTCCATTAATATCAGACTTATTAAGGAAACTAGAAAGAGCTTCCTGGGCCAAAATGAATAAAAAGGAGGAAAGATGATCACCTTGTCTAATACATCTAGACTGAGTGAAAGTATTACCTGGTTTGCCATTGATGAGGATAGAACATCTGACAGATCGGACACAATTCATGACTGGAGTAATCCAATTCGAAGGAAAACCCAACGAGAAGAGAACATCTTGGAGAAAAGACCACTCTAATCTGTCATATGCCTTAGTGAAATCCAATTTGAGAGCGAATAAACCATTCTTGACAGCTTGATTTTTCTCTAAGAAGTGTTGGAGCTCGCTTGCTAGAATGATATTATCCGTGATTAACCTACCCTTCACAAAACCTGATTGATTGTGAGAGATGAGATGGGGAAGAATGTGCTGAATCCTGTTAGCCAAGGTTTTAGATGCGATCTTGTACACGAAATTGCAAAGAGCAATCGGTCTGAATTTATCAATTTCAGTCGCACCCACCATCTTAGGAATAAGAGTAATGAAGCAGTCATTCAAGGAATCCGGGAGAGGGTGGCCTCTAAGGATAGGCATAACAGCATCGATAATCTGATTCCCAATGATATGCCACAAAATGATATAGAATTTACCGTTGAAACCATCTGGACCTGGAGCTTTGTTGGAGCTTAATTGTTTCACTGCATAAATGATTTCCTCTGTAGAATATGGTCTACTGAGCTAGAAAACAAAGCTGGCATTAAGCCGACCCTCCACTGCCACCGAGAAGTCCCTATCGGCCTGGGGATGGGAAGACGTAAACAGATTTTGGAAATACTCCCTGACAATGAATTCGATCCTATGCCAACAGTATTGTATAGTGTCCCTGAATCCAAAAGACCAAAAATCTCTTTTGATCTTTAAATTGATGTAGCCTTAGCATGGAAATAACGCGTATTCTTGTCTCCTTCTTTTATCCACTTGTCTCTGGATCTTTATTTCCACCAGATTTCTTCACGGAAAGAAAGTAACTCTATTTCCAGAAGTAATCTCTTCCTATTATTAATAGCTCCCAAGGAACTATCACTAATAGAAATATGACCAAGTTATTTCCTCTTATTATTGATTTTCCATTTAATCTTAGAAATGGACCACCCTTTCCACTCACTTAGCTTCCGAGCACACAGACCCAGAGAAGTAGTAATGCTGGAAAAATTATTACTCCAGACATGAGCAACTATCTCTGCACACTTTGAATCCAGACACCAACCATTTTCGAATCTGAAAACTTTTGCCGGGATTTTATGGTAACCAAAGAACCGGATGAAAAGAGGACAATGATCTGAAGCTTCACGAGGTAAATGTTCCACTGAAATATTGGGGAAGACCTGTAGACCTGCAGAGGAGCAGAAAACTCTATCCAAGCTACTGCAGGAATTAAAAACCTCATCCCGACAGTTGGTGTAAGTAGAACTTTCTCCAAAGAAACCGATGTCATGGAGGTCACATTCCGCAATAACATCTCTAAACGGGGCCATGTGCACTTTTTGCCTAATCCTACCCCCAGTCTTCTCAGAGGCATGCAGAATCTGGTTGAAATCACCGGCTATCACCCAAGGCAAGGAAACTTGCTTACTAAGCAGACAGAGAAGTTTCCAGGACAAATGCTTAAGTGTCCAATTTAACCACCCATAAAACCCGGTAAACACAAATTGAAGATCACCCGGGAGGGACATAGTAGCTGACATATGTTGCCTTGATTGGGATAACATCGAACACCCTATGGAACTCTTCCACATAAGGCAAAGACCACAACTCCTTCCTCTGCTAGAAACCGCTAGTCCAAGATACAAAAGGAATTTATCAAAGAAGAGCTCCATGTCAATCACGGGTTTATGGGTTTCACTGAGGAAGATTATATCCGGGTTAAGTTTTAGGATCAAACTCTTAACCCAATAAACTGCCTTGGATTTCCCCAAACCCCTACAATTGAGGGTTAGACAACTTATCTGATTGAAACCGATAGACGGAACAACGAATAGCTACCACTCGCCTGGCCTCCACAAGCATACGCTCAGACCGCACAGATTAACCACCAGTAAAACTAACTGACCCAGCTCAAACCAAACACTGGAATATCCGACTCTTAGGAACACCAGAGAACAATCAATACCGGAATCGACAACCTCAGACGACTACTCTCCAGCCACTAAACTACGAAGACTTATGAACCAGAAGCCAATCCCCTGGAGGAAGGGAAGAGGCGAAACCGCTAACTCACACCACCAACTAACTGGCCGACCCAGGAGACCGACGAGCCCCGAAGGACACCCCGAGCAAGGCGAACCAGCCAAAGAATCCACCTTCCACTGAATGAGCTGGATCTAGAGGAGAACAAGGCCGCCGCCAGCAATACCAAGCAGACCAAGAACTATTAAGGGAGAATCCACACAGAACGCTGGAGAAGAAGGCGATTAGGGACTGGGAAGGAAAACCTAACCGACGACTGAGGAGGACACTACCACCGGGCGATAGATTAGGGAAATACTCTAAACTCCCTGTTCGAACAGTGGAGAAACAAGAGGACGAAGATCGCCTCTACAATTGCCTCCTGAGAGCGATAATATGTGATGATAAGTGGAATTCACCATTAGTATTTTCAAATTGTTTGCTCTTGCATTTAGCTAGTTCTTTTGGGTCTTATTAGCTATTAGCTGATATTAGTAAATTAACATGGCTTGAACCGTTTTTCGTTCTTTCTTGAGTCATTTAAATGTTCGCAATTTACATTAGTACATTAAATTACTCCTGCACTCCCACATACTAATTTTTGATATTATTTCATGTAATGGTGTATATTACATGTTATACTCACTTAATTATTTAGTTTATCTCTTTAATTAGATCCTTTATTTTTTATCATTTTATGTGATTACACATATTATATTGTTAGGTGATAGGATCGGGGTGCTGACCGAGTAGGTTTGAGGTGTTAGTCTCATACCAACTCTACTTAGAGACAAGTATTAGTCAAAGATAGTAGTGTAGAAGCTTTTGTGTAAAACTTGACAAGACATGATATGCTTGTATTGAAATTCAAGGTGAATTACAAACTAGCATCCTATCTTGGGATTAGACAGAGGTAGTCTGTATAATCCAACACTCGCTATACTCTAGAAGTAGATCAATACAGATAAAAGAGTAAGGGAGTGTTGTGCGCTCTATAAGAAATAAATTCCTAAGCAAAAGTGACTAAGTCTCACTAAGATCTCTCAATAATGATATCTCTCTCAGTTTGACTCTCTCTCTAGGAAATTGAAGTGAAAGCTCCAACTATTGCAAATGATTTCTACCTATCAGTGATTATGAGTTGTGTGAGGATAGTATCGTGTCAGCGAGGTTAAGGGTATTTATTAATATGATTTAGGTGATATTAATTAACTTGAAGGTAAAATATTAGAGATAGAATATCCAATCATATGTGTGAAAGCATTTTTTTTTCAAGATACGAGTATCATTGAAGCTAGGTTAGCTCTTGGAAGTGTCGCACTATAGATGTCTAGGGTTGGGGTTTTTTGGGGTTTAGGGTTTGGGGGTTACGGGCTTAGGGTTTAGGGTTTAGGGTTGGGAGGGTTTGGGTTTAGGGTTTTAGGGTTTGTAGGGGGTTTAGGTTTTTTGGTTGTATTTTACATAATATACATTGGGCGTAGTGAATTTTGTGTATATTGCTTTTGTTTTTTTGGAACCAATTAGTTGTTTAAATATCTTGTGGTTTTGAAAGATTAAACCAAACTTCACAACTTATCCCAAAAGGTTAAGTTGGTTGTATTTGTTACTCTTTTGGCTGATTATCACTTGTCTTATCTCTATGAATTATGCTGCATTTTTAGGATATGGTATAATATGAGAATTATAAAACACGACGGTCCAAGACGTAACAAGCCTAGATTGTTTTCATCCTATCAATTGTTTGTTTGTTCTGGATTAATTGTAAGTTCCTTTCACTTTTGACAAACTATGGATGAAAATGTGTCCTTAATATAAGGTTAAAAATGACATTGTATAACATTAAACATAAAGTCTTAAGGTTAGTGTGTAAAGATTGGTGCAAATTAAGGAGTTTATAATTCACAGAAGTTATCCCTAGTCCCACAAGTTATTTTTCTTTAACTTTACAAAGAAAAAATGAACTTACAAAGAAGTTGTATAATCAGTACAATCAAAGTCCCACAAGTATGACTGTTTACAGATTGTCCCACTGGTGTCTTTCTAAATCTAACACATTGAATAATTCTAGGACATAAGTCATCTTGTTGAATATCCTTTTCGGTCTTTGAGATGCAAAATCCATAAGTCCTCAATCATATAGGAGATCCTTTCTAGAAATTTATAATAGTATCCTTAAAAAGAAGATCAATGGTTATTTCAATAAGAGGGTAAGATAATCTGATAAGAGGGTAAACACATATGATATATGATTTATTTTCCATCTTTGCTTGTACTAGCCAAAGAATGGTACTTATGATCATACCCTTCCAAAGTATTTCTTTTTAGAAGGTATTTGATCGAAGCACGGTATGGCGTTCCACACCTAATAATTCACCCACTACAGTCGACCAGGGATTCTCATGAATCCAGAGATGGGTTTTTGGTTTACACAATTGTCGAGCATGATAGCCCCAAAGTGTTTCTTTTCAAGGCATGAGAGCCTGTATGGCGCGATGGCCATGCGTGATAGCCCCAAAGTGTTGTTTTTCAAGGCATGATAGCCTGTATGGCACAATGGCTGAGCATGATAGCCCATTACTTACTCATTGGCACGATGGCCCTTTTCATACTTTCTTTGAATTCTTCAAGGGGTTATCAATCCAATGGTAAAAGTACTTGCACTTTCTTCAAAACTTTATTAGCTCTTTGAAATAAGGAGTAGAAGTTTAGGTTAAAAAATCAGAAGATAACAGTAAGTTACAAGTGTTGTGACTAAACTGTATTTCGAAATTTATGACTTTGATTGCTATCTAGCATGTGTAATTCAGAATAGGAACAAAACATATGTGGAACAGCTTCAGGCAACGAGCACCACAATGCACTAGCATAAGTCACCATCAAGTTGAGTAGATTATAACTTTGACTACAGCTAGAAAGGTCGCTATCATGACACACAACCATTGTAATATGGCACTAGTGCTCTTTGGATCAATCACTCCATAAGGGGTGGCAAAACGGGTTCGCGGGTCGTGTTAGGCTAAACCCAAACCCGACCCGTTTATTAAATGGGTTGACCCGACCCAACCCGTTTAATTAATCGTGTCAAAATATGAAACCCAAACCCGACACATTTATTAAACGGGTTGACCCGTCTGACCCAATTGACTAATTATGTCCAAATTTAAAACTCAAATCCACATATATTTAACTCAAACCTAACATGTTTAGTTATATAAAAGAAAATAATTTGATTAATTAACATTAGATTTGTCATTCTATGATATTATTAACTTTAATTTAGTTAAATACTTAATTTTAATATTTATATATCTTATTTATATTAAAATTTGATAATAAAAAATGAATAATCTATAATTTATAATATATTTATTTAATATAAATTACTTAAACGGGTTAGCGGGTTACATACCTTAAACCCAAACCCGACATGGTTATTAAACGAGTCGTGTTCGGGTTGACCCGTTTATTTAATCGTGTCAAATTTTAAAACCCAAACCCGCTAACTTCGTGTCGGGTTCGCATTGGTCAAACGGGTCGTGTTGAAATTGCCACCCCTACTCCATATCATGTGGATAGAGCAATTAATTATGTGCCGTACTTAAATATTATGTTTAAGCTATAACAGATTTGATAACTGTCGAAATTCAGCAGAAAAATACTTTTCTGAATGGAAGTTTTTCAAAACAGATGTGGTTCTCTCATAAAACTGCTTGTTTACTGACCAACCAAACAATGTATTTTAGTAATTTAGCATAAATCATAAATCGTGACATCATTCAAGTCATAAATACTTACAGCAGTGTAAGTTTCTCTGGGATTGTATGAACAAAATACCACATTAAATGAAGTACATAGACAGAAAAAATTAGAAGCAAACTAGACTTCCCTTTGAACTGCTTTAAATTCAGTAATAGCAGAGGGTATGTGCCGTTTTTTCCTCCTCTGTTTGAGATGGTCTTTAGCAAGGCCTTAAAAATAGATACAAATACTCTGACATGCAATCGATTATTAGAAGAAACGTAAAACAGCAAAAGCACAATTTCAGTCTTTATCTGAGCAAGAAATATCAACTTCTATCTCCTATTTTTAGATCTAGTGTTATCCAAACAGACCCCTAAATTATCTGAGCAAGAACACAGCATATACCAACCAGAATTTCAGGAGTGTGCAGAGAAAGTTTTGAAACGGGGACTTTAGTTCCTGTATAGACTTTCAAGAATAAACTATACTTTAACTCCTAGACATGCGTAAACAAAAAGCAAACTTGAATAGCTTGAACCTTATTCATGCCAAGGCATATAAATAGAGACGGGTGCTGAAGTGATATGAGCATTATTTATGGATATAGCTGAAAGAACACTGGAGTTAGTACTATTGACAGTTTCTATCATATGTTTTTTGTGTCAGTTTCATCATGGTAGCAGCAGCAACACGAGACGGAGTTTGAAGTGGGATTTCAAATCAAGCCAACCCCATTCTTTACTAGATAAGTGCAGAGCAGAATACACAAATTTAATAAGCAAGGAACTGTAGCTCACAATTTGGATTTTTACAATGGTTGACAGATGTTTCAAAAATCAGATGTTTCAAAAATATGGGGTTTTAGAGTCATTACCTCCTTTTAGAGGGGAGATGATACTTCCATCTATTTCTGTTTGAGTGTCAAGGAAGACGCGTCCGGAAATGACAACTTGTTGCGTCTAGAAGCAAATGCTCAGCCTTGAGGAGGTCATTTTTTCCTTCAGTACACAGCCCTGATACATATTCCGTTGTCCGTAATCACCCTACTGGTGACTTTTAATGCTTTACCCACAGCGAGCCTGATTCAACCTTGCTTCTTGAATATCCTTATTTGTTAAGTCATTCAAACATTCCTAAGCGCATTCAAGTAAAAACAGATGCAAAAAGCTTCTTAAAATAGTCCAAAACTGCACACCTGATGGCCAAATGAAACAGTACAAAATAGATGCTGGTGCAAGATTAAAAACTTGACGAATCATGTCATAACCTCTGGTTGTTGATGTGATCAATAATAAAAACATAAATAAGATATAAGCATGATTTGATGATTGCAAATCTCTGAAACAGTTTGTTATGCAGTTTACGACAGTTAAATAACCACAAATTGTGTTATTGCATCACAGTTTTAGCTTACTATAGGATGTGATCTGCAAACGGCAACAATAAGCTGATCTCATGTTTTACAGCAAGAAGACAACCAGAACCAGAAGTAGTCATCTGGGTAGAAACTCAGTCTTGAATTGAACTAAATGTTAACTTAGACTTCGTAGTCCTAAATTTTAAGTTCAAAGATTGCAGCAATCAATATTGCTCAGATGTAAAAAGGCCAAAACCAGAGGTATAATTATGCAGAAATTGGGTAAATTTCAGATAAGAAACAACAAAGAGTCGAGGAACCTGTTTTACATTCGTTTTCTCAGTACATCCTTAGCCTATATGCTGTTCATACTAAAGTGAGCTCGTGGTCAACTTATGTTATAGTTCAGACTGATTCTTCTAATTAAATCATCCCTAAAGATAGTACATAATGCAGAAGTAAATGTAACAGTGTAAAGAATAGTGCAGATTTACGTTTGAAGACCAAGAACTGAAGCAATTTTGAGAATGATTCATGAATTTCCGATGCTGAAGTATGTATCCAGTATGTCAGAAGAAACATAATAAGGTATGCATATTATTTTGTACTACGGGAATCGAATTTAAAGTGTTTTAGAGCAACAATCTTCAGAACTCTGTCTGAGATTCGAAGCAGTTTGATGGTGTATCATATCATACAGCATTTGCATCTGGAAATAACTGTGAGATGTATACAGCTTTCTACTCAAGCCTGGTATATCTGGGTTAGGATGGTTACCTTTTTGTTCAAAAGGAGGGAAAAAGATTCATACAAAGCAACTGAAACTGCTGAATCCAAGAATGGAGCATTTAACCATGGTTTCCAAAGTGCTCTAACAGAAACTTAATTAGAGCGGTAGAAATACCCAGAGAATTGTGTAGAGAATATAATAGGAGCACTGTGATTTGATATGAAAGTGCATAAATATTAAGTGCAGCATGGAAGCAAAATCAGAGATCAGGATGTGACCTATTTTCATATTCTTAATCGTTACAACGGTTCATAACTAACGCTCAAAAGCTAAACACAAACGAGTTTAATTATGTTCCCGCGGTGTCCATCAAAGCCAAACATAATCAGGATTGTACATATAAGAAAAAGCTGGAGCACAAGTAGAAAGCTGAAGCATAAGTAGCATTATTTTTGCTGGAAAAACTGCTGAAATAAGTATCATTTCCCAATAGCGAAAATTAGAGGCAAAAGGCAAAATAATATCTTTTAGTAAGTAAGAAACTGCTGCTTTTTTAAATAGCGTAGAAAAAATTAAGACAACCTTCTTTTGAGAAGAAATGTAAAAACAAAACTTAACTAAGGACGATGATAACATTTGAGGTTTCGAAGAAACTTCCGCCCAAGTAACATAGACAATAGCAAACTCCAATCGGATAACACGAAAATGATCCTCCTTCTATACTTGTGTTTTTAATAAGAAGAGATAAAATCTGAAATAAATTTCATACAAGAACAAATAATCTGAAGCAAAATAACACAATCTGGAATTATAAACAGCGTAAATTCAGACATGGTAGTAATATAATATGGAGGCAAGATTTAGCAGACATCTGGGCTAGGATCAGGTAAGAAATACAAAGAAAAGATGATTCTAATGTGCAGAACAGATGTTAAATGTTAAATTTAAAAGACTGATCACAACTGATTGGTTAATAATATGTAAACAGAAGAATGCAGAAGGAGTGTGCATAGATAGCAGCAGCTATTATCTATGTAACAGTAATAGTTTATATCGTTGCTGTATAATAACCCAATATTTGCTAACAACACCTAGCAATTTTTTGACAATGGGTAGACCCGGAAGGTTTGGAAACTGCTAGGAGCACGCGTGGATAATAGCAGCACGATAGGACAACAAAACAGATTAAAGTTGACTACTTGAAACCAGAATAATACTTTTAACAAAGGCTGAAATTAATTTACTAAACAGCAGCAGCAGCAATAGTTAAGCTATAACTCAGCATAAGTTTAATCTTTCTCACATAAAAAGCATAGAAATAAAAACTGAAGCCAATTTAAACGTTTATACAGGAAGCTTACCAGCTTGAAATGCAGATTCTGTTTTCAAAACAAAAATCAGAGTAGTGAATTGCAAGTATGTGTAGCAATTATCTTTGAAAGGATGAAAGAACGGTAGCAGCTGAATTGGGCAAAAAACTTGGGCAAATTTTAGCAGCAACAGGGGAGTGTTTGATCAGTAGAGTTTTATGGCTAAATAATTGAGCAAAACTTCTGGTCTAATGTCGACTATAGCCGCAGTTTAATCAGATAGAGAATGGGGCATTCTAACAGAGGTAATTAAAGGATGTTCTTAATTTTGAGCTCCTTATGAAAGCTAATAAGGTTTAAAAGAGAGTATAAAGCAAAAAATTAACATGCTCTTCTAATCTTAAAAGCAAAAACTTTCTTGGTTTAAGTGAGTATTTCGTGGTTGTGGAAACCTTTTTGCAGATATCAGTTTTAGAGAAAGAATTCAATTCAGATTGAGTAAAACTGTTTAATATCATCATGCATAGTGTAGCATAAAATTTGGCCATAAGTATGTCAGAGCTTCAGGTCATTTCTTTCAAACAGGTTCGTGTACTCTTTGTCAGTTTGTGACAGATGCAAAGTAAAGTTTATGATGCAGAAGTATGACTGTTTAATTAGGAACAAAATAGAGCGAGAGACTTTTATATACTTAGCTTGATAACATGTAGAAAGTTTAAATAGGAATGGATTCAGCCATGCCCAAGTAGTGGCAGGTAAAGCAGTAAAAATAGAAGCAAAATTAAGCATTACACAGGAATTTTAACTGCTGAAAACTTAACCAGGAAAACCACAAGCGAACAGGCTTCATCAGAAAGTGAAAAGGCAGACATTATTTTGTTCGCAGAGTAATGTTTTAGAATAATCAATCAATCTAATAGTGCATATTTGTTCTCTGAAATCTTATCTTGTTTGTCGGGAAGAGAGAATTTGAAGAAAGAACGGGGAGAAATGTCGAGTTAGTAAAACAGATGCCAGAATGATCCTTAATCTAGGAATAATAAACCGCTGAAATACTTATTTATCGCAGAAGTGCAAGCTTATGTTAAGATGATAGCAACAGATTTTTTATAATATAAGTTTTGGAAGTTGTTACAGACTGTACAATCAAAGAAATATTTCAAAGAAATGCAAAAAAGCTCAAAATAACAGCGAACCGAAATGCAGCTTCAGGTCAATGTTTTCAAAATTATAAACATTCTGAAAGTTGTTTTTGATGACAGTGGTAATCGAGGAAATAGTTTAAACTTCATGTTACTCCATATCTCCTACTGGGGAAGATAACCGACATGGGTTATTTGAGTTAAAGAGAATTTAGACTCACTATAGTCTTATCGGGAATTCATAGATGCAATCAAAAGCAATAATTCTTTTTTTTAAAAGAAGCAAGGGCACAGATAAAATGTTTAAATAGTAGCAAAATAGACAGATTAAGCAGAGGCAAATCATAATTTGGAAATTGTAAATTACTGAAGCATTTTTGCTATAAGATGCCCAAATTAATTAATTGTTGCGGCAGAAATCATGTTTTAAGCATGAGGAAGCAAACAACAACTAAATCACGCAGAAATTAGTCAAAATTCAGAAATTAAAATATCAATTAAGCAGCACCAGCGAGAAGCACATTCTGCATCCTCCTCTGTTCGAGTCAAATCCTATCGACTGCAATAGCTTTGCAGATCAGTGGTTTCTTCACAATAGAGAATAAACCAACACATGGTTTATAATGATGTATTTCGACCAGAAAAAACTGTTATAGCGGACCTTGGATGCAATGTCTTGGTTGAAACTGAGCGTAGTAGAAATGCAGAAGGAAATAACTTGATCAGAGCCAGAAAAACTTAGTTTTCTTGAACCACAGAAAATTTGCAGTTTGACTGCGCAGCTTCTCCAGCTGGAAACAGGTTTAAACAAGGCTTTGAGGAAGCTAAACAGGGGCGAGTTATCCAAGCCATAATGCATTTTTCAAAGGACAAAATGTAAAGCAATAATGAAACAATAATCATGGTGATTTGAAGAACAGAAATCCAAGGCATGAATCATATCTGCAAAGCTGCTATATCAGTTATTAATTAGTGCAGAAGAATGTAGTTTTGACAACTCCATATCTGCTCATAAGTGCAACAGTACAGCGTAATCGAGAAATGTTTTAAACACCAATAAATCAAATGGTTTTGGTAGTCAAAACAGAAGTGAAAAGAATAATCAAAATTTCGAAGATTCTGAACTGTTGAAGTACTTTACCTGCTTTAAGAATAAAACTTTGAAGCGGGTAGGCCAAGTGATTCATATTTAAGCAAAAAAGAGGATTAATACAAGATCGAGGAACTTGGCGATCCATATATCGGTAGAAGCCAACAGTAGTTGTATTATTGCCTTTTGAAGGATCCAACAGTTCTTTATAATCTATAACAGAAGCCAATAATGAGGAAATAAAGGTAAACAAGTCAAGGTGTAACTTAATTTTATGTTTTACAGCAGCGACACTGCTAGTACTAAGATTGTACATCAGTTTTGTAGCAGAATCTAGAAACAATTGCCGACTGTAATTTAGCATTGTGTAAATAAAAAAAAATGCGATTTGTGATATCAGGGGCATTTTAAAAACAAGCATCAATAGTGTTTTATAAGCTGTAATCGGAAGCAAGGATCATCATCCACCTATTGCAGAGATGTTATTGTTAATAATTTTCGTGCAACAACATCGATCTAAGACATGTATTTGAATCATACTCAGACAGAAGGAACGATAGCCTGTAGTCCCTAATCTTGTCATCATAAATTTATTTCAGGTTTTAGTGTCGTACCTTGCTTTTTGAGGGGAAAGAAACTGAAGAAGGAAAAGATTCAAACAGGGAACAAATTGATTTCTCTTGATTCCGAACTTCTTCCCCTTTCCTCTTTAATCTGCGGTCTTCTACCCGAGTATTGAAAATACGAATCATACTCACAGATGGGACGCCCAGGGTTGAGAAGGTGATGCCCGGGCTGTAACCAAGGAGATCACCCGTGGATGGACTACGATGCCGCCCGGGCTGGAACTATAGCACTGCCCGGTCGCTCAGAACCCTGCCTTGCTACGAGGTCACGCGCGGTCTTGAATCAAGACATCGTCTTGCAGCAGCACTTTATAAGAGCTTGGTGATGCATCGCCTGGACTTCGAATGAAGAAAGTCACCCGGGCTGGAACTATGAAGTTGTCCGGGCTTTGAATCAAAGATGTTGTCCGGGGAGATTGAGAAAGATCCTTCTTGCTTCTTGAATTCGAGACTTCGCCTGAATCAAACCCAATCAGCAACGATGTCATATACTGAGCAGAAATTTTTCATAGATTAAAAGTTTCATAATAAGAGAGAAAATAGAGAGATCCGGGAATCAAGCGTCTGGAATCTGATTTTCCCATCTTACGTCGCCCGGGGTTGATGCGCCCGGTCTTGAGCTAGGATGGTACCCGGCCTGGACCGATCTTCCAATCGAACTCGTAACTTCAGATTTTTCCTATTTGATTTGTTAAGTACTTGGTTTCCCCTGAATCATCCTGCGCCCGGAGTTGTACCACGATGCTACCTGGTCCTTTAGATGCTTCCGGTCGAAGTTGACCAGAGGGGAGACTACGCCCGGGACTGGATGAAGGTAGTGCGCGACTCTGTACTGGAATGCTACCCGCACCCAAATGCTCCAGCTTGCTCCTAGAATCGCCCGACGTTCTCTCATGTTTCTTGAATTGGAGATTTTGCCTGAGCTAAGCCATCATATCTCGAATTTTCCTTCTCCTTTGACTCCGAACTAAAGATACCTCCCCGGTATTTAGAAGTCGCCCAGGGCCGATTTTGAGATGGCGTCGTAATTCCTCACCGTCAGGTTAGAGAATACCTGTTTCTTTAGCCAAACCACCCGGTCGCTTGCGCCAGAGGATGAACAATCGTGCCCCCGTGTATACGGTTGCCGAGTTGGCCCTGCTTTTTTGAAAACCTGACGTCATCTTGAGCTTCTGGGAGTATGGCTGCCTTTTCAAATTAGGCGTTGGACTGAAGGCGTCGGACTGAATTTTGCTGTAAACTCGCGGATGCCCAATATGCTGAATACTTATTGTTGAGAATCCATCTGATTCAATACCACATTGTTTTGGTCGCTTCTGACTTTCTACGTCTGCTATCTATTCAATTGATCTGTGAATGTGGATTCTTAAAAATCTTCGCCACCAGCGTATCAAATTGTTGCTCTCTGTGATCCCTCGATCCCAATACTTTCTTGATAGCTTATACCAATCGGCAGCCAACACCATTTGTAGCTCCCTCAAAGCTGTTTGAGCAAGGCCTCTCTTCCACCGGACCAAACAGACCCCGTGACTGCCTGCTTTTGGGAAGAACAAACTAAATGCCAGAATCCTCCTCTTCCATGTAATTCCCCGCTCTAGAGACGCAACTGCAGATGAGTATTCTGAAAGACGGGAAAAATAGATGGCAGCAGAGAGCATGTATTGTGCATTTTTCAGAGTAAACCAAACTTCTAAATGCAGAAACCAGATGGTAAGTAGTAAAAACTGAAACAAAGATTACTGAACCGTTTTGCTTATTCAGTCAGCACAGATTGAAGGTAGGTAAACAACAACAGATTATAGCCAGCGCCTAAACCCTTGTAAGTAAGGCTCAATTAAACTTTAAACAGGACGTGTTTCAAACAGACTAAATTACTGTTGCGGCAAAACAAAGCTGCCCACTCTCGGAAGAAGAGTTGTCCGAGTCAACAAATAAGGACAGTGGAATGGTAAAAACAATTTTGGGCTAAAACTGAACAATAATGTTCATAAGTATTCCCAACCTTAACTTCCAATTTAGTGCTCATTTCTAAAGTAGAAAACAGAATTAGGAAAGTCAAGACTATCAATTTTTAGAAGCAGAGGCAACTTTACTGTTCAATGGAACAGTGCAGGACTTTTCTGTCCAAGAACATGTTTAAAATTTTTCAAAGTGCAGTGAAATGACAGTCAATAAATGAGCATAATCTATTTTCTTAGGAGTATTTAAAGACCAGCCTTACTAATGTGGAAATAATCAGAATAATAGCAGTCTATAGCATATACAATAATCATTTTAGGAGAGTTAGGCTGCTTTATTTTTTAATCAGGATAACGTATTTCTTGAGTAGTAGTATAAACAGAGGGACAAGGGTGAATTTATAGCCTGAATATCATCACACTTTGTAAAGCTTGTAAAACCATACTTGGAAGTACAAAAGCTACTTCATAAAGGAAATCATACCATAGACGTATCTTCTAATAGCTTTACGTAAAGAAATTTTGACAATGCTACGCTCCTGTTTTGTTATCCCTTGGCTTTCTATCAGTAAGTAAGAAACAGCAAAAGTTTTATAAGTCATGGCGAAAGACCTATCTTAGCCTGATGAAGCCATTTTCAAAATTTTAGATTGGTATGAACCAGGATGGTTAAAATTAAATGTGATTGGTCTTTTTCATATAACAGTTTTTTACAAGAAGCAATCAAGACTTCAAAACAGTCATAACCGTGTATTACAAAAACAGTCTGCACACTAGACAACGCTTTTTAGAAGCAAAGTTATGAAGATAAGTGAAGGCAGCTATTTGAAAAACGATAATCAGACAAATTATAATAGGATGAAGAAGATGTACATGAAAAATAAGGACAAAACAGAAGACTTAGAAGAAGATCACTACAGCAATAGTAAGACAAAGGGAGGATCTGAGTTAGGATCTGTTTTAAAATTGAGAATGTTCTAAGCCATTTTTCAAAGAGATGATTTGCAAGACAGAAAATCAAAAAACAAGATTGTACAGAAATGCAAGCAAATTACAGTTTTATATATTGTAAGTTGTCATGTATTTTTTTGAGCAATAAAACTATTTAGTGATAAAGGCTCCTACTTCTCATATTACTCTGAGTTCAGAAGCAGACCCAATGTTCCTATCAGAGTTATCTTTGACCATGCCTCTTTTAGGGAAGTAAGTATCTTAGCCGCAAATAAAGTTCAGATCAGAAGCTAAAACGGGGGTAAGGTAGTATAGCTTGACAGATAAAAACTTTTGAAATAGTTTGTTAATGTAGCAATAATAACGTTCAGACAAGCAAACACTTGAATCACTTAGAGTGGCCAGGATTCTGTATTAATGCTACCGATTTTTTCGATAACAGGTGGACTGCTGAAACTTATTTAACTTAAAGGAGCAAGCGGTGGAAATATGAGGTACAAATATGAGGTATAAGAGTATCTTTAAAACAAGCTGTACTTTAACTTATGAAAACAGGAAATAACGTTCTTGTTGTCTTGTAAACTGTAATGTTCACCACAACATCAGGGATTAAGAATAAAAAACTGTAGCAGTTTTATGAGCTGTAATAGATGTGAGAAACTGTTATTAGTTTGGTAAAAGCTATTTTCCAAGGGAAACACAAAGCAGACGGCTTTATAAAGCACATCTCTCAAACAGTTTCATGTAAAACGTTTATTTAAAATCTAAACAGGATATGAGGCTCACTTTAATTTTGACAATGTCAATCCTCTAACCTGTTACGTCCTTCAACCAGTTTGGTAAAAAGCAGCAAATGTTCTAATAGCCATTGATAGAATTGTTGCGAATTCCTTTTTTTTATTAACATGACACGTTTCTGCCATAGAAACTCAGCAGATGAAGAGCAAAAGGTTTAGCAATTCAAACGTCCCATTTGTCCCAGTTTATTTCTTTTAACCTCTTGATCATAAAGAGGGGTAAAATCAAAATATTAAGATAAAATTCGTTCGTCATAGTCTGAGAACACACTTTTTTAAAAAAATAAAATGGCAAGACTGAATATCAGTTAAAAGCTGCCGAATAACGGCAGTTTGGTTTTAAAAATAGGAAAAAGGGAGTACAGTGTATTACTCCTTATCAGTAAATCAGGGCTTGAAACAGGGATAAATCAGAGGCAAAGATTGTAAAGAGCGTTTTTTTTTTTTGAATAGCAGCAAAGGCTGGACAGGGGTGTAGTTTGCTTAAAGTACATTTAAGGCAGCTTGCCTAAGTTGTGTCGGTAAGACAGTTGCAAACCATTAGTGAAGTAACATATATATATCAGGAGCCGAGTAATACTGCAGAAATGCTTCAAAAGATGAAAACCCAAATAGTGATTGGATAGGGTAGAAACCAGACAAAATTTTGAAGCTAGATTACTGGTAAAAAACAGCAGCAATAAGAGGCATATACTTATACTCCTTTGGAAGCTGATAGTAATAGTAGTGGCAAATTGGAGCTGTAAGGTTACCGTAAAATACGCAAAGATGCAGAATTACTAAAAAAGGTAGTGACACCAGTTTTTGATGGATCAAAAGCAACTAGGAACAGATGTACTCTTTGGTCATTGAGCCTCATCATCTAATAATCAGAAGCAATTATGGCATGTGCTTGTGCACCGCTTATTTCTAATTTTGCTTGAAAATAAGCATCATCCAAGGGTTAGAAAACAGAAGCAACAATATTCACCAGAAAGCAAGAAATATTCAAGTAGATGTCTAGGGGAGTCGCGACAGATTTAAGCAGTATACGCCATTTTATGTGTAGGTGATTCGCAGCTTATAATTCATTCTCATCATGCCGACAGATGCTTTCTTAAATATAAGTATTCAGAATTGTTACCTTGCTGCTGTGAGGAAGGGAATTTAGGGGATAATCCAAAATCTCTTGTTCGAGTGTGGAAGTCTGCGTCTGGGCCTGGGTGAAGCAACTTACTCAGCCTGCACCAGGTCCTCGTGACGCACCGCCCGGTTGCTTAGAGGAAAAACACCGCCCGGGCCAGGTTGAGGAATCGCCCGGTCGTTGGGAGTCATCGCCCGGTCGTATATTGAAGTCGCTATGTTGAGCGAGGGTACCAGCTTGAATTGAGGTCGAACGCCTGGGCAAGATGTGCTTTTGGTTGACACCCCTACATCATCCCACGCTCGAAGCGATACCAAGATGTTACCTCCGGTTACTGACCAAGACGCCGCTGTGCCCTGTCAAAGTTGTGCCCGGCCGATGACGCGCCTGGCCTTGAGTCAAAATAGTGTTACGCCCGGTCGACTGAAGCCACAACGGTGCTACGCCCGGTCGAAGCTGCGCCCGTCACCCGGTCGCCTGCCAGTCGCTTTTGTCGATCGCAGACCATAAGCTCCTGATTGAGGCTTTTCTGAACGCTGCCCGGTTGCTTGAAGGAAAACGCCGAGACAAAGAGGAGCCACGCTTGGTCTCGAATCAAAGAGGGCTACACCCGGTTGCTTGGTCTCGAGACAAAGAGGAGCCACGCCAGGCCTTGAATCAAAAGGAGCTACGCCCGATCGCCTCTTGAATCTTCAATTTTACGCCTGATGTGAAATTTTCTTCATCGGCTGTCACCTAGATCAGAACCAGGACATCACCCGGTCGTGTAGGACATCGCCTGGTTGTGCCCAAACCACTTATTTCATGCCCCCGGGTTCTGGAATTGTCGGGAGCAGAAGTGTGCGCGCGGGTCTAGACCGGAATGTTTCCCGAGTCCGACCACCTTCTTTAGATCCTTCATCTACAGAAGAAAACGTACAGACGACGAGTGTTTTTAGTGTTATTATAATTATTATTGAATAGAAACGCTATTAGCCTAAGTTGACTGGTTTTAGACTACAAAAAAACTCTCTGAATTCGACGCAAGATATTAAAGATTTCGACACCATAATTGCGTTTGAAAATAACAAATCAACGCAGTATTCTCTCGTCGTCTACTGGACCGTCAAAAAGTATCCTACAAATTTCGACGCTGAATTGTGTTGAAATGTTTAATATTTTGGCGAAAAACTTGCGTCCAAATTGACCTTAGTTGCGTCAAAAAAAAAATTATTATTTTTCAAAAAAAAATGAAATCTAAAGCCATGATCTAATATATGATAATACAAATTAACTAGTGTATTAGATGGGGGAAATTCATGGCAGAAACATGTGCTCTTGATCTAGCAATTTCATTACAGTCGATCTTGTACAATGACATGATTAACTCAATATACCTTTATCTCCCATAGGATGATTTTACATAAAATTTACCCAAAACAAGACATAAGGAAAAAGCTTGTAGGCCGAAATTTAACCTTTGATCCACGAACACCTCCCATCCCAATGGAGAACACAGAGACATATATCTGAACATTTTTCAAGACAAAGCACCAAGCATAGTTAATCAATGATATATGTTTTCTTCCAAACATATACGTGTGCATTTCACAATTAAACAAACTCTTCAATGTTTTTGATGTTTGCCCAACTTACCATTACACCAGAAACGATCATTATAGAACCCAAGTTTAGCAACATTCCCTATCTCTGTTATCAGATTAGAGCCATAAAGTCTCATCAAATTCATGACACATACCTTCAGTTGCATGTATTTATATCTAAAATAGAAAAAAATGTACTCGGTAATGCGCAAGGTGTTTCACCTTTATGAGGAATCCAGTAGCTGTGAGAAAATATCCTTCAAACTGCTGAGATCTGTAAAAAGGATCACCATCATCACACAATGTCCAAAAACATTCCATCCCTGAAAACCACCATCTAAGTTTTTAAGTACATTGAGAAGTAAAACAGATAGTATTAAATAATTACCGTGCTTACGGTCTTCTCTTGATCTGTCCATCAGTAGTACTCCAAATAGTGTTAATTTCACCTTCTCAAAACAAGTTGTACCTCCTTTTAGAAACCATCTATGTATAGCAGTTCCCTTGAAGATTTGATCATGTTCTGTCCTTGTAAATATATTGTAATTAGCTCAATTGACCGTGTAGATTTGTTGCCACACAAACTAGTTGCTTGTTGATTGACATATTACAGAAGAGATATATTTTTTTTACCTGATCCAACAAAGGTTTTGCTGACTTAGACCAATCCCATAGATTCCTTTAAATTGCTGGAAAACCATGAGACCAACTGCTATCTGCACAGAACATTGTCAAAAAAAAATTAACTCATCAAGCGCTCACATCACGATTTTATTTGTATGATGTGGGTTCTTTGAGAAATCAGAATTTGAAGAATGATCTTGACTTACAAACACAACACAGTTATATCTACTTTGGAAAAGATCCGAGAACTTGGTTTTTGGTAGAGCTTGCATGCTCATGATATGTTCCTGCCCGAAAAGTTATCAAGTAGTCCAAATTAGTACTCTGTTATACTCTACAACAGTCAGTCTTCTAATTTTGTTTTCTTTGCACTAGACCCATCAATGCATAATGAAAAAAGAATTCATATACGGACAATTACTTTAATATCGTCTCCTGAGAACATCAGCATTCTTCTTGCCACAATACACTTTTAAAGCAGTCTAGAATCTTCCTGCCCGTCAACGGTTGCCTGTTCAGATGATTCAGCCAGGGGTAGTAATGAGCACAACCCAAGATATCAAAGAACAATAGAAAATCACAAGATTTACATTCAGGCAACTTCAGGCAAAGAAACTTACTAGCCACTGTGACGATTCTGGTACCAAAAAGAAGTCTAAGAGCAGTGCCACACAAGGTACAATTCCTTCAAACCAAGGTTTACTTGTTGGCTTGAGTGATTAATTAGACAAAAACATCTTTAATAACAAGATTAATTAACCTTATGAAGTAGCAAGAAACTTGAAGGAGAGTGAATAGAAAACTTACCCGTAGGAAGAAACCAGCAGAGCACACTGGTAGAATAACCTGCAAAATTTTTGACAGTAAGCATTAGAAACAAGGAGAATAAACAGAACTACCCTAGCATATACAAAAGAAAAATGTCAAGTGGATAACCAATTGTTAGAATAGAATTAAGCTTGTTGAATAGATAACAATCTGAAATTGTAATCGATAACAATCTGCAAAATCGTTGTTGCTTATGCCAGTCCCAGCCAATGAAATTATTGAGCAGCAATTAAAAGAGCTGGAATAAGATAAGTCACACGTCATCCCCACTAGTGGTTTAAAGTTAATGGTTCTATTCTATAAGATTCTAACCTGAGTATCTGCCAATGAAGTATAGTTCTTCATTCAGAACATTTGGGACAGTTATATACTCCATGACAATTTCTCAAGCTTTACATATTCATGGAGGTTGACCTGAAAAAATTAAGTAATCCATTAGATTTGACGAATTGAAAAATAAGCAACATGATTCAATAATATGCCCTTAAACATATGATGCGAAGAGACTTTTCTGCAAAATAGAATTGAAACTTGAAACCATGTCTACCCGCAAAGGTTAACTCAATTTCACCAAAGGCAGTTTTTTATACCAACCATAAAAACACAGGTCCAAGAGAGATAGAGTTAGTGCCAGCAGACTGACTGTAGTCTAAGATGAAATATACTCGTCCATGCATATATATATACATATAGCCTCTGACATTATCATGTACCTAGTAATCCTATATACTGACCATTCAACAAAAACAATCTGGGCTGACAAATTATCAGCTCAATAGTAACAGGTATACCAGCTAGTTTTTCTGCTCGATGGAACATTTACCGTGTATAACACTCGGTGGTTTTGGTCAATGTTGATTACTTTACCTACATAACAAATTTAGCTTATTCCATTTATTAATGTTTTATGCATAACCGTTTATAACAATTAAATTATAATGTTAAGAAAAGTAAGAACTACTTAAATGCCACTATATATTACACTCTAGTTTTCAGTTTAACTTATTATATAATTAAACCCCAAAATTAATAACTTATTTTAATCATCCATTTAGGCATTAACTTAACCATTTGATATATACTGTTTCATATAGACTACTAGTAGTCAACCACCACGCTACTTGAATATTTTGGTTTACTGCCAAATCACACTTTTAGGAACTAGAAATCCTAGAGATCTCCTAATTAGCAGATTTAGAGTTTTCTTTTTGTTTATATTTATTTATTTTAACTTGATTTTCTTTTCTTTTTTTTGTATCCTCTTTAATCACACAATCCCCATAACCATAAATCTTCAAAACTATACAAAATCTCGATTAACTCTAGTTCAAGGCATCAGAAAATTGATTAAAATTTGTTTAACCAATTAAATCTCAGAGTATAAACTTAACCACCATATATATTTCATTGTTATTATTATTTGTTGTATGGAGTCCACACTTAATATTATTCAATTACTAACTTAACGCTTTATCCTTTGCCTCATATTATTATTTTATTATTTATTTCTTCTCATTTTCTTAACTTAATTGCGTTTTTTTTAATCCTAAAATACCAACTCCTTTTTAACCATTTACAAACCCACCACTAATTCGTTGTTATAATTCCACCTACTATATGACAAACTATTAACTTTCTACGCCAAACATATTAAGGCACCTAACTTTCTTCCTAATTAGTTTCACTTCTAACATTTAATCACCCAATTTACACACCGGCACTTAACTTACCCGTTAGCACCAATCTACCAATTTAATATGCAACTCCCATAACAATCCCAATTTCAGATTAGCATAAATTTCCAACTTATTGCCCAAATTCTACAAGTTTCAAAATGTACTGCAGCTGATTCCAGCAGCCATTCACCTTTTGTTTACATATTAACATAAGTGAAACCATGAACACTTTAAGTACTTAGTTTAACATGTTAGTACTAATTTCCATATTGCACAAATTAGTACCCAAATTACCAATTTTACTGCAACTTAAAACCCACACATTTACAACCATAATTTCCAAACCTCTGTCATAACAAGTGCTTCGGTGTAGCACTCAATTTACCATAATCCACAGATTCTAACCGACAACCTATTGATTACTACTAACATATTAAGGTTTAACTTTTTCTAATCCTTTTCTATTGGTACATAAAAAAAATTAGGGATATTTTTGCAGAATCAAAATCAACCTCAAATGCACAAACTAAGCTAATTCGGTTGAACATTTGTTCTTACTGTAATGACTTGGTTTTAGCGTTTTTGAAGGGATTTACCTCCCTGGATTCTCAGTCCCTCAGATCCATGGTTCAGTGATAGAATTTTGGGGCTTCCCTATTTAGATTTGGCAGATCTAAGCTCCTGGCCTCAAACCTTGGAATGCAGAAGGGGAGGAAAGACAAAAGACGAAGTTAGGGTGAATTTTTAGGTCGAAGCTCAGACGGTAAATCACAGAGAAATGAAGAACAAGACCTTACCTCTTAAATCCTTCAATCTGTAAGTGAGATGTGGTGGTCCCAGAGATTTACCACAACATGGGTGTAGTCGCAAGAAGGGGATGAATATAGATGCAGATACAGCAGGAATGAAGATTGACGCAGAGGTTGCAGGTTCCTTGTTCGCTAATTTGATTCTTAAAGAGGAACAATTAAAAGAGGCAGGAGAGAGGCGCCCATATGTACGCCTGTTCGCCAGTAGAATGTCCGAGAAGACATGTACGTTGAGGAAGGAGAATAGAAGAGAGTGAAGACGCTAATTTTTTTGGTCAGAGGAAGAAGAAGGCTGCGCAGTTTACTCGCGAGGTAGGGTTGCAAATTACCGTGGGTGAATTTCAGAAACAGAATGGAGTGGGTAGAGCATATTAAGTTCCTTGTCGGTTGGGGCTAGAATTAAACGCGAGTGTTTTTGAAGAGGATGGGTCGGCCGGTTCCATTTTGGGCTGGTCGGCCCTTTTTTTTTTTTGTCTCTAGATAGCCCAATGATCCAACGCAGAGATAATTTAGCCCGGTTGACATATTTGTGGGTTTTCAAACTGCTGATTAATCTCGTAAATGTTCGGACTTGTTATTAGATTCTGAAATGTTATATATTAATATGCAACATTATTTTATCCTATTACGTATTATAGATTGTATAATTTTATTATTATTATTATTTAAAAAGAATGTTTATTAATTCAATATTTCATGTAACGTACTTTAGGTTATACGACTTAATATTTATTAAATCTCATTTTATTAAACTTATCGGTGAATTACCATTATTACTTAGGAATGTTGTACATTTTATTTTATTATTTAATTTTGTTCCTACTTAAGTTCTTTTATTTGGTTATTTTATGTGAGGTTTATTAACCTCTTTAAATCTTACATTTATTTATAAATTAATCCCTTCAGTGTATATTTTAAACAATGCATCTCAATAACGTTTTTATCCTTATTTAATTATTTTAATCTTCCATTAAATACTTTCATTTAATTAATTTACTTTTAATTAGGATAATTAATATTTGGGATATTTCACAATGGGCGGGGGCAGCCACATTCTCTGTGTAATAAGGGGAGGAGAGACCTTCATCACCAAAATGTAAGCTTCAGTAAAAGAACTATTTACCTCAACTTCTTTCCACCACGATAGCTCTGTATTATGCTTACTTTATTCCTCGAGGCATAAATGACCCAGAGCTTGCTATAAGAGAGAGCTTCTTCACACTCCAAACATTGGTCATTCAAAAGAACCAATCAATCATACCATCCACATTCTTTGGAACACCATTAACGTCAATCAACCCCCTCCATATATCACTAACTGCACAACAGTGGAAGAAGCAGTTAGCCAAATTATCCTTAGCCCCACAGAAGAAGCATTTCGAATCACCTCCAATCCGTCTAGCCAGATTATCCTGACAAGGGATGATATTACCCAAAAACTTCCAGAGATTAAGCTTAACTCTTTGGCAACAAATAGAGGTGTTAATCTTTTTCCCAACTCTACCAATGAAATGAGAAAGGTTGGAAGAACTATCCACAATTGTTTCGTTCACCATAAAATTATAAGCCGATTTGACCGAGAATTTTTTATCTTTAGAGAAGGTCCAGATCCAATGATTCATACTAACCATGTCTTGAGTCAGAGGAGAAATTATCCCTACCCCCGTTGTAGGTCGATGTCGAGAGCCTTCTCTGAGCAAATTCAACACAGAGGAGAAGGCTGCATTGAGTTTCACAATGATACCCTCGGGAGAGAGAAAATAAGGACATAGTATAGTTGGGAATGGACTGGAGAACACTATAGACCATGATGGATCTTGCTACTTGTGTCATAGGTTTAGTCCAGCTGGAAACCCTTTTGTGAACGGAATCCAGGAGATAGGTGAATAGATCATGTTTTCTCCTACCTATCTTAAGGGGGAGGCCCAGATATTTGGTGAAGCAGGGGACCTCTTGGACATCTAGCAAGAAGGAGAGGTTACCTTTGATGGAGGGAGATAATTTTTTGCTAAACACAAGTTCCGATTTGAGATGGTTTATTTTGTGTCCAGAAGCTAGGAGGAATTTGGTAAGAATTTGGTTCAGGCGGGAGATATTTGTGGGGTTAGCTTTACCAAAAAGGAGAAGGTCATCCGCAAAGGCTATATGAGAAATGGACGGCCAGAGGAGAGAGAGCTTGATCCCGTGGTAATCTCCATTAATATCAGACTTATTAAGGAAACTAGAAAGAGCTTCCTGGGCCAAAATGAATAAAAAGGAGGAAAGATGATCACCTTGTCTAATACATCTAGACTGAGTGAAAGTATTACCTGGTTTGCCATTGATGATGATAGAACATCTGACAGATCGGACACAATTCATGACTGGAGTAATCCAATTCGAAGGAAAACCCAACGAGAAGAGAACATCTTGGAGAAAAGACCACTCTAATCTGTCATATGCCTTAGTGAAATCCAATTTGAGAGCGAATAAACCATTCTTGACAGCTTGATTTTTCTCTAAGAAGTGTTGGAGCTCGCTTGCTAGAATGATATTATCCGTGATTAACCTACCCTTCACAAAACCTGATTGATTGTGAGAGATGAGATGGGGAAGAATGTGCTGAATCCTGTTAGCCAAGGTTTTAGATGCGATCTTGTACACGAAATTGCAAAGAGCAATCGGTCTGAATTTATCAATTTCAGTCGCACCCACCATCTTAGGAATAAGAGTAATGAAGCAGTCATTCAAGGAATCCGGGAGAGGGTGGCCTCTAAGGATAGGCATAACAGCATCGATAATCTGATTCCCAATGATATGCCACAAAATGATATAGAATTTACCGTTGAAACCATCTGGACCTGGAGCTTTGTTGGAGCTTAATTGTTTCACTGCATAAATGATTTCCTCTGTAGAATATGGTCTACTGAGCTAGAAAACAAAGCTGGCATTAAGCCGACCCTCCACTGCCACCGAGAAGTCCCTATCGGCCTGGGGATGGGAAGACGTAAACAGATTTTGGAAATACTCCCTGACAATGAATTCGATCCTATGCCAACAGTATTGTATAGTGTCCCTGAATCCAAAAGACCAAAAATCTCTTTTGATCTTTAAATTGATGTAGCCTTAGCATGGAAATAACCCGTATTCTTGTCTCCTTCTTTTATCCACTTGTCTCTGGATCTTTATTTCCACCAGATTTCTTCACGGAAAGAAAGTAACTCTATTTCCAGAAGTAATCTCTTCCTATTATTAATAGCTCCCAAGGAACTATCACTAATAGAAATATGACCAAGTTATTTCCTCTTATTATTGATCTTCCATTTAATCTTAGAAATGGACCACCCTTTCCACTCACTTAGCTTCCGAGCACACAGACCCAGAGAAGTAGTAATGCTGGAAAAATTATTACTCCAGACATGAGCAACTATCTCTGCACACTTTGAATCCAGACACCAACCATTTTCGAATCTGAAAACTTTTGCCGGGATTTTATGGTAACCAAAGAACCGGATGAAAAGAGGACAATGATCTGAAGCTTCACGAGGTAAATGTTCCACTGAAATATTGGGGAAGACCTGTAGACCTGCAGAGGAGCAGAAAACTCTATCCAAGCTACTGTAGGAATTAAAAACCCCATCCCGACAGTTGGTGTAAGTAGAACTTTCTCCAAAGAAACCGATGTCATGGAGGTCACATTCCGCAATAACATCTCTAAACGGGGCCATGTGCACTTTTTGCCTAATCCTACCCCCAGTCTTCTCAGAGGCATGCAGAATCTGGTTGAAATCACCGGCTATCACCCAAGGCAAGGAAACTTGCTTACTAAGCAGACAGAGAAGTTTCCAGGGCAAATGCTTAAGTGTCCAATTTAACCACCCATAAAACCCGGTAAACACAAATTGAAGATCACCCGGGAGGGACATAGTAGCTGACATATGTTGCCTTGATTGGGATAACATCGAACACCCTATGGAACTCTTCCACATAAGGCAAAGACCACACACTCCTTCCTCTGCTAGAAACCGCTAGTCCAAGATACAAAAGGAATTTATCAAAGAAGAGCTCCATGTCAATCACGGGTTTATGGGTTTCACTGAGGAAGATTATATCCGGGTTAAGTTTTAGGATCAAACTCTTAACCCAATAAACTGCCTTGGATTTCCCCAAACCCCTACAATTGAGGGTTAGACAACTTATCTGATTGAAACCGATAGACGGAACAACGAATAGCTACCACTCGCCTCCCTGGCCTCCACAAGCATACGCTCAGACCGCACAGATTAACCACCAGTAAAACTAACTGACCCAGCTCAAACCAAACACTGGAATATCCGACTCTTAGGAACACCAGAGACAATCAATACCGGAATCGACAACCTCAGAGACTACTCTCCAGCCACTAAACTACGAAGACTTATGAACCATAAGCCAATCCCCTGGAGGAAGGGAAGAGGCGAAACCGCTAACTCAGCACCACCAACTAACTGGCCGACCCAGGAGACCGACGAGCCCAGAAGGACACCCCGAGCAAGGCGAACCAGCCAAAGAATCCACCTTCCACTGAATGAGCTGGACCTAGAGGAGAACAAGGCCGCCACCAGCAATACCAAGCAGACCAATAACTATTAGGGGAGAATCCACACAGAACGCTGGAGAAGAAGGCGATTAGGGACTGGGAAGGAAAACCTAACCGACGACTGAGGAGGACACTACCACCGGACGATAGATTAGGGAAATACTCTAAACTCCCTGTTCGAACAGTGGAGAAACAAGAGGACGAAGATCGCCTCTACAATTGCCTCCTGCGAGAGCGATAATATGTGATGATAAGTGGAATTCACCATTAGTATTTTCAAATTGTTTGCTCTTGCATTTAGCTAGTTCTTTTGGGTCTTATTAGCTATTAGCTGATATTAGTAAATTAACATGGCCTGAACCGTTTTTCGTTCTTTCTTGAGTCATTTAAATGTTCGCAATTTACATTAGTACATTAAATTACTCCCGCACTCCCACATACTAATTTTTGATATTATTTCATGTAATGGTGTATATTACATGTTATACTGACTTAATTATTTAGTTTATCTCTTTAATTAGATCCTTTATTTTTTATCATTTTATGTGATTACACATATTATATTGTTAGGTGATAGGATCGGGGTGCTGACCGAGTAGGTTTGAGGTGTTAGTCTCATACCAACTCTACTTAGAGACAAGTATTAGTCAAAGATAGTAGTGCAGAAGCTTTTGTGTAAAACTTGACAAGACATGATATGCTTGTATTGAAATTCAAGGTGAATTACAAACTAGCATCTTATCTTGGGATTAGATAGAGGTAGTCTGTATAATCCAACACTCGCTATACTCTAGAAGTAGATCAATACAGATAAAAGAGTAAGGGAGTGTTGTGCGCTCTATAAGAAATAAATTCCTAAGCAAAAGTGACTAAGTCTCACTAAGATCTCTCAATAATGATATCTCTCTCAGTATGACTCTCTCTCTAGGAAATTGAAGTGAAAGCTCCAACTATTGCAAATGATTTCTACCTATCAGTGATTATGAGCTGTGTGAGGATAGTATCGTGTCAGCGAGGTTAAGGGTGATTATTAATATGATTTAGGTGATATTAATTAACTTGAAGGTAAAATATTAGAGATAGAATATCCAATCATATGTGTGAAAGCATTTTTTTTCAAGATACGAGTATCATTGAAGCTAGGTTAGCTCTTGGAAGTGTCGCACTATAGATGTCTAGGGTTAGGGTTTTTTGGGTTTTTTGGGGTTTAGGGTTTGGGGGTTACGGGCTTAGGGTTTAGGGTTTAGGGTTGGGAGGGTTTGGGTTTAGGGTTTGTAGGGGGTTTAGGTTTTTTGGTTGTATTTTACATAATATACATTGGGCGTAGTGAATTTTGTGTATATTGCTTTTGTTTTTTTGGAACCAATTAGTTGTTTAAATATCTTGTGGTTTTGAAAGATTAAACCAAACTTCACAACTTATCCCAAAAGGTTAAGTTGGTTGTATTTGTTACTCTTTTGGCTGATTATCACTTGTCTTATCTCTATGAATTATGCTCTGTATTTTTAGGATATGGTATAATATGAGAATTATAAAACACGACGGTCCAAGACGTAACAAGCCTAGATTGTTTTCATCCTATCAATTGTTTGTTTGTTCTGGATTAATTGTAAGTTCCTTTCACTTTTGACAAACTATGGATGAAAATGTGTCCTTTATTTGGAAAATATTGTTATATTTAGCTAGTGATCCTTGCCGTTAATGACCAAATGTTGCCAGTGCACTCCTTTGCATCCCTCATTTGAATAGACTTCTTGCAACTTCTGTGTTGATTTAATTGCTTTGTGTAGAAGATATACATGCCAAAATATATTATTGTAGCTTGATAAGTTACATGCATTTAATATAATTATGAAAAGTATCATCGAAAGACTGATGTAGTACAGTAATTTTCTTCCTCCTTTTGATGTTCATTACATATTTCTATAAGTTGAAGCTTATCAGTTTCTTGTTTTGATTTTTTCAGAGTGATGACTGTGCTAGAGAGACAATAAGAATAGTAGTAACCTTCAAGGTTTTTATGCTATCCTTATTTATGTATTGTATTCCTTGTTAAATGAAATATTGAATGCATATTTGTTGACATTGATTGTTGATTGTCAAAGATAAGATGAATTTAAGTTACACAATCTTGTGTCATTTTGATGGGTTTCTTCTGTTGGCATCCTAAGTAAAGTTTTAGGGAGCAAATACATTTTAAAAATGCTCGAGCTTATAGAGCAAATATTCTAGTGTAATGTAATTGTGCAAATCAGTTAGAACCTAAACTTCTGAGTTGTATCTCAATTTTCTTACCTTATGGACTAATTTAAATATTATTCTTTTTCCTCGACATTGGTACTTGTGACACTCCACTTCATTTAGCTATCCATGGTAAGAATCCCTGCATGAACTATCAACCAGTCATAATAACGCTTTTACTCACATATACATGATGACTTAACATCATTTTTCTTTCATCTCTTTATCAGTGATTATAGCTGTGTGAGGATAGTATCGTGTCATCGAGGTTAAGGGTGATTATTATTATAGTTCAGATGATATTAATTAACTTAAAGATAAAATATTAGAGATAAAGTATCCAATCATATGTGTGAAAGCATATTTTATTCAAGATACGAGTATCATTGAAGCTAGGTTATCACTTGGAAGTGTCGCACTATAGATGTCTAGGGTTGGGGTTTTAGGGGTTTGGGGGGTTTAGGGGTTATGGTTTAAGGTTTAGGGTTTAGGGTTAGGGGTTTGGGGGTTTGGTGATTTATGGGGGGTTTATCTTTAAGGGTCACCTTAAAAACCTTAGGCACTTAAAAACCTTTCTTCAAGGGTCACCTTTAGGTTGAAGTTTACACAAGTCTACAGCTTGTGTAATTCAGAATAGGAACAAAACATATGTGGAACAGCTTCAGGCAACGAGCACCACAATGCACTAGCATAAGTCACCATCAAGTTGAGTAGATTATAACTTTGATTACAGCTAGAAAGGTCGCTATCATGACGCACAACCATTGTAATATGGCACTAGTGCTCTTTGGATCAATCACTCCATATCATGTGGATAGAGCAATTAAGTATTTAAATATTATGTTTAAGCTATAACAGATTTGATAACTGTCGAAATTCAGCAGAAAAATACTTTTCTGAATGGAAGTTTTTCAAAACAGATGTGGTTCTCTCATAAAACTGCTTGTTTACTGACCAACCAAACAGTGTATTTTAGTAATTTAGCATAAATCATAAATCATGACATCATTCAAGTCATAAATACTTACAGCAGTGTAAGTTTCTCTGGGATTGTATGAACAAATACCACATTAAATGAAGTACATAGACAGAAAAAATTAGAAGCAAACTAGACTTCCCTTTGAACTGCTTTAAATTCAGTAATAGCAGAGGGTATGTGCCGTTTTTTCCTCCTCTGTTTGAGATGGTCTTTAGCAAGGCCTTAAAAATAGATACAAATACTCTGACATGCAATCGATTATTAGAAGAAACGTAAAACAGCAAAAGCACAATTTCAGTCTTTATCTGAGCAAGAAATATCAACTTCTATCTCCTATTTTTAGATCTAGTGTTATCCAAACAGACCCCTAAATTATCTGAGCAAGAACACAGCATATACCAACCAGAATTTCAGGAGTGTGCAGAGAAAGTTTTGAAACGGGGACTTTAGTTCCTGTATAGACTTTCAAGAATAAACTATACTTTAACTCCTAGACATGCGTAAACAAAAAGCAAACTTGAATAGCTTGAACCTTATTCATGCCAAGGCATATAAATAGAGACGGGTGCTGAAGTGATATGAGCATTATTTATGGATATAGCTGAAAGAACACTGGAGTTAGTACTATTGACAGTTTCTATCATATGTTTTTTTGTCAGTTTCATCATGGTAGCAGCAGCAACACGAGACGGAGTTTGAAGTGGGATTTCAAATCAAGCCAACCCCATTCTTTACTAGATAAGTGCAGAGCAGAATACACAAATTTAATAAGCAAGGAACTGTAGCTCACAATTTGGATTTTTACAATGGTTGACAGATGTTTCAAAAATCAGATGTTTCAAAAATATGGGGTTTTAGAGTCATTACCTCCTTTTAGAGGGGAGATGATACTTCCATCTATTTCTGTTTGAGTGTCAAGGAAGACGCGTCCGGAAATGACAACTTGTTGCGTCTAGAAGCAAATGCTCAGCCTTGAGGAGGTCATTTTTTCCTTCAGTACACAGCCCTGATACATATTCCGTTGTCCGTAATCACCCTACTGGTGACTTTTAATGCTTTACCCACAGCGAGCCTGATTCAACCTTGCTTCTTGAATATCCTTATTTGTTAAGTCATCAAACTATCCTAAGCGCATTCAAGTAAAAACAGATGCAAAAGCTTCTTAAAATAGTCCAAAACTGCACACCTGATGGCCAAATGAAACAGTACAAAATAGATGCTGGTGCAAGATTAAAAACTTGACGAATCATGTCATAACCTCTGGTTGTTGATGTGATCAATAATAAAAACATAAATAAGATATAAGCATGATTTGATGATTGCAAATCTCTGAAACAGTTTGTTATGCAGTTTACGACAGTTTAAATAACCACAAATTGTGTTATTGCATCACAGTTTTAGCTTACTATAGGATGTGATCTGCAAACGGCAACAATAAGCTGATCTCATGTTTTACAGCAAGAAGACAACCAGAACCAGAAGTAGTCATCTGGGTAGAAACTCAGTCTTGAATTGAACTAAATGTTAACTTAGACTTCGTAGTCCTAAATTTTAAGTTCAAAGATTGCAGCAATCAATATTGCTCAGATGTAAAAAGGCCAAAACCAGAGGTATAATTATGCAGAAATTGGGTAAATTTCAGATAAGAAACAACAAAGAGTCGAGGAACCTGTTTTACATTCGTTTTCTCAGTACATCCTTAGCCTATATGCTGTTCATACTAAAGTGAGCTCGTGGTCGCAACTTATGTTATAGTTCAGACTGATTCTTCTAATTAAATCATCCCTAAAGATAGTACATAATGCAGAAGTAAATGTAACAGTGTAAAGAATAGTGCAGATTTACGTTTGAAGACCAAGAACTGAAGCAATTTTGAGAATGATTCATGAATTTCCGATGCTGAAGTATGTATCCAGTATGTCAGAAGAAACATAATAAGGTATGCATATTATTTTGTACTACGGGAATCGAATTTAAAGTGTTTTAGAGCAACAATCTTCAGAACTCTGTCTGAGATTCGAAGCAGTTTGATGGTGTATCATATCATACAGCATTTGCATCTGGAAATAACTGTGAGATGTATACAGCTTTCTACTCAAGCCTGGTATATTGGGTTAGGATGGTTACCTTTTTGTTCAAAAGGAGGGAAAAAGATTCATACAAAGCAACTGAAACTGCTGAATCCAAGAATGGAGCATTTAACCATGGTTTCCAAAGTGCTCTAACAGAAACTTAATTAGAGCGGTAGAAATACCCAGAGAATTGTGTAGAGAATATAATAGGAGCACTGTGATTTGATATGAAAGTGCATAAATATTAAGTGCAGCATGGAAGCAAAATCAGAGATCAGGATGTGACCTATTTTCATATTCTTAATCGTTACAACGGTTCATAACTAACGCTCAAAAGCTAAACACAAACGAGTTTAATTATGTTCCCGCGGTGTCCATCAAAGCCAAACATAATCAGGATTGTACATATAAAAAAAGCTGGAGCACAAGTAGAAAGCTGAAGCATAAGTAGCATTATTTTTGCTGGAAAAACTGCTGAAATAAGTATCATTTCCCAATAGCGAAAATTAGAGGCAAAAGGCAAAATAATATCTTTTAGTAAGTAAGAAACTGCTGCTTTTTTAAATAGCGTAGAAAAAATTAAGACAACCTTCTTTTGAGAAGAAATAAAAACAAAACTTAACTAAGGACGATGATAACATTTGAGGTTTCGAAGAAACTTCCGCCCAAGTAACATAGACAATAGCAAACTCCAATCGGATAACACGAAAATGATCCTCCTTCTATACTTGTGTTTTTAATAAGAAGAGATAAAATCTGAAATAAATTTCATACAAGAACAAATAATCTGAAGCAAAATAACACAATCTGGAATTATAAACAGCGTAAATTCAGACATGGTAGTAATATAATATGGAGGCAAGATTTAGCAGACATCTGGGCTAGGATCAGGTAAGAAATACAAAGAAAAGATGATTCTAATGTGCAGAACAGATGTTAAATGTTAAATTTAAAAGACTGATCACAACTGATTGGTTAATAATATGTAAACAGAAGAATGCAGAAGGAGTGTGCATAGATAGCAGCAGCTTATATTATCTATGTAACAGTAATAGTTTATATCGTTGCTGTATAATAACCCAATATTTGCTAACAACACCTAGCAATTTTTTGACAATGGGTAGACCCGGAAGGTTTGGAAACTGCTAGGAGCACGCGTGGATAATAGCAGCACGATAGGACAACAAAACAGATTAAAGTTGACTACTTGAAACCAGAATAATACTTTTAACAAAGGCTGAAATTAATTTACTAACGCAGCAGCAATAGCATTTAAGCTATAACTCAGCATAAGTTTAATCTTTCTCACATAAAAAGCATAGAAATAAAAACTGAAGCCAATTTAAACGTTTATACAGGAAGCTTACCAGCTTGAAATGCAGATTCTGTTTTCAAAAAAAAATCAGAGTAGTGAATTGCAAGTATGTGTAGCAATTATCTTTGAAAGGATGAAAGAACGGTAGCAGCTGAATTGGGCAAAAAACTTGGGCAAATTTTAGCAGCAACAGGGGAGTGTTTGATCAGTAGAGTTTTATGGCTAAATAATTGAGCAAAACTTCTGGTCTAATGTCGACTATAGCCGCAGTTTAATCAGATAGAGAATGGGGCATTCTAACAGAGGTAATTAAAGGATGTTCTTAATTTTGAGCTCCTTATGAAAGCTAATAAGGTTTAAAAGCGAGTATAAAGCAAAAAATTAACATGCTCTTCTAATCTTAAAAGCAAAAACTTTCTTGGTTTAAGTGAGTATTTCGTGGTTGTGGAAACCTTTTTGCAGATATCAGTTTTAGAGAAAGAATTCAATTCAGATTGAGTAAAACTGTTTAATATCATCATGCATAGTGTAGCATAAAATTTGGCCATAAGTATGTCAGAGCTTCAGGTCATTTCTTTCAAACAGGTTCGTGTACTCTTTGTCAGTTTGTGACAGATGCAAAGTAAAGTTTATGATGCAGAAGTATGACTGTTTAATTAGGAACAAAATAGAGCGAGAGACTTTTATATACTTAGCTTGATAACCTGTAGAAAGTTTAAATAGGAATGGATTCAGCCATGCCCAAGTAGTGGCAGGTAAAGCAGTAAAAATAGAAGCAAAATTAAGCATTACACAGGAATTTTAACTGCTGAAAACTTAACCAGGAAAACCACAAGCGAACAGGCTTCATCAGAAAGTGAAAAGGCAGACATTATTTTGTTCGCAGAGTAATGTTTTAGAATAATCAATCAATCTAATAGTGCATATTTGTTCTCTGAAATCTTATCTTGTTTGTCGGGAAGAGAGAATTTGAAGAAAGAACGGGGAGAAATGTCGAGTTAGTAAAACAGATGCCAGAATGATCCTTAATCTAGGAATAATAAACCGCTGAAATACTTATTTATCGCAGAAGTGCAAGCTTATGTTAAGATGATAGCAACAGATTTTTTATAATATAAGTTTTGGAAGTTGTTACAGACTGTACAATCAAAGAAATATTTCAAAGAAATGCAAAAAAGCTCAAAATAACAGCGAACCGAAATGCAGCTTCAGGTCAATGTTTTCAAAATTATAAACATTCTGAAAGTTGTTTTTGATGACAGTGGTAATCGAGGAAATAGTTTAAACTTCATGTTACTCCATATCTCCTACTGGGGAAGATAACCGACATGGGTTATTTGAGTTAAAGAGAATTTAGACTCACTATAGTCTTATCGGGAATTCATAGATGCAATCAAAAGCAATAATTCTTTTTTTAAAAGAAGCAAGGGCACAGATAAAATGTTTAAATAGTAGCAAAATAGACAGATTAAGCAGAGGCAAATCATAATTTGGAAATTGTAAATTACTGAAGCATTTTTGCTATAAGATGCCCAAATTAATTAATTGTTGCGGCAGAAATCATGTTTTAAGCATGAGGAAGCAAACAACAACTAAATCACGCAGAAATTAGTCAAAATTCAGAAATTAAAATATCAATTAAGCAGCACCAGCGAGAAGCACATTCTGCATCCTCCTCTGTTCGAGTCAAATCCTATCGACTGCAATAGCTTTGCAGATCAGTGGTTTCTTCACAATAGAGAATAAACCAACACATGGTTTATAATGATGTATTTCGACCAGAAAAAACTGTTATAGCGGACCTTGGATGCAATGTCTTGGTTGAAACTGAGCGTAGTAGAAATGCAGAAGGAAATAACTTGATCAGAGCCAGAAAAACTTAGTTTTCTTGAACCACAGAAAATTTGCAGTTTGACTGCGCAGCTTCTCCAGCTGGAAACAGGTTTAAACAAGGCTTTGAGGAAGCTAAACAGGAGCGAGTTATCCAAGCCATAATGCATTTTTCAAAGGACAAAATGTAAAGCAATAATGAAACAATAATCATGGTGATTTGAAGAACAGAAATCCAAGGCATGAATCATATCTGCAAAGCTGCTATATCAGTTATTAATTAGTGCAGAAGAATGTAGTTTTGACAACTCCATATCTGCTCATAAGTGCAACAGTACAGCGTAATCGAGAAATGTTTTAAACACCAATAAATCAAATGGTTTTGGTAGTCAAAACAGAAGTGAAAAGAATAATCAAAATTTCGAAGATTCTGAACTGTTGAAGTACTTTACCTGCTTTAAGAATAAAACTTTGAAGCGGGTAGGCCAAGTGATTCATATTTAAGCAAAAAAGAGGATTAATACAAGATCGAGGAACTTGGCGATCCATATATCGGTAGAAGCCAACAGTAGTTGTATTATTGCCTTTTGAAGGATCCAACAGTTCTTTATAATCTATAACAGAAGCCAATAATGAGGAAATAAAGGTAAACAAGTCAAGGTGTAACTTAATTTTATGTTTTACAGCAGCGACACTGCTAGTACTAAGATTGTACATCAGTTTTGTAGCAGAATCTAGAAACAATTGCCGACTGTAATTTAGCATTGTGTAAATAAAAAAAAATGCGATTTGTGATATCAGGGGCATTTTAAAAACAAGCATCAATAGTGTTTTATAAGCTGTAATCGGAAGCAAGGATCATCATCCACCTATTGCAGAGATGTTATTGTTAATAATTTTCGTGCAACAACATCGATCTAAACATGTATTTGAATCATACTCAGACAGAAGGAACGATAGCCTGTAGTCCCTAATCTTGTCATCATAAATTTATTTCAGGTTTTAGTGTCGTACCTTGCTTTTTGAGGGGAAAGAAACTGAAGAAGGAAAAGATTCAAACAGGGAACAAATTGATTTCTCTTGATTCCGAACTTCTTCCCCTTTCCTCTTTAATCTGCGGTCTTCTACCCGAGTATTGCAAATACGAATCATACTCACAGATGGGACGCCCAGGGTTGAGAAGGTGATGCCCGGGTAACCAAGGAGATCACCCGTGGATGGACTACGATGCCGCCCGGGCTGGAACTATAGCACTGCCCGGTCGCTCAGAACCCTGCCTTGCTACGAGGTCACGCGCGGTCTTGAATCAAGACATCGTCTTGCAGCAGCACTTTATAAGAGCTTGGTGATGCATCGCCTGGACTTCGAATGAAGAAAGTCACCCGGGCTGGAACTATGAAGTTGTCCGGGCTTTGAATCAAAGATGTTGTCCGGGGAGATTGAGAAAGATCCTTCTTGCTTCTTGAATTCGAGACTTCGCCTGAATCAAACCCAATCAGCAACGATGTCATATACTGAGCAGAAATTTTTCATAGATTAAAAGTTTCATAATAAGAGAGAAAATAGAGAGATCCGGGAATCAAGCGTCTGGAATCTGATTTTCCCATCTTACGTCGCCCGGGGTTGATGCGCCCGGTCTTGAGCTAGGATGGTACCCGGCCTGGACCGATCTTCCAATCGAACGTAACTTCAGATTTTTCCTATTTGATTTGTTAAGTACTTGGTTTCCCCTGAATCATCCTGCGCCCGGAGTTGTACCACGATGCTACCTGGTCCTTTAGATGCTTCCGGTCGAAGTTGACCAGAGGGGAGACTACGCCCGGGACTGGATGAAGGTAGTGCGCGACTCTGTACTGGAATGCTACCCGCACCCAAATGCTCCAGCTTGCTCCTAGAATCGCCCGACGTTCTCTCATGTTTCTTGAATTGGAGATTTTGCCTGAGCTAAGCCATCATATCTCGAATTTTCCTTCTCCTTTGACTCCGAACTAAAGATACCTCCCCGGTATTTAGAAGTCGCCCAGGGCCGATTTTGAGATGGCGTCGTAATTCCTCACCGTCAGGTTAGAGAATACCTGTTTCTTTAGCCAAACCACCCGGTCGCTTGCGCCAGAGGATGAACAATCGTGCCCCCCGTGTATACGGTTGCCGAGTTGGCCCTGCTTTTTTGAAAACCTGACGTCATCTTGAGCTTCTGGGAGTATGGCTGCCTTTTCAAATTAGGCGTTGGACTGAAGGCGTCGGACTGAATTTTGCTGTAAACTCGCGGATGCCCAATATGCTGAATACTTATTGTTGAGAATCCATCTGATTCAATACCACATTGTTTTGGTCGCTTCTGACTTTCTACGTCTGCTATCTATTCAATTGATCTGTGAATGTGGATTCTTAAAAATCTTCGCCACCAGCGTATCAAATTGTTGCTCTCTGTGATCCCTCGATCCCAATACTTTCTTGATAGCTTATACCAATCGGCAGCCAACACCATTTGTAGCTCCCTCAAAGCTGTTTGAGCAAGGCCTCTCTTCCACCGGACCAAACAGACCCCGTGACTGCCTGCTTTTGGGAAGAACAAACTAAATGCCAGAATCCTCCTCTTCCATGTAATTCCCCGCTCTAGAGACGCAACTGCAGATGAGTATTCTGAAAGACGGGAAAAATAGATGGCAGCAGAGAGCATGTATTGTGCATTTTTCAGAGTAAACCAAACTTCTAAATGCAGAAACCAGATGGTAAGTAGTAAAAACTGAAACAAAGATTACTGAACCGTTTTGCTTATTCAGTCAGCACAGATTGAAGGTAGGTAAACAACAACAGATTATAGCCAGCGCCTAAACCCTTGTAAGTAAGGCTCAATTAAACTTTAAACAGGACGTGTTTCAAACAGACTAAATTACTGTTGCGGCAAAACAAAGCTGCCCACTCTCGGAAGAGTTGTCCGAGTCAACAAATAAGGACAGTGGAATGGTAAAAACAATTTTGGGCTAAAACTGAACAATAATGTTCATAAGTATTCCCAACCTTAACTTCCAATTTAGTGCTCATTTCTAAAGTAGAAAACAGAATTAGGAAAGTCAAGACTATCAATTTTTAGAAGCAGAGGCAACTTTACTGTTCAATGGAACAGTGCAGGACTTTTCTGTCCAAGAACATGTTTAAAATTTTTCAAAGTGCAGTGAAATGACAGTCAATAAATGAGCATAATCTATTTTCTTAGGAGTATTTAAAGACCAGCCTTACTAATGTGGAAATAATCAGAATAATAGCAGTCTATAGCATATACAATAATCATTTTAGGAGAGTTAGGCTGCTTTATTTTTTAATCAGGATAACGTATTCTTGAGTAGTAGTATAAACAGAGGGACAAGGGTGAATTTATAGCCTGAATATCATCACACTTTGTAAAGCTTGTAAAACCATACTTGGAAGTACAAAAGCTACTTCATAAAGGAAATCATACCATAGACGTATCTTCTAATAGCTTTACGTAAAGAAATTTTGACAATGCTACGCTCCTGTTTTGTTATCCCTTGGCTTTCTATCAGTAAGTAAGAAACAGCAAAAGTTTTATAAGTCATGGCGAAAGACCTATCTTAGCCTGATGAAGCCATTTTCAAAATTTTAGATTGGTATGAACCAGGATGGTTAAAATTAAATGTGATTGGTCTTTTTCATATAACAGTTTTTTACAAGAAGCAATCAAGACTTCAAAACAGTCATAACCGTGTATTACAAAAACAGTCTGCACACTAGACAACGCTTTTTAGAAGCAAAGTTATGAAGATAAGTGAAGGCAGCTATTTGAAAAACGATAATCAGACAAATTATAATAGGATGAAGAAGATGTACATGAAAAATAAGGACAAAACAGAAGACTTAGAAGAAGATCACTACAGCAATAGTAAGACAACGAGGGAGGATCTGAGTTAGGATCTGTTTTAAAATTGAGAATGTTCTAAGCCATTTTTCAAAGAGATGATTTGCAAGACAGAAAATCAAAAAACAAGATTGTACAGAAATGCAAGCAAATTACAGTTTTATATATTGTAAGTTGTCATGTATTTTTTTGAGCAATAAAACTATTTAGTGATAAAGGCTCCTTCTCATATTACTCTGAGTTCAGAAGCAGACCCAATGTTCCTATCAGAGTTATCTTTGACCATGCCTCTTTTAGGGAAGTAAGTATCTTAGCCGCAAATAAAGTTCAGATCAGAAGCTAAAACGGGGGTAAGGTAGTATAGCTTGACAGATAAAAACTTTTGAAATAGTTTGTTAATGTAGCAATAATAACGTTCAGACAAGCAAACACTTGAATCACTTAGAGTGGCCAGGATTCTGTATTAATGCTACCGATTTTTTCGATAACAGGTGGACTGCTGAAACTTATTTAACTTAAAGGAGCAAGCGGTGGAAATATGAGGTACAAATATGAGGTATAAGAGTATCTTTAAAACAAGCTGTATTTAACTTATGAAAACAGGAAATAACGTTCTTGTTGTCTTGTAAACTGTAATGTTCACCACAACATCAGGGATTAAGAATAAAAAACTGTAGCAGTTTTATGAGCTGTAATAGATGTGAGAAACTGTTATTAGTTTGGTAAAAGCTATTTTCCAAGGGAAACACAAAGCAGACGGCTTTATAAAGCACATCTCTCAAACAGTTTCATGTAAAACGTTTATTTAAAATCTAAACAGGATATGAGGCTCACTTTAATTTTGACAATGTCAATCCTCTAACCTGTTACGTCCTTCAACCAGTTTGGTAAAAAGCAGCAAATGTTCTAATAGCCATTGATAGAATTGTTGCGAATTCCTTTTTTTTATTAACATGACACGTTTCTGCCATAGAAACTCAGCAGATGAAGAGCAAAAGGTTTAGCAATTCAAACGTCCCATTTGTCCCAGTTTATTTCTTTTAACCTCTTGATCATAAAGAGGGGTAAAATCAAAATTTAAGATAAAATTCGTTCGTCATAGTCTGAACACACTTTTTTAAAAAATAAAATGGCAAGACTGAATATAGTTAAAAGCTGCCGAATAACGGCAGTTTGGTTTTAAAAATAGGAAAAGGGAGTACAGTGTATTACTCCTTATCAGTAAATCAGGGCTTGAAACAGGGATAAATCAGAGGCAAAGATTGTAAAGAGCGTTTTTTTTTTTTGAATAGCAGCAAAGGCTGGACAGCGGGTGTAGTTTGCTTAAAGTACATTTAAGGCAGCTTGCCTAAGTTGTGTCGGTAAGACAGTTGCAAACCATTAGTGAAGTAACATATATATATCAGGAGCCGAGTAATACTGCAGAAATGCTTCAAAAGATGAAAACCCAAATAGTGATTGGATAGGGTAGAAACCAGACAAAATTTTGAAGCTAGATTACTGGTAAAAAACAGCAGCAATAAGAGGCATATACTTATACTCCTTTGGAAGCTGATAGTAATAGTAGTGGCAAATTGGAGCTGTAAGGTTACCGTAAAATACGCAAAGATGCAGAATTACTAAAAAAGGTAGTGACACCAGTTTTTGATGGATCAAAAGCAACTAGGAACAGATGTACTCTTGGTCATTGAGCCTCATCATCTAATAATCAGAAGCAATTATGGCATGTGCTTGTGCACCGCTTATTTCTAATTTTGCTTGAAAAATAAGCATCATCCAAGGGTTAGAAAACAGAAGCAACAATATTCACCAGAAAGCAAGAAATATTCAAGTAGATGTCTAGGGGAGTCGCGACAGATTTAAGCAGTATACGCCATTTTATGTGTAGGTGATTCGCAGCTTATAATTCATTCTCATCATGCCGACAGATGCTTTCTTAAATATAAGTATTCAGAATTGTTACCTTGCTGCTGTGAGGAAGGGAATTTAGGGGATAATCCAAAATCTCTTGTTCGAGTGTGGAAGTCTGCGTCTGGGCCTGGGTGAAGCAACTTACTCAGCCTGCACCAGGTCCTCGTGACGCACCGCCCGGTTGCTTAGAGGAAAAACACCGCCCGGGCCAGGTTGAGGAATCGCCCGGTCGTTGGGAGTCATCGCCCGGTCGTATATTGAAGTCGCTATGTTGAGCGAGGGTACCAGCTTGAATTGGAGGTCGACACTGGGCAAGATGTGTTTTGG